>OY755237.1:93003273-93335773 GCA_963576725.1 Azorinus chamasolen | reverse complement strand
GATGAAAGTTATGTAGAATAGGAGCTTTCTGCATAACTTTCGACCTGCATTATGCAACCACCTGCTTATGAAGTCAGCCATGTTTGTTCATTCAGTGGTCGCATTGAAGGGGTTTTACTGTTTTTAAATACACACCTTTATCAGTTGCTATAGAGGTTTTACTGTATTTAAATACACACCTTTATCAGTTGCTATAGAGGTTTTACTGTATTTGAATACACACCTTTATCAGTTGCTATAGAGGTTTTGCCATGGCCAACAATTTGTCAGTAGTTAGTGAAATATGAAGCTATACTGACTCTGAGTACATGTATTATCTTTTCCAGATATGGAACAAGGGAGACTACAAGATTTTAAAATCCAAGATAGGCCAAGCTCTGCCATACACTCACTACTTCTTTAGGTAAGACTGGTTGATTTATAGAGGCCAATTGCTGCCATATACTCACTACATTGTACTTCTTTAGGTAAGGCTGGTTGATTTGTAAAGGCCAATTGCTGTCATATACTCACTACTTCTTTAGGTAAGGCTGGTTGATTTGTAAAGGCCAATTGCTGTCATATACTCACTACATTGTACTTCTTTAGGTAAGGCTGGTTGATTTGTAAAGGCCAATTGCTGTCATATACTCACTATTTCTTTAGGTAAGGCTGGTTGATTTGTAAAGGCCAATTGCTGTCATATACTCACTACATTGTACTTCTTTAGGTAAGGCTGGTTGATTTGTAAAGGCCAATTGCTGCCATACACTCACTACTTCTTTAGGTAAGGCTGGTTGATTTGTAAAGGCCAATTGCTGCCATACACTCACTACTTCTTTAGGTAAGGCTGGTTGATTTGTATAGGCCAAGTGCTGCCCTATACTCACTACTTCTTTAGGTAAGGCTGGTTGATTTGTAGAGGCCAAGCTCTGTCATACACTCACTACTTCTTTAGGTAAGGCTGGTTGATTTGTATAGGCCAAGTGCTGCCCTATACTCACTACTTCTTTAGGTAAGGCTGGTTGATTTGTAGAGGCCAAGCTCTGTCATACACTCACTACTTCTTTAGGTAAGGCTGGTTGATTTGTATAGGCCAAGCTCTGCCATACACTCAATACTTCTTTAGGTAAGGCTGGTTGATTTGTATAGGCCAAGCTCTAACATATACTCACTACTTCTTTAGGTAAGGCTAGTTGATTTGTATAGGCCATGTGCTGCCCTATACTCATTACTTCTTTAGGTAAGGCTGGTTGATTTGTAGAGGCCAAGCTCTGCCATACACTCACTACTTCTTTAGGTAAGGCTGGTTGATTTGTATAGGCCAAGCTCTGCCATACACTCACTACTTCTTTAGGTAAGGCTGGTTGATTTGTATAGGCCAAGTGCTGCCATACACTCACTACATTGTACTTCTTTAGGTAAGGCTGGTTGATTTGTATAGGCCAAGTGCTGCCATACTACTTCTTTAGGTAAAGCTGGTTGATTTGTATAGGCCAAGTGCTGCCATACACTCACTACTTCTTTAGGTAAGGCTGGTTGATTTGTATAGGCCAATTGCTGCCATACTACTTCTTTAGGTAAAGCTGGTTGATTTGTAGAGGCCAAGTGTTGCCATACACTCACTACTTCTTTAGGTAAAGCTGGTTGATTTGTAAAGGCCAATTGCTGCCATACACTCACTACTTCTTTAGGTAAGGCTAGTTGATTTGTAGAGGCCAATTGCTGCCATACACTCACTACTTCTTTAGGTAAGGCTAGTTGATTTGTAGAGGCCAAGTGTTGCCATACACTCACTACTTCTTCACTCACTACTTCTTTAGTAGGTAAGGCTGGTTGATTTGTATAGGCCAAGTGTTGCCATACTACTTCTTTAGGTAAAGCTGGTTGATTTGTAAAGGCCAATTGCTGCCATACACTCACTACTTCTTTAGGTAAGGCTGGTTGATTTGTATAGGCCAATTGCTGCCATACACTCACTACTTCTTTAGGTAAGGCTGGTTGATTTGTATAGGCCAATTGCTGCCATACACTCACTAATTCTTTAGTAGGTAAGGCTGGTTGATTTGTATAGGCCAAGTGCTGCCACACACTCACTACTTCTTTAGGTAAGGCTAGTTGATTTGTATAGGCCAATTGCTGCCATACCCTCCCTACTTCTTTAGGCAAGGCTAATTGATTTGTATAGGCCAAGCTCTGTCATACACTCACTACTTCTTTAGGTAAGGCTAGTTGATTTGTATAGGCCAATTGCTGCCATACACTCACTACTTCTTTAGGTAAGGCTAGTTGATTTGTAGACTACTTAACCATTTATTCCATGAATAGTCATGTGAGAAATAATAACATCATCAATATAAAAGATTATTTTTTCTTTAATGGCAAATGAACAAAGGATTTTTATACTTTGACAAAATCTGTTGAATCATTTAAATCATGCCATAAGCAAATAGAACAGACCCTGATCAGATGACTCCTACAAGAGCTATCTGATCTGGGTCTATTCTCTTTACAAAGAGGTAGAAAGGTATATTTATGGAGTAAAGAGTTAACCCTTTCCTCCAACAATATACATGTCAAATATAATGACTATCAATATTGATAGTGTATTAGGGAAAGGGTTAAAGATACTCATGTATATGTTATCCCTCAAACAGTTTAGACCCAGATCAGAGGGTTTCTGGACTGTGATCAGGATCTGCACAGATCTTTTAGCAAATAATACCCTTTCATACTGAATGTATTCTATAGTTAACCCTTTTCTTCATATAAACTCTTTTTCATGCATTTGCAAACAGAATATACCCAGATCAGATGGCCTCTACAGGAGCGATATGATCAGGGTCTGCTCTGTTTGGTTATGAAATTATAATAGATCTGATTCTACAGTTTCTGCCATTACCAAAAATCCTGTGTATGTATGCCATTATAAAACTTCAGCTAATGAATATTCATGATGTCATTATTTTTATGCCCCCACATTTAAGCGACAGGGGCATTATGTTTTGCCCTTGTACGTCTGTCCCGTACGTCTGTACGTCCGTCCTGTAAAATTTTCGTCAAATATTTCTTGACTTGTGTTTGCTGGAATGATTTGATATTTTATCTGAAGCATCATCTCACTATGTTGTACCATGTCTCCCCTTTGCTTGAATTTTGGTGATTGTTTAATGACAAAAAAAAATTACAAAAATTTTCGTCAAAGATTACTTCGCTTGTGTATGCTGGAATGATTTGATATTTGGTCTGAAGCATAATCATACTGAGTTGTACCGTGTGTCCCATTTTCAGGTCTGTCGTTCATGTTCTTCCAGGTTGCCGACACTTTGATTGAATTTTGGAGATTGTTTAATGACAAAATTTTCGTCAAAGATTTCATGGGTTGTGTATGATGGAATGATTTGATATTTTGTAGGAAGCATTATCATAGTACATGTAAGTTGTACCGTGTCTCCCCTTCTTAGCTCTGTCATTCATCTTCTTCCTGTTAGCCGACACTTTGATTGAATTTTAATGATTGTTTGATGACAAAATTTTTGTCAGAGATTTCTTGGCTTGTGTATGATGGAATGATTTGATATTCGCTCTGAAGCATAATCATAGTGAGTTGTACTGTGTCTTTCCTTTTCAGGTCTGTCGTTCATCTACTTCCTGTTTGCCGACACTTTGATTGATTTTAATGATTGTTTAATGACAAAATTTTCATCAAATATTTCTTGGCTTGTTTATGCTGGAATCAATTTTAATGCAATTTAGAAGAAACCTGGTGGGGCATCCATGTCCCATGGACACATTTTGTTTTATTTACAGTTTACATGAATATACATAGACATGTATAACAGGAAAGGGGTTAAACACTGAGGGCCAATTTCACTTTGAAAGTTCAGCAGCCACAGTATTAAGTTACCATTGTAAAGAAGGTGGACTGTATAGTGAGTTGCTGCAGTTACATGTTTGTTTGTTTGTTTCAGTGGTATGATTGGCAGCGGTCTGTGTATCTTCTCCAAGTTCCCTATCCAGGAGACTATGTTCCACGTGTTTGCTCTGAACGGCTACGCTCATAAGGTTCAGCATGGTGACTGGTTTGGTGGTAAAGGCGTTGGTCTGGCCAAAATTGATGTAGATGGATTTAGTCTGTACCTGTATGTTACACATGTAAGCATTGTTCTGTATTTGTACCTGTATGTTACACATTTAAGCATCATTCTGTATTTGTACCTGTGTATTACACATATAAGAAGGTGTTTTAAATCAGGTAACGGCTTAACCCTGTCCCTCATATAAACGTGTTTTCACACATTTGCAAACAGAGTAGACCCAGATCAGACGGCTCCTAGAGGAGCCATCTGATCAGGGTCTACTCTGTTTGCTAATAGAATTTGATAGAACTGTTTCTTTGCTTTCTAAAATGTCTACATTGTTCCACCTTCCATATAACTATTTTGTTAATGAATATTCAGCAGGTATGGAAATTTGGCCTAAATACAGAACAGGGAAAGGGTTAACCCTTTACTCCATAAATACACTTTTCCACTCTTTTGCAAACAGAGGCGACAGCTCAGATGGCTCCTATAGGAGCCATCTGGTCAGGGTCTGCTCTGGTTGCTTATGATATAACATAGATATGATTCTACAGTTTCTGCCATGGTCAACCATTCCTGTGTCAATATGCTATTATAACAAATTTTCATGACTTTTCATTAATTCTTGTGTGAATTCTCTGACATGAGGAAAGGGTTAAACAATGAAAGACCATCCAACTAGAAAAATTAGCAGCCTTTTGTTGTCTTAGTTCATAACTCCAAATATGCTATATGTACTAATCTATTTTTCATTTAGTTAGGTGTTTTCAAGTATTTGTTCGCCAGTGTTACCTTTGGGATTTAATAAGTATGAAATAAACAGTGCAGACCATGGTCAGAAGACTCCTTCAGGAGCCTTCTGGGCTGACTACTCCTTCAGGAGCCTTCTGGACTGGGTCAGTGCAGACTATGATCAGTTGACTCCTTTGGGAGCCTTCTGTGCTGACTCCTTCAGGAGCCTTCTGGGCTGGGTCTGCCATTATTTCTGTATGCCAGTTTCAACGGATACTCAGTGCAAATGCTAGCTTCAATTCGTTACTCCATAAATACACCTTTCTATGCCTTTGCAAATAGAGTACACCCCAGATAAGATGGCTCCTGCAGGATCTATCTGATCAAGGTCTGCTCTGTTTGCTGATGAAATAATGTACATGTAGATAATGATTCTAGGGTTTCTGCCATGGCTAAACATTCCTATGTTCATGTACCATAATGAAAATTAATCTAATTAATATTCAGGATGTCATTATTTCTTAAATGAATATTCATGGAGTAAAGGGTTAAGTGTACATAAATTAATTTGACCATTTCCTTCATATAAACGCCTTTTAACTCATTTGCAAACATTGACCATTTCCTTCATATAAACGCCTTTTAACTCATTTGCAAACAGAGGAGACCAGATCAGATGGCCCCTATAGGAGCCATCTGATCAGGGTCTGCTCTGTTTGCTAAAGGAATTTGATTGATATATTTCTTTAGTTTCTAAAATGGCTACACTGTTCCCCTTTCCATTTTTCATTATAACTATTTTGTCCATGAATATTCAGTAGGTATGGAATTTGGAATAAATATAGAACAGGGAAAGGGTTAAAAAAAACATGGATACATTTTCATTTGCTCGTGACACATGCTGGTAGGAAGATGTGTGATGTAGGAACAAGAACATTGAAAAACAGCATTATTTATCATTATTATTTATTACAAGTTGTTTACTGTCTTGAAATAGAACAAAAACAACTTTAATCCTTCTCGAACTATGTGTAACGGACATTTGCAAACAGCTTGGATCCAGATCAGACATTGAGTAACTCAACTTCTCATCAGGATCTAAGCTGTTTGACATTAAGTCAATAGTTTCTCAAAAGCCTGATTGAATTGGAAATAGTCAAAATTGCACCTGATCTGAATTTGAGCAGATATTATTTTTCTTAGCAGGCTAAGTGTTAAGAAAATGAACAATAGGACCATTATATATCATTAATAAATGGTTTGTCATTTCCTGGTACTATTTGACTAAAAGCATGAAGATCATGACAGATAAAATTTATGCTTTTAATTTACATAATTTAAATGCGGATTTCACAATTAGCATGTTGTTATTACAGTAGTTTAAATTCCTCTGTGGTATACGTAGGTGATATTTATTGCTGACCTTGTCACGTAGCAGAGACGAGATATGCAGCTGGTTCTGCCATACTGGGACTTGCACTTCTGGCAAGAGTTTCATTTCATTAACCCATAATCTGCTGAATAATTAAACTGACTCCTCCATTTCTTCATCTTAGTTAAACAAAATATTGTGTCAAACTTTATGAAAATAGCTTTTTATAACAAACAAAGCAGACCCTTATCAGAGGGTTTCCAAATGCGTCCTTTGATGTGTGTCTACACTGTTTGCAAACATCTTATGTAAGTGATTACCACACTGTCAGGGTTAATATCTTCTTGTATGTTAAACATTCAGACAATCCTGCCGTGTCAGTGTCAGGTGTAGACACAGACACATTCTCAGTTAGAAATTGTAGAGAAAGATTACCGGTAAACCAAACCTTTAGATCGCTGAATTTTGTGTGCATGACACAATTTTCCTTCACAACCTCTGAAGAATTACAGAGTTATGGCCCCTGATTTGACTTAAAATCTTGTGACTTAACCATAGGAACCTATTTCCTCAGTAGGACATTAGACACTTGTGTATTGCACTGAAATGCTTTAGCATTTTTATGCCCCCACATAGTGGTGGCATATAGGGTTGCCCTTGTCAGTATGTCTGTCCGTCCGCCCGTACGCACACCTAAAAGAATTTGTCTGGCCTTCGTTTTGGAAAGTATTTGTCCAATTCACACCCATCTTTACACACATGTTTGTGGCCATTATATCTTGGTCAAGTTCTATAGCCATGTAAATCGCTTCAGTCGTTTAGGAGTTGCGGCCCTTTATTTACAAAAATTACTTTAAAAATGGCCTTTTCTGTGACAAAAAGTCTGAAGTGGGGTCATCAGTATCCTATGGACACATTTCTAGCTTTGTTATAGATGAATCTTAGATTGCATTTCAACCAGATTGAATCAGGATTAATCCCTATTTCTTTCAAAACTTTTGACGTTTTGTATAGACATATGCATTTGAAAGTTGTTGGGACTGCGTTATGGAGACAGAGTTATGTACAGTAGAACGCTCAATACTGTATGTCACCTAATCCAACGTCAACACGATGGCGCCAACTATCATGCACATCGTTGTCAACGTAGTCATCATCAACGTACCCATGTTATGTATACATTACAATTAAAATGAATGTCAGTAAATAAGCAGTCAATGAATCGGTTGTAAATCTTTATTATATCTAGATAATGTCTACCCGACATTTTGGTGCCATGACCAGTATGTTGGGTAGACAATAACTAGATAAAAATTTACGACTGATTCATTGACTGTTTATTTATTCCTGTTATATGGGTGTCACAAATTTGGATTTGCAATCAAAGCTGCTGTGCGGGGTTATTCATCACCTTCAGTGATAGTCCTAGTTTGACATGTTCAACATCTATAATTGATCTTTTTAATCATTATGTACATGTATTAAAGATTTTTCAGTTCAACAAGTGTAATTTTTAACATATAATCATTGTAAAGGCATTCTGTGGTTAGATCATCCCATGAAGTATGTAATGAAATAATACCTATTACCCTTTTCTCCATAAATAGGCCTTTCTATTCCTTTGAAAACAGAGTAGACCAAGATTAGACAGCTCCTTTAGGAGCTGTCTGATTAGGGTCTGCACTGTTTTCTTATAAAAGTACAAAAATGAGTCATGCAGGAAACACCACATACATACAGTTTGTACCATGGTTAAAAGATTCCCCTGTTCATGATGAAACTATAAGAATTAATTAGTGAATAAATTTTCATACATTAATTATTTCTTACATGAATATTCATTAGGTAAAGGGCTAACGCAGAAACTTCTGATCCCATTAATTGGACATAGGCATACAAGGTAGACCCAGACCAGAGGGCATTTGAATGAGCCCTCTTATGCAGACATCACTCACATGATAAATGGATAGATTCAAAAAGTTTACTTTTTATGATATAGGCATTAATGGATTTTTCAATACAGTAAAACCACTCGTAACCGGACATTAAGTATATGTCGGTTTTGGAAACAAGTTGCTGCTGAGCTTAGTGCAGGTGAAAGTCATGCAGAAAGCTCCTAGAGGAGCTTTCTGCATGACTTTCACCCTGCATTAAGCAGCCACCTGCCTATCTAAATTCTTCTCTACTATTATTCCAGTATAGAGGGGTTTTACTGTAATTTGGTATAATTTGCCCTTTCAGTGCTTCATGTTCAAAATGGAACTGTCCGTCATTGTTTACAGTAGGGTTAATTTAGTATTTACTTAATTACCTCATGAAGATTCATTGAAGACTCCACCCATTAATGACTTTGATCAGTATTATTCTAGAAAAAATAAGAAGAAAGCTTGGCAAGTAATAACATATGAATATACAAACAGAGCAGAACCTGATCAGAACTGAGTCTTCTCTGTTTGCAAAAGCATTAACCAATCTCTCCATAAATATGCCTTTCTGCACTTTTGCAAACAGAGTAGACCCAGATCAGACCTTCTTATCTGGCTCAAACATTGTAATATTGTGAAAAAGTTGTGAAAAAGTTGTGACTTGACTGGGACTCGAACCCAGGGCCTCTGGCTTACCATGCCAACACTCTACCGACTGAGTTACCAAGCCACACAGTAAAGCCTATCAACTTATTTCACCACAATCTCTACCTGGCTACACATACCCCCTCTACATAAGAATTCATCCCGAATTCTTACTCAGAGAACACTCCACGAGTTTCTTATTATTACAAATTATCTTCATATAATCTTCATATTATCTTCATATAAATCATCCTATGGATAATTTACGTTGGGCACCAAATGTAACATTGTGAAAAAGTTGTGACTCAACTGGGACTCGAACCCAGTGCCTCTGGCTTACCATGCCAACACTCTACCGACTGAGCTACCAAGCCACACAGTAAAGCCTATCAACTTATTTCACCACAATCTCTACCCGGCTACAACACATACAATTTGTTTTGCATGTTCAAAATGTTAACTTTTACCCCATTGTGAAAAAAATGTCTCCTGGTGAATCTGGTGAAAATTTGTCTGCTTCCGATTTAATTAAGGTTTTAGAAACTATTGACTGAGTGTCAATTAGTTTGGATCCTAATTACACGCCGAATTACTCAGCATCTCATCAGGATCCTAGCCATTTGCAAATTCAAATCAAGTTGTGGCAAGTGGGATGAGTGTTAATTAATATCTTTTATCACATAACCTGCAGTGTGGAAGTGCTGAAACAGAGTGCTATAAACTGTGGAAATGCACTAGTGCATTTTTTAGTCAAATTATCAGTTTGAATATGGTCAAGAATAAATATGTTAAAGAGAATATGCTGTATAGTGCTGCATGACAGATTCACTCCATGTGAGTCGTCTGTTCTATTACTATGCTGTTTGTAAACAATGGCCAAAACAGCCATTACCTATAGCTTGTAGGTGCAGATCCAGGATTTCAGATTAGTGAGAGCGTAGAAATGTTTTTGAAAGGGGGGGACGTAGATTTTTATGTTTGATGACATAACTAAATAGTGTGTTTGTAATACATGTGAAAAAGAGCGTAATTAGGTGAAGCTAAAGCTCGTGTCATATTATTATAGTAAACTCATTTCATAAAAATAATTTGTAATGATCACTCATGTAAGATCCTCTATTTCTGTTTAATTTTGAACTGGTTCAACCTGACTGTGAAGTTGACACCATCATTCAAAGTCAACTGTAAATTATCAATTTTGACATCCTACTGCCATTTGACTGATAGCTTTTATGGTTGTTTTCATTTTTATTTTTTTGCAGCTTCACTGATGTAGTGTTAGTTTACTTTGAAATGACACAATTTCACAAAGAGCTCCTTTAATGGCTCAATGAAGCCTGATCAGGGTCTTCATTATTTGCTACTGTGTCAGTCTAACTTAAAGCTATCAAAATGGTGTCAAATTGACTTATTACAACCCCACAAACAAAGTTTGGGGGTACATGTATATAGGAGTCAGCTTGGTGGTTCGTCTGTCTGTCGGTCAGTCTCCTGACCCACGAACACTAGGCAATTCACCTTTGGTATTTAGATAGCTTTGGTAAGGACCTTACAGATGACATAGACATACCTGAAATCAGGTCAAGGTCAAGGTCACTCTTTTGAAAATTTGGCTGACATTAAAATTTTGTTAAACTTCTGAACTACATATGCTAGACAATTTATATTTGGTATGCAGATAGCTTTGGTGAAGTCTTTCAGTTGATACAAGGATACATAAAATCGGGTCAAGGTCAACACAAAAATCCGGCTTTAATGCGGTTTCCACATTTTTTTGCTTGTTCTAAATTCATAAATAGTTAATTCTGACTTGAAATACAGTAGGACCTTTCTAAAACAACCATTCTTTTATTGAACATAGGAGTCTTTAAAAGCAGGTTTAAACTTTCGTTCTAATATATGATTTTAAAAGTATTGATGGAAACAGTTAATCAAACAAGTTTATATGAGGGAAAGGGTTAATCCCTCTAAAATGGATGTTCCAATTAGTATCACTTCTGGTTTCAATACAAGTTAATTGTTCAGAGGAATCTTCATAAAACGGTTCAAATGGTTATTTCAAATGGTTTTGATATTTTTTTAAAAAATTTGTTATTTATATATTGATGACCTTTAACCCTTTCCTTCATAAATTTAATATGCTTTTCTATGCCTTTACAAACAGAGTAGACCCAGATCAGACGGCTCCTGTAAGAGCTGTCGGATAAACCTCTGCTCTGTCAGCTTATGAAATGATATAGTTATGATTCTAAGGTTACTGCCAAACATTTCCTGTGTTCATATGCGATTATAAAAATGAATCTAATGAGATATACTATTAATGATGTCATTAGTTCATGGAGTAAAGGTAGTGTATATGTTGGTGTACTTCAGATTCATGCAGAGTACAACAGGGAGATGGACGAGTACCGGGCTCACCGTGCATGCCAGGCATTTGACATGAGTCAGTTCATCAAGTACACACGCTGCGAGGCAGATGTTGTTGTTGTGTGCGGCGACTTTAACTTTGAACCTGTGGACCTTGGGTACAAGATGATAAGAACCAACGGCAACTTGCGGGACTCCTGGCTGGATAAAGTAAGTCTTGCCGTAGGAAGGACGGATTGATATGTGGATCACTGATTTTAACCCTTTACTCCATGCATATTCCTGTAAGAAACAATGACATCATGAATACTAATTGGCTGAATTGTTACCATGACAGTGGAATGGTCCATCAAGTCATTCAGTGTAGAATTTATGAGGGGGTTATGAATGACAAACAGCACTGACCCAGATTAGATGACTGCTCCATGAGTCCTCTGATCTGGGTCTACACTGTTTGCTAATGCTAGTAGACTTGTTTCCAGCATTCCAAGGGCTAAAGTTTTCAAGCTGCATCAATGTCTGGCATTAAATCTGTCAGATAAGACAGGCAAAGTGATAGTGTAATTGATTATCTGCCGAGTCATAATCATATGCAATAACCACAGATATGAATCATGGAAAATGCTGAAAATGCAGCACATAACAGTCATGTCAGCATTGCTTTGTATGAAGAAGGCTCTCAGCAGTAAAGGTGAATTCAGCAATTTTCACTGGTATTAACCTTCTACCTCAAAGAAATGCCTTTTAACACCTTTGCAGACAGTGTAGACCCAGATCAGATGTCTCCTCACCTGTATGAACCATCTGATCAGTTGATGTGGTTGGAGTTGAAGTTGGTATTATTTAACCCTTTCCCTTTTATAAACACTTTTTCATGCCTTTGCAAACAGAATAGACCTAGATCAGATGGTCTGCACTGTTTGGATATGAAATTTTAATAGACCTGACTCTACAGTTTCCACTATTACCAAATGTCCTTTGAACATATGCCATTATAAAAAACATCAGTAAGTGAATATTGATGATGTCATTATTTTTTAACATGATTATACAACAGGGAAAGGGTTAACACTTACAACACTGAATTTTCAAATGGACTCACTGTTCCATAATTCAAGCAGGTTAATCTTATGGTGAATATTTAGGGATGTTTCTAAAGAAAAGTGTAACGCAACAAACAGTGCAGACCCTGATGAGAGGGCTCCCCTAGGATCCCTCTCATCTGGGTCTACACTGTTTGCAAAGGACATTAGTGACTCGTGTCCCGCACTGTAAGGGTTAACACTTTTCTCCACAGATGCCTTTTTTCACCATTGCAAACAGAGCAGACACAGATCAGACAGCTCTGCTTATGAAATAACAGCTGTATTTCTAAACTTTCTGTCATGGTAAAATTGCCTTGTTCATGATGCCAGTATGAAACTTTAGCTAATTAATATTCATAGTCATTTTTTCTGAAATGAATATTCATGGGGTAAAAGGTTAACCACTTTTGTAATATGTTATCTCGTTTCAGCAACATTCCAATTCTTCAGATCCAGAAGGAAATACTTCTGACTGCCCTAATAACAGCTTCAGAAACCCAAAGGAAGCACCTAAATACCCCAATGGCAAAAGAATTGACTACATTCTCTATCAGAGAGGAAAGGGTGAGTTACACACACAGAACCATAGATAAACAATGACCATGTTCAAAAAATAAAATTTTCAGTCTTTCCACCAACACCCTGTGTTGTGACACTTCTTTAGTCTTTCCACCAACACCCTGTGTTGTGACACTTCTTTAGTCTTTCCACCAACACCCTGTGTTGTGACACTTCTTTAGAGTCCCCGCAGAGAGGCTAATCTAAAGAGTTGTCACAACATAGGGTTTCATGATGGAATAAGGAAACTTTTAACTTAACTGTTTACTCCATAAATAGCCCTTTCTACACCTTTGCAAACAGAGTCGACCCAGGAGCAATCTGATCAGGGTCTGCTCTGTGTGCTTTTGATATGATATAGATTTGACAGTATCTGCCATGGCCATTAACTGGTTCATGTGCTTGTATAAGAATTAATATTTTATGATATTAATTTTTAAGATGCCATTATTTTACATTAATATTTTATGACATTAACTTTTATGATGCAATTATTTTACATGAATATTCATGGGTTAGATCTGATTATACAGGTTCTGTTATTTCCAAAAGTACCCTGTTCATAGAATTCAATAGAATATGATGACTATTTATGATGTTATGTCTTACATAGATATTTATCCGGTGAATGGTCAGCTATAGAAAGCTCGTACTCTATCTCTGTTAATACTCTGTTTATCTACAGGTGTTTGGGTAGACATTAAAGACTGCTCTGTCACCATGGGAACTATTCCTGGGAAGAAGCTCAGTTTTTCTGACCATGAAGGTGTAGCAGCTTGTATGTCTCTAGAAAGACGACCTGGATCAGGTAAAGCTCTGTCAAGATTGGTCCCTATCGATCTCTCCATACTATTGGCTCTTTGAATGTGGAAAACACATATACAGACTCCTGCAAACATTATAGACCCAGATGGGAAGTCTCCTCTGGGAGCCCTCTTATCAAGGTGTTGAGCATCTACAGACTACTGCAAACATTATAGACCCAGATGGGAAGTCTCCTCTGGGAGCCCTCTTATCAGGGTGTTGAACATCTACAGACCCCTGCAAACATTATAGACCTAGATGGGAAGTCTCCTCTAGGAGCCCTCTCATCAGGGTGTTGCATTGTTTGTCTAGCTAGACCTCTTTTTTGATGACCGCTTAAAACAGATTCTGCTGTATATAAAATATAAGTAACAGGCTCTAGCAAATCTAATTCCTTCCACTGAGTAAACTCTATCGATAACCATATACTCCATAAATACATTTTTCTGCGGCTTTTCAAACAGAGTAGACCCACATCAGATGGCATTCTGTGTACATATGCCATCATAAAAATTCAGGCAATAAACATTCACGCTGTCATTATTCCTTGCATGAATATTAAACAGGGAAGGGGTTAAATTGTCTTAATGAGAGATATTTGAATAAACCCTTTGAATGCTGAATTTTCAAAGTGGAATGGATCACTGTTTAACCCATTCCCTCATATTGACGCCTTTTGACACCTCTGCAAAAGTCACCTGTTGAAACCATTGTGATAAATAGAGCATTTGCTCCTATAAAATTCTGAAATTTTCCTTTTCTCTAGTTAATGCTCCTTTTAGATTTATTCAAAGTGGTTGGATCTAAAAATAACCTATGAGGTAATGGTTTAACCCTTTCCCTCATAGAAACGTGTTTTCACGCATTTGCAAACAGAGCAGACCCAGATCAGACGGCTCCTAGAGGAGCCGTCTGATCAGGGTCTGCTCTGTTTGCTTATAGACTTTGATAGATCTGTTTCTTTACTTTCTAAAATGGCTCCAATGTTCTACCTTCCAAATTTCATTATAACTATTTTTCCATGAATATTTAATAGGAATTAAAATTAGAAATAAACATAGAACAGGGAAAGGGTTAACTGTAGAGTCCATTAGGACCAGAGCTACAGATAACAGTGCATACTCAAATACTAAAATTGTCATTTCTCCACCTAACCCTTTGTTATGACCACTCTTTAGAATCGTCCCATCGAGATGATTTTAAAGAGTGGTCACAACATGGGGTTTGGTAGAGAAATACGGGAGTTATTCTTGAAAATGTTTTAATTTACACATTTGATCTGGAACTCTGCAGTATGACAGACTGTATTTGCTAGATGTTTTTAAATGACAAACAGTGCAGACCCTGATCAGATGCCTGATCCAAACAGTGCAGACCCTGATCAGAGGCCTGATCTGGGTCATCACGGTTTGCAAATGCTAGTACATATTATTGCCACTTCCAAGGGACCAGGTTAAAAGTAACATATTCTTATCTCCTTTTCAGTGCCATCTAAATCAGAGGAAGAGTTATCCCCCTTACTGCAAGAGTGTCTAACGCAGATCAACATGGGCATGGAGAAAACAAAAGCTGAGCACAGATTTTTCTTGCTGTTTGCTGTCATTTGTCTTCTGTTAGCATATTTTGTCTCTGTCGTCCATATTCCCTACCCACTGGACTTCTTTGTGACATTCTTCAAGCTTGTGTTGGTACTGGCGACAGGCTACGGGGTCGTACAAACCCTGATTATGGTTAGATGTGAGGTGCATGGTCTAGAGGCAGCTAGAGATAGTATTAAACATTTACAACAGAGTTTGTAAAAGGGGCTAGAGCTTTAGAATGCATGAACATCTGTGTTGACTCTTTGAATGCTGTAATTTCAAACTGGAATTGTACATTGTTGTTTCACTATATTTTGCGTTTAAAATGAAAGGATTTAGTTTGTAAGATGATTTTAAATCACAAACAGTGCAGACCCTGATCAGAAGGTTCCTCAACTGTTTATATTTAAGTTTTGATTTAATGATTATACTATGTTGCAGTAAATAGTTACTGGAAGCTTGAACTTTTCTACTTTGGTTTCAGTATGATGTTGATTTATCATACACAAGTTGTACGACATACTGGGACTGTGCTCACATCGTCACTGTCAAGCGCTTGTAAACATATTAACTCTGATCATGGTAGTAGAATGTTTCTTGTACAGTCGAGACTGTCATATGTGACCTTCCAAGGGACTTCATGAAAAAGGTCACATATGACAGGGAGTCTCTTAATACAGACCTAGGATATAATACATGACGTATACCGAAACTACATCTACATGTAAGAGATCTACTTAAGGGAAAAATAAAACTGTGTACTAATCCAGTCTAATACAATATAATTATGTATATATTACTTAATACATTTATACAACATTTATTATCACAAATAAACGCTAATTTAAAAGTTTAATAAATTAATAAATCATTCACTTACCAGAACATTAGTGCATGTACGATACAATGTACAAATATAATACACATATAAGTGCATGCACTAAATTCACCCTATCCCTGTTCTATGTTTATTACAAATATTCATGGATAAAATAGTTATAATGAAATATGAAAGGTGGAACATTGTAGCCATTTTAGAAAGAAAAGAAACAGATCTTTCAAATTCCAGTAGCAAACAGAGTATACCCTGATCAGACGGCTCCTCTAGGAGCTGTCTGATCTGGGTCTACTCTGTTTGCAAATGCGTGAAAACACGTTTATATGACGGAAAGGGTTAAACACTTAATGATATAAATATAAACTAGGTGCAGATTACCAAGCATACTTTCGAGTAATGTTGATAGAGACATGTATTATGCAATACTGATTAATATTTATAAAGACCGTTCTGAACTAAAGAGCCCGTAATAATCGCAAACCAGATCGAATTAGTTGCCTTATTTAAATGTTGTTTGTCGTTCTTTAACAGTTTTGTCGCTCGAAATCTTCTCCGGCGAATCTTGTACACGACGTACGTAGCCATGTTTGACACGACTGGTTTCCCGAATATTCTGCTCGCGTACATGTATCTGTAAGTCGGGAACCAGCTAGTTCACGCGTGATTACAATCCCGGGTTTTCCCTAATTAATATGGTGTGAAAAACCGACGCGCTATGTAAACAAACAAAAGAAACTGTGATAATTGAATGTCGTTTAATACAGACCGAAGCCTATGTTTGGTTCGCAAAATCAGGGTCGCTTGTCACGTAAGACAGGGAGTCGCTTAATTCAGACCAAAATTATAGGAAAATACGTTGGGCGGGATGAAACACGGTCGCATATGAGAGGGAGTCGCTGAATCCAGGGGGTCGCTAAGGCAGTCTCGACTGTATTTGATATAGTTCATGCATAGATTGTTACTTATATTTGATATAGTTCATGCATAGATTGTTACTTATATTTGATATACAGTAGAAACTGTCTGAAGCGGTCATCAAAAAGATGTCCCATTATCAATCTCTAAGGCAGGTGGTAGCTTAATGCAGGTCAAAAGTAATGCAGAAAGCTCATTTAGGAGCTTTCTGCATTACTGCTGCTCTGCAATAAGCAACTACCTGCTTTTTAACCCTTCGCTTGCTAATCACGTCAATATACCTACCTGTAAATAGTGAAGACCCAGATGAGACAGCTCCTGCAGGAGCTGTCTCATCAGGGTATGCACTATTTACAAGTTGATTGTGCAAACAGTGCACTCCACAGCATTGATTGCACAGCGATATACTTGCACACAGTGAATATATATGTAATTATACAACAGGGCATGGGTAAAGAAGGAGAAATATATTTTAAAATTCAGCAAGCGAAGGGTTAATAGATGAATGGCCTCTTAGGACAGGTTCTACAGCTGTTCATGCATAGAAAGTTACTTGTATTTGATGCAGTTCATGCGTAGAAAGTTACTTGTATTTGATGCAGTTCATGTATAGAAAGTTACTTGTATTTGATAGAGTTCGTGTATAGAAAGTTACTTGTATTTGATACAGTTCATGCGTAGAAGGTTACTTGTATTTGATGCAGTTCATGCGTAGAAAGTTACTTGTATTTGATACAGTTCATGTATAGATAGTTACTTGTATTTGATACAGTTCATGCATAGAAGGTTACTTGTATTTGATGCAGTTCATGCATAGAAAGTTACTTGTATTTGATGCAGTTCATGCATAGAAAGTTACTTGTATTTGATACAGTTCATGTATAGAAAGTTACTTGTATTTGATACAGTTCATGTATAGAAGGTTACTTGTATTTGATGCAGTTCATGCATAGAAAGTTACTTGTATTTGATACAGTTCATGCATAGAAAGTTACTTGTATTTGATACAGTTCATGCATAGAAAGTTACTTGTATTTGATGCAGTTCATGCATAGAAAGTTACTTGTATTTGATACAGTTCATGCATAGAAAGTTACTTGTATTTGATGCAGTTCATGCATAGAAAGTTACTTGTTTTTGATGCAGATTAAGCACAAATGAAATATATATATATATATATGAAATGTTAATTATATTACTGAGAGAATTGTTGCACAGGGCACTTAAGGGGAATTTCGTAATGATGAGGTAACACATTATGTTAATTAGTGATTATGATGTTTATAGGATTTCTATATGGATATTTCCACTGTTGGTAGAAGGAATTAATCTAATTGGCAGTTTCCTGTAAAGTCTGCTCTCTAACTTGAGAACCAAACATGGAAGTAATGTTTATAGCTGAAATGTCAAATTCGATAATCAATTACATGTATATCACTTTAGACACTTTGGAGTTATGGCCTTTTGTTAGCTGAACTCTTTACTGTAAATTGGTGCCCAAGATTGATCATACAGTAAACCCCTCTAATGCGACCACCAAAATGAGGTATAACTCTGGGTCTTTGAGGCAGGTGGTAGCTTAATGCAGGACGAAAGTAATGCAGAAAGCTCCTTTTGCCCTGCATTAAGCAACCACCTTCTTTTAAAAACATTAATGTCTCCTCATTATGTGGTTACTTTAGAGGGGTTTTACTGTATATTGTATCAGTTTGGCACACTTGTTCCTATATTATTAACTTGTCTTTAACAATTAAGCTTTTCCCCACTGTGAAAAAATAATATCTCATCAAATTTGAATCTGGAACAATTTTGACTACTTCCAATTTGAACAAGCTTTTGAGAAACTACTGACCAAATGTCAAATAGTTTTGATCCTGATGAGACCGTGAGTTGCTTGGCACCTCATCTGAATCCTAGCTGTTTGTAGGTGCAAGTGAGGCCGTGAATAGTGAGATAGGGGATAAATCAGATTTACAAAGGACCAGACTTCAGAGCTACAGATAATGGTGCATACTTAAATACTAAAATCGTCATTTCTCCACCAAACCCTATGTTTTGACCATTCTTTAGAATCGTCTCGAAAAGACGATTCTAAAGAGTGGTCACAACATAGGGTTTGGTGCAGAAATAAAGAAGTTATACTTGAACATATTTTAAATTACGGCATCTTATCTGAAGCTCTGTATGGTTGATGAACCAAATGGTAGGAAAGAACTGAAGATCTGTGATTTGTTTATTAATCAGTTTTACATATCTATAATACATGCTCCACATAATTCCGTGTGTCTCCTCTTGTGGGTGTTGTAACCAATGCAGACTCGTATTTTGTACCCCAAAGCTAACTTACACTATTGATGAAAATACAGTAAAACCACTCTAAACCAGAATGTTTACATCTTTTCAGGCAGGTGACTGCTTAATGCAAGGTGCAGGTCATGCAGAAAGCTCCTTTGGGAGAAATATCTATTGGTTTAGAGGGGTTTTACTTTTATATTTTATTGTTATTTTTCACACAAAAAAACTCATAAAAAACAATGAAAATGTAATTCCTCCTTAAAACATTGTGATGATATAGTACTATGTATAATTTTCTCTTTAATTAAATATCCAGATTATTATACCCCCCTTTTGAAAAAATGGGGGTATATTGCTTTGCACATGTCGGTCGGTCAGTCGGTAGATCGATGGTTTTCGAGTGATAACTAATAAACGACTTGGCATAGAATCTTCAAAATTGCTGTGGTGGTTGGTCATGACAAGTAGATGACCCCTATTGTTTTTGAGGTCACTAGGTCAAAGGTCAAGGTCACAATGACCTTAACTGCTTAAATGGTTTCCGATCAATAACTGCTCAAGGGTTTGGCTTAGAATATTCAAACTAGCTGTAGTAGTTGGTCATGACCACTGGATGACCCCTATTGTTTTTTAGGTCACTAGGTCAAAGGTCAAGGTCACCATGACCTTAACTGGTGAAATGGTTTCTGATCAATAACTGCTCAAGGGTATGGCTTAGGATCCTCAAATTTGCTTAGGTGGTTGGTCATGACAACTAGATGAGCCCTGTTTATTTTTTAGGTCACTAGGTCAAAGGTCAAGGTCACCATGACCTTAACTGGTGAAATTGTTAACAATCAATAACTGCTCAAGGGTTTGGCTTAGGATCTTCAAACTTGCTGTGGTGGTTAGTCATGACCACAAGATGACCGCTATTGTTTTTGAGGTCACTAGGTCAAAGGTCAAGGTCACCATGACATTAACTGGTGAAATGGTTTCCAATCAATAACTGCTCAAGGGTTTGGCTTAGGATCTTCAAACTTGCTGTGGTGGTTGGTCATGATGACTAGATAACCCCTAAAGATTTTGAGGCCACTAGGTCAAAGATCAAGGTCATCATGAGCTTAACTGATGAAATGGTTTCCGATTAATAACTGCCTAATGGTTTGGTTCGTGATCTTCAAACTTGCTGTGGTAGTTGGTCGTGACCACTAGATGACCCCTATAGCTGTTGAGGTCATGAGGTCAAAGGTCAAGGTCACCATGACCTTAACTTGTGAAATGTTTTCAGATCAATAATTGATCAGTGGTTTGGCTTAGGATCTTCAAAGTTGCTGTGGCGATTAGTCATGACCACTAGATGACCTCTGTAGTTGAGGTCACTAGATCAAAGGTTAGGTGGTCTGGGGGGGGGGGGTATACATGTTTTACAAATATCTCTTGTTATATTTCCATTTGCTTAGACGTTTGCTTTATGTTCCAAAATCTATGAATAAAGAATAATAATTATCACATAAATAACTTTGTAACTTAGTTAACCCTTTACTCCATGAATACCTGTGTCAGAAATAATGGCATCATGCATATTTATTAGCTCAATTTTTGAAATGTAAACTTTGATATATCATGTCATAAGCAAACAGAGCATACCCTAATCAGACGGCTCATACAGGAACCATCTGAACTGGGTCTACTCTGTTTGTAAATGCGTGAAAGGGTATTTGTATGGGGGAAGGACTCTATAGCTATAACACTTTACTCCGTGAATATCCGTGTACGAAATAATGACATGATGAATCATAATTGACTGAAACTTTATAATGAAAATGAGCACAGGAACTATTGGCCATGGCAGAAACTGTAGAATAGGTCATAAAGGGTTAACCCTTTCCCTGTTCTATAGTATTCCAAATTTCAATACCTACTCATCGTCATCATCATCAGTTGGTTTTGATTTACGTGCAGGTGCAGGAGCATTATACCACACTAGTGACCCCACTTCAGACAGCTGACTAGCTGCACGCATGGCAGATCTCACTCCTGTTCTCCAGGTGTCTCTATCATGTGGGTCGATGGCCGAGAGCGTCCACTCTACCACCTCCCTCCAATGGACCATGACGTCTTGGGCCGTCCAGGCCTACCTCTTCCAGTCACTTGAAACCAGGCACACTTTACAGCACTGCTGGAACGTTCCACATGACCATAGGATGGGTTCAAGATCCTCCAGACAGAGCTGCCGCAGCAGCTCATTCGACCGTACCCTGGCCACATTTTCTTGTTTGATCCTACAAATCTGTCTGGTCATGACTCTGTCGTTGCGCTGCAGGCGTTGAAGGGTTGGCTTGGTTAAGGGCCAGGTCTCGCAGGCATGGAGCATTGCGCTCCTGACCTAAGTGCTGTACACACGTCCCCGTGTCTTGTAGGAGAGGTGGCGTGATGACAGGACTGGTAGCAGCTCCTTGAACTTCTTCCAGGCGGTTTTCACTCTTGTTGAGGTTGCAAGCTCGCAGCCTCCAGCTGCTGAAAGCATATCGCCCAGATTGCAGAAAAAATACCACCTATAACTTGTCTAATGCAACTTGGTCATCCTTCTGTGGTCTGCCGCCAAGGGGCGCGTATTTCCCTGGCATTGGGCACATGTGGAGTTGAGATCCTCCACTAGGCGTTTGAGCCCACTTCATTTCTTGTGCACGCAGTGCCTGCAGCCATTGCAAAAAATGCTGTTGCTGCCTTACCCCAGTGCGACACAGCGCATGGGAACTTGCCTGAGCTTTATAGAAGATCCAGACCTGAGCCACAGATCATTACCTTGCTCTTCCCTGCATTTACATGCAGTCCCTTCTTTCCCATTCCTTCTTTCCAGACTACAATCCTCCTGACACATTCGTCCAGCGAATCAGCAATGATATCGATGTCATCAGCATAAAGGCCCTCCCAGAGTACGCCTGCTCGGAACTCTCGTTACAGGGCTTCAAGCACAATGGTGAAGAGCAGTTGGCTGAGTACAACTCTCTGTTTGCAAATGCGTGAAAATACGTTTGTATGAAGGAAAGGACTAAGTCACCTCTTCAGCGAAGTTGTGTTGTATGTATGGTGTACACATGATGGCTGATGTCATTACTACATGTAACACCTCTGTGTCTTATTCGAGGGTACCTGTCAAACTGTGGTCATGAAGTGTGTAATTTGAACATGAATTATGACAGGCGGTTACCGGTAATAGTGTGTCATGTGCAGTATAGCTGAGCATGTTTCAATATTCTCCCCGATGTTACTCACGCTCACGTTCACACACATGTTGAACCGCTAAGCATTTTACATCATAATATGTCTTATCCTATGCCTTTGCAAAGTAGACCCAGATTAGACGGTCCTATAGGAGCCGTCTGATCAATGTCTGCTCTGTTTGTTTATGACATGATATAGATCTGATTATATTGTTGTTTTTTGTCAAAGGAAAAGGGTCCATTGAAAGGTGACCATAAAAAATCAGCTAATAGATAATCATCATGTCATTACTTACATGAATATTGAACAGACAAAGGGTTAATAACGGACCGGGATACTTGTTAAACATTGTTTCATGGCGGCAATGCTGACCAGGGTCCATGCTTATAAAACTTTTAGTTGAGTCTGAGATCGTTCTCAAGCTTTTGATTGGTCAGATTTGAGCCTTTGGCTCAAATCTGACCAATCAAAAGCTTGAGAACTCAAATCTGACCAATCAAAAGCTTGAGAAAGAAACTCAGACTCAACTAAAAGCTTTATAAGCATGGACCCAGGCTTATGTTGTGTACTATCATGCACGTAGAGTTGGAGCATTTTGGCAAAAGGACGAGTATTTGTATATATCCGCTTGGCATGCTCTAGTTTTATTCTATGTTTGAGGTTGAACTTTCCAAGACATTAGTTTCACAGGACCAGGCTTAATCGTAGGTTTCCATGGCAACTTCAGTAGATCCTCTGTACAACGGCCACCGAACAATTTCGGGTCTTCAGCCCTTTTTAGCTCACCAGAGCACAAAGTGCTCAGGGTGAGCTTTTGTGATCGCCTGATGTCCGTCGTCTGTCGGCGTTTGTCGTGCGTCGTGCGGTGTGCGTCGTGCGTCGTGTGTCGTGCGTCGTCAACAATTTGAACTTTAAAAGTCTTCTCCTCTGAATCTACAAGGTTCTCAGCTTTCATCTTTGGCACATAGCATCACCTATAGGTCCTCTACAAAAGTTATATAAATTATGTCCCTGGAGTCAAAATTGGCCCCGCCACGGTCCCAGGGGTGGCCAGTTTTTTCTAGCTGACTGTTGTTTTCTGTACAAGTAGCAGAATTCTGGGCTCACTTAGGTTAGGCATGGGGAAAACTTCAAAAATCTTCTTGTCAAAAACTACATGTCACAGAGCTTAGATATTTGGTGTATAGATTTACTTAGTATACCTTATTGACATTGGTAAATATCATAGTTCTGAGGTTAAAATTGGCCCTGCCCTGTTGGTTATACTTTAAAATATTATTTTACACTATAAAGGTTCCTCTGAACTAGAGGGATTGAGGTCGCTCCATCTGTATTGCATAATCACTGAATAGGTCAAGTTCCTGGTCAAAATTCTATCATGTTGTCTGCTTCAGAATTAGTCTCTGTTTGTTCATACTGTTTCAACCCATTCCCTCATAGGATATTTTCAGAATCTGCCTCTTGAAAAATTTCAGAATTGTGTAGATTTGAAACCATTGTGATAAATAGAGCATTTACTCCTATGGAGAAAATGCTCTATTTATCACAATGGTTTCATAAAGTGACTATTATACCTCTTTGAATAAATCTACCGATAAGGAGCATTAATTAGAGAAAAGGAAAATTTCAGAATTGTGTAGATTTGAAACCATGTTGATAGAGCCTTTTGAGCCTATGGAGCAAATGTTCTATTTATCACAAAGGCTTTTTCAGATCCTACCTCTTTGAATAAATCTACTGATAAGGAGCATTAATTATAGAAAAGGAAAATTTCAGAATTGTGTAGATTTGACACCATTGTGAAAAATAAAACATTTACTCCTATGGAGCTTTTGCTCTATTTATCACAATGGTTAGCAAATGCTCTATTTATCACAAAGGCTTTTTTCAGATCCTACCTCTTTGAATAAATCTACTGATAAGGAAAATTTTAGAATTGTATAGATTTCAAACCATTGTGATAAATAGAGCATTTGCTCTATAGGAGTAAATTAACTCATATACAAACCACATATAAAGTTACATACCGGTCTGTGTCAGATCAGAATCCAAACTGTGTGCTAATTTTGGTCAAGTCATGCTAAGCAGTGATAGGGTTGTCATCTGTTAGAAATGTTGTCTGCTTATTCAAAGAGGTAAATCTGGGTCTACTCTATTTTGCAAATGCGTGAAAACATGTTTATATGAGGAAAAGGGTTAATTAGAGAAAAGGAAAATTTCAGAATTGTTCAAATTTGAAACCATTGTGATAAATAGTGCATTTACTCCTATGGAGCAAATGCTCTATTTATCACAAAGGCAAATGCTCTATTTATCACAATGGTTTCATAAAGTGACTATTATACCTCTTTGAATAAATCTACTGATAAGGAGCATTAATTAGAGAAAAGGAAAAATTCAGAATTGTGTAGATTTGAAACCATTGTGATAAATAGAGCATTTACTCCTATGGAGCAAATGCTCTATTAATCACAAAGGGTTTTTTCAGATCCTACCGCTTTGAATAAATCTACTGATAAGGAGCATTAATTATAGAAAAGGAAAATTTCAGAATTGTGTAGATTTGAAACCTTTATGATAAATAGAACATTTACTCCTATGGAGATTTTGCTCTATTTATCACAATGGTTAGCAAATGCTCTATTTATCACAAAGGCCTTTTTCAGATCCTACCTCTTTGAATAAATCTACTGATAAGGAGCATTAATTAGAGAAGATGAAAATTTCAGAATTGTGTAGATTTAAAACCATTGTGATAAATAGAGCATTTGCTCCATAGGAGTAAATTAACTCATATACAAACCACATATAAAGTTACATACCGGTCTGTGTCAGATCTGAGTTCAAACTGTGTGCTAATTTTGGTTAAGTCCTGCTAAGCTGTGATAGGGTTGTCATCTGTTAGAAATGTTGTCTGCTTATTCAAAGAGGTAAATCTGGGTCTACTCTGTTTGCAAATGCGTGAAAACATGTTTATATGAGGAAAAGGGTTAATTAGAGAAAAGGAAAATTTCAGAATTGTGTAGATTTGAAACCATTGTGATAAATAGTGCATTTACGCTTATGGAGCAAATGCTCTATTTATCACTAAGGCAAATGCTCTATTTATCACAATGGTTATTATCACCAGTTATTGTTAACAAGTTTTACTTTTCCATTTCCATAACAATTCCGTTTGTATAAATTGTTGAAATCGCGATTTTTATACAATTTCTGCTTTGAAACAATCATCAGTACTCTAATTCTGAAGGGGTTCGAAACGTTCAGGTGTGAACTGGTTATGTTACGAAACGTGCTCTACAAGAGTTGTCGTTCGTTTCTAAATACGCAATATATCAAGGAGTTGTTAGGTTATGCGTAGTAATATGTAATGGAAAATGAAACTTTTCCACATATTTTTTGTGCGATATAGTATGCTTTCCAAGTTAACGGTCGGTAAACGTTCGGTATTGGACTTAGAAAATATTTATAATAAAGCAAATCATCCCAGAAAGCTTGCCATTATAATTAAACAGAGAAAGGGTCAAATAACACCCCACAAAACAGGTGTCCAGTTTTGTTTAGAAACATACATGTAGTTGAAACTTTAAAAATCTTTCCCTCTGGTGAGCGATTTCAGGGCCATCATGGCCCTCTTGTTCATGATAGAACGGCCTTTGGGGGAATACTGTAGAACTGATTCTCAAGTTTCTGCCATGGCCAAAAAAAGTATTGTGTTCATATAACATTATAAATATTTAGCAAATAAATATTCCAGATGTCATTTTAAACTAATTGTTACAAAAATATTCATCACCACGAAAAATGTTAAGACAGTCGGTTACCTAATGCCGGAGGAAAGCTCCAGCAGGAGCTTTTTGCATTGCAGTTGTGATGCATTACACTGTGACGTAGAACCTGTCTTAAGTGGCCACTCATTTATTGAACATAGGCTTCTTCAAGGGCAGATGGTTGCTTAGTGTAGGACAAAAATAATGGCGAAAGCTCCTATTAAATTTGATTAGCATTGAGCTACCACCTGCCGTACAGACCCATAGTTAACTTCCTTCTGATGACCGCTTAAGACACCAGTGGTTAACTATAGAACTATAGAACCCACTCAGTATGAAATGTTTCAATGACAAACGGTGTACACCCTGATTAGAGGACTCTGTTGCTTATGAAATACTACCGGTATATATAAAAGGCTACAATTTCTGCCATGGCCCAAAATCTGCCGTCTTCCTACACCATTATGTAAATGATCTAATAGATATTCGTGTCATTAATTCTGTAAACTGTTAAAACCCATTACATCATAGGCTATTTTTAGATACAACATATTTGAATAAACCTACCGAAAAGGAGCATTAACTAGAGAAAAGGAAAATTTTAGAATTTTGTAGTTTGAAACCATTGTGATAAATAGAGCATTTGCTCCTATAGGAGCAAATGCTCTATTTATCACAATGGTTTCACAAAATGACTTTTACAGAGTCGTCAAAAGTCGATAACTGCCATGTTTAACGTTTTCCTTCATATAAACGCCATTTGAAGCATTTGTATACATAGTAGATCTAGATCAGACGGCTTCTGTAGGAGCCATCTGATCAGGGTGACCCTGGGTCTGCTCTGTTTGCTTATGGAATTATAATAGATCTGACTCTACAGTTTCTACCAATACCAAACTACCCTGTGTACATATGTCAGTATAAATGTTCAGCTAATAAATATTCATGTCATTACTTCTTACATGAATATTCAACAGGAACATATTGAACTGAGATACTCCGCCCCTTCCTAAACAGCAGAAATACTCCGCCCCTTCCTAAACAGCAGAAATACTCCGCCCCTTCCTAAACAGCAGAAATACTCCACCCCTTCCTAAACAACAGAAATACTCCGCCCGTTCCTAAACAGCAGACATACTCCGCCCCTTCCTAAACAGCAGAAATACTCCGCCCCTTCCTAAACAGCAGAAATACTCCGCCCCTTCCTACACAGCAGAAATACTCCGCCCCTTCCTAAACAGCAGAAATACTCCGCCCCTTCCTACACAGCAGAAATACTCCGCCCCTTCCTAAACAGCAGGAATACTCCGCCCCTTCCTAAACAGCAGAAATATTCCGCCCCTTCCTAAACAGCAGAAATATTCCGCCCCTCCCTAAACAGCAGAAATACTCCGCCCCTCCCTAAACAGCAGAAATACTCAGCCCCTTCCTAAACAGCAGAAATACTCCGCCCCTTCCTAAACAGCAGAAATACTCCGCCCCTTCCTAAACAACAGAAATACTCCGCCCCTTCCTAAACAGCAGAAATACTCCGCCCCTTCCTAAACAGCAGAAATACTCCGCCCCTTCCTAAACAACAGAAACACTCCGCCCCTTCCTAAACAGCAGAAATACTCCGCCCCTTCCTAAACAGCAGAACTCAAGAACGTGCTGCATCTTCAAATCAAGTTTTTAGCATATCCAGCGAGAGGTGTATTTGCTAACAATGCCTTTTCAGACTTTTTTTCATTGGGAAACAAACACTTAACATTTTAACAAAATTATTTTTATTGTAAGCGTACTTGATGGGGATGAACATTTAAGTTTTTTGTAAGCCAATTAACCTGTGTGACAGTTTAGTCTTTGATCAACACATTTTGTTTCAATCATCTTGACATTTGATTAACTCTGTTCGCTAGCGGCGAATCAGTGACGTGAAATGCAAATAGCTTTGATCCAGATGAGACATCGAGTAACTCAGCGTATCAGCGGGATCCAGTTTGACTTTCAGAACACTTTGTCAATCATATCAGACAATAACGTTAGCAGACAGCAGTTACATAGAGTGCACATTATTACATATGCATGGTCTAGCGTTGATGAACAACCAACTTAACCACGTAACGAAAAAGTGGTGTTTTCGGTGCTTGGCAAGCTTTGTAGACTCAGATCAGCAGCCGACTCAGAGTGCGAGAAGCTTCACTGCTACACGTGTGGCAATGGAGAACAGTTGAACTTCGATTATCGAACGTGAAGGGTCCATACAAATTACTTCGAGATAACAAGTCATCCGAGTTCTAGTCTGAACAAACTCTCAAAGTTCACAGCTTTATGTAGGTATAAAATAATGCTGAAAGCTCCTGTAGGAGCTTTCAGCCTTACTTTAGACCTGCATTAAGCTGTCATGTGTTTCTAGATATGCATAGTGATACATTTTAGAACACTTCTGCATTATAAAATTTGGACGGACCGAAATTTTAATTCGAGTTATCCCAAAGTTCGAGTTATCCGAGTTCGATATATCGAAGTTCAACTGTATATTATATGTGACGTAGTGTCAAACTGTGTAGACCCAGATCAGGCATTGCGAGTAATATACACACTATTGGGTGTACAGGAAAACCTCTCTATAACAGCCATAAACTTACATCAAGTATTTTGTGTTAAAGTCAGGTGGCTATTTAAAGCAAGGTGAAAGAAAAAAAACAACGCTCATATAGGAACGTTCTGTTTTGACTTTCACCAAGTGTTTTAAGCAGTCACCTGCCCTAAATAACAACTAATCAACACAATTTAGTGGCCGTTATAGAGAGGATTTATACAGTAAACAATCTCTAAAGCGACTACTCAAAATGAGCGTATTTCTATGTTAAGCCTTCCCTTCCTCAATATCCATGTACGAAGTAGTGGCGTGATGCACAGGGCCCCCTGTGGCATGGTGCATGTTGATCAGTTATTTATAATAACATGAACAGAGGACTTATTGGAGATTGCAGAAACTGACAACTCATATCTACATTAGTACATATCAGCAAACAAAGCAGATACTGATCAGACGGCCCCAAGAGCTGTCTGATCTGGGTCTTCTCTGCTTGCACATGCGTACAATGGTGTATTTATGGAGTAAAGGTCTAACTTATGGCAATTTAATGCTGGAGGAAAGTAATTAAGAAAGTTCGATGGGAGCTTCCTGATAAGTTTCGTCCTGCATCAGCATCCACTGCTTTTAAAACCATCCATCATGTTTATTTCAATCAAGTGGTCTGTGCAGCAGGGCTCTCCTATTTTCCCTACTCAACCTTTCAGGTACTCTACAAGATAATAGTACATTCAATACGGTTGAGGATTCGTTTGTCAACATAGCCAAGTTTATAAAAAATCTATTTTTCAAATGTCATCAAGCATTTGCAAGACATCATTGTCTCTTAATAAATAATGGCCAAGCTACAGAAGCACACAACTGAAACAAGCTGTACCCTTACTCCGTGATCCGGGATCTCGCTCGCATTTGCAAGAGCTTGGATCCAGATGATATGTCGAGTAACTGAGAGTTTCATTTTGGTCCAAGCTGTTTGACACTCAGTCAGTAGTGCTGTTTGACACTCGGTCAATAGTGCTGTCTTACACGCGGTCAATAGTGCTGTTTAACACTCGGTCAATAGTGCTGTCTTACAATCGGTCAGTAGTGCTGTTTAACACTCGGTCAGTAGTGCTGTTTGACACTCGGTCAATAGTTTATCAAAATCGGAAGTAGTCAAAACTGCACCAAATCTATACTTAACTCATTCTCTCCTAGACTATATTTAGGCCCAACCTCTTTGAATAAATCTACCGAAAAGGAGCATTTACTAGAGAAAAGGAAAACTTTAGAATTGTGTAGTTTTTAAACCATTGTAATAAATACAGCATTTGCTCCTTAATGCTCTATATATCACAATTGTTTCAAAATGTAACTTTTACAGAGGCGCCAAAATGCGTCACTAGGACGGAATGTGTTAAGCAGAGAATTTGTTACACAACGGGTTACTGGTTAATCGTCAGTCTTTAACCTTTTACTTCATGTGTATTCATGCAAGAAATAATGACATCATGAATATTAATAAGATTTTTTGTTAAAATAGCATATGAACACAAGAATTGTTGGTCATGGCAGAAACTGTAGAATCATATCTATATTACATGTATATCATAAGCAAACAGAACAGACCCTGATCAGACGGCTTCTACTGGAGCCGTCTGATCTGGGTCTACTCTGTTTACAAAGGCATAGAAATGCGTATTTATGCAGTAAGTGATTAGGACAGACGTTTGTCCCATGTTTGACGGAAGTCACACAGAACGCTGCTAAAGGGAACATTCTACATTTACTTAGCTCTACATTAACCCTAACCGCACTGTGAAACATGATGTCTGCCCAAATTGGGAACTGGTACAATTTTAATTCGGACACGATCAAGCATTTAATTATTAAGTGTGTGTCAAAAAGCCGTGATCCAGATGAGATGCCGAGTTACACCAAACTCTTTGCAAATGCGACTTGGATCGTGAATAGCGATAAAGTAGTTCACCATTTTCCTGTTCTATGTTTATTTCAAATTTCAATACCTATTGAATATTCATTGACAAAATAGTTTCAAAGAATTGTGGAAGGTGGAACATTGTAGACATTTTAAAAGGCAAAGAAACAGAACTATCAAATTCTGTTAGCAAACAGAGCAGACCCTGATCAGACGGCTCCTCTAGGAGCCGTCTGATCTGGGTCTACTCTGTTTGCAAATGCGTGAAAACACGTTTATATGAGGGAAATGATTAAGAAGTCATCAGTTTTAACCATTTTCTCCATGAATATTCATGGAAGAAATAATGACACCATGAATATTAATTAGATAAGTTGTTACAATAATTCATGAACATAGACATTTTGGTTGTGGTAGAAACTATATAATCATATCTATATTATATCGTAAGCAAACAGAGCAGATCATGATCAGACGTCTCCAATAGGAGCCGTGTGATCTGGGTCTTCTCTGTATGCATAGGCGTAGAGATGCGTATTTATGGAGTAAAGAGTTACAGAATATGTTGTTTATTCATACAGTGCATGGCAGCTCTACATCTTTATAAAAACGTGTTTACCAGTACGGCTTTCTTTTTCTAAGAAACCTTTTTTCATATTATTACGTAATAATACAGCAGATGACACTAAACTGTAACCATTTGTCAAAGTGAGACTAAATTTATCGTTTTATTTCTGGAAAAAGTGTTTATGTTAAAACATTTGTTATGTTTGATATGCTCAACTTGATAGGATTCTCACTTGATATGTGTGATAGAGAGTCCGGATATTTGTAAGAGAATCTTTCTGAACTAAACTATCACCATAGCAATCTACATGTTAGGATTGACCACATTATGCTATGGAAATGACGTAGACTCTGCTTATAAGTTTCTTTCAAATTGTTTTAGAAAGTATTGACCAAACATCAAACAGATTGGATCTTGACGAGACACTGAGTTACTCGGCGTCTCATTTTGCAAATCTCTACAGGATAAGAAATATGCTTTTAAATACAGAAGACTTTTAAAACATGTTGTATAGCACATCACTGCTTTTACCTTATCGTACGTTCTTGTGACCTGACCTGCATTTTCAAATAGTTTGGATCCAGATGAGACGCCGCATAAAGCTGTTTGAACTTGCGTCAATCGCTTCTTAAAAGGTGTAACCAATCTATAGTAGATCAAAGTTTTGAGCGGATAAAGGTTAATATTTAATATTACAATATAGGTATACATAGAGGTCCTCTGGAGGCTGTCTGCATGGCTTCCACCGTACACGAGGCCACAGCGTGTCTTAACCCTTCGCTTGCTATTCGCGTCAATATACCTACCTGTAAATAGTGAAGACCCAGATGAGACAGCTCCTGCAGGAGCTGTCTCATCAGGGTCTGCACTATTTACAAATTGATTGTGCAACCAGTGCACGCCACAGCAGTGATTGCACAGCGAAATACTTGTACACAGTGAAGATATAATTATGTAATAATGCAACAGGGCATGGGTAAAGAAGGAGAAATGTATTTTAAAATTCAGCAAGAGAAGGGTTAAGTATGTGTGTCGCGTGTTCGCTTCTGGGAAATCTGACTTTATGTATTGCCAACATACAGAACAATAGTCCACTAGAATAGTCCACCAGTCAAAGGAAAACTGCAAACACTTTATCTGATAGAAACGCCTTTTCACGCCTTTGCAAATAGTGTAGACCCAGATCAGACGACTTGTTTAGGAGCCGTTTGCTTAGGGTTTGGTTTATCACATTATGTAAATGTAATCATAACCAAATCTACAGCTAACGGTACACGTGCACCCAAATACTAAAATCGGCATTTCTCCCCCAAACCCTATACTGCGACCACTCTTTAGAATCGTCTCTTCGATATGATACTAAAGAATGATCTTAGTACAGGGTTTGGTGGAGAAAACAAGTTTACATGTACGCATCTTATCTGGACCTCTGATAACACGTACATAGAAAGCGCTGACCTAGCGCAACACCTCTGATAACACGTACATAGAAAGCGCTGACCTAGAGCGACACTAGTGTACTTACAGTAATCTAAATCACTTTGCATCACATCACATCACATCACATCATAATTATATCTTATTATATCATTTATCATTTCATGTCTGACATGTAATGTCATATCATATATATCACAACATATCGTATTGTATCACATCATGTATCACAACATATCATATTATATCACATCATGTATCACAACATATCATAATTATTATATCACATCATGTATCACAACATATATTATATCACATCATATATCACAACATATATTATATCGCATCATATCATATACCATATCATGTCCTATACCATATTATATCATTATATACCTTATATATGATATCATATATAACACACAATTATGTCTCGGAACGTCAAGTCACGTACCCATTGCACGTCATGTTTTACAATAGAACCCCTCTAAACCGGAAACCCTTTAAAACTTCTCTAAACCGGAATTCTAGAAGAGAAAAAATGATAATCGTAAGGAGTTGTCTGCTTAATGCAAGGTGAACGTCACGCACAAAACTCCTAGAGGATATTTCTGCACGCCTTTCACCCTGCATTAAGCTGCCACCTGTCTCCAGAACGGACATTTACATATAACTGAACGTCCGGTTTAGAGTGTGTTTTTTACTGTGCATACATTTCATTATATAATTTTGGTTTTGTATAATAATTTTGTAAAATTGTATCACGTGATTGTGTGTTACAGCTTGCTAATTTCGTTAGTAATTGACATCGTTAATTCATGACGGACTCCGCCCATTGTGAACAGTTAGCAGAGCATAACCTCATCAGATGGCTCCCGCTGGACTCATCTGATCCGGGTCTACTCTGTTTGCAAAGACTAAATGGTTACCGGGTGTATGAAGTTAGATTTCATTCAACCTGTTTCTACCCATTTGACCGAGCACTTTGCGAACAATGTAGGCATACAGTCGAAAGTGCATGATTCAAATATTTCTCGGTTTACGCAATACCTATGTCACCTCAGTATAATAATGGCGTGACAAAGTATTCATTAACTGTTTCATTGTCACATAGTGTCATCTACAAAGTATGGCATCTGCTTCAGTCCTATTATTTTGATTGTTCCCTTTGTTTCAAAACAAAAAGAAAAACAGACTGGATCCTAAACAACACCGAGTTACTTAGATCCCCATCCAGATCCAAACTGTTTGTAACAGTCATCACGTATTTGTCCTACGAAAAAGGTAGGCCCAACTTGGCTGACAGGTCGAATTTGTGGAGACAAATGATGGATGTCAGTGAGGTACGTAATGACAATTACTTGATATCCACACACATATTAACATTATAGCTATAGTAACTTCGATAATTCTAGGACATGTAATTAAAAGGTGGAATATTAAAAAAATATATCACTGCCAACACATTTGTAACTTAAAAATCGTAATGCATCTTTCTTTATTTTAAGTCCCAATTAACTGATCCAGAGTATGGTGTCGACCAGCTGTTGTTAATGCTTGCTTCGTATCATTAACGCTGTTAGGATACTCCGCGACAATAATATAGTGTTTATATTGACGTCATACTTTCCTACATCAACTGGCTTTGCACGTCCTTCAGATTAAACTCATTTGTTGTCATTAAAATTCTTATTAAATCGCGAATTCGGTGCTCAGTTCTTCCAACCGAGTACGCCTTTCCACACACTAAACCTAGAGTGATATATAATTTGTTTAATTAATGAATTTCATGATTTCTCGATTGACGATTTCGCTATTCACCTTTTTATCCTAACAGTTGCATGAGTTTTAGTTGGTTCAAATAATGCGTCGGTATAATAAAACAAATACAGTAAAACTTCGATTATCCGAACACTAAAATACGTATTATTATCGATCTTTAAGACAGGTGGCAGCTTAATGCATGGTGAAAGTCATGCAGAAAGCTCCTCTAGGAGTTTTCTGCATGACTTTCACCATGCATTAAGCAGCCACCTGCCTAAAAGGGTCTAAATTCTTCTATACCGAAAATTCGAATAATCGAGGTTTTACTATATAACTGTTTTACGCCTCAGTCGACATTATGTCCTCAGGTTGACAACTTGCATTGTCAATGTTAACCATTTAATCGATGAAATACATGTAAGAACTATTTACATAATACAGTTGAACTTCGGGATAACTCGAACAAAAAGTCCAGTCCTTCTAAAACTAACACTACAGAATTGCTCTAAAATGTGTCGCTACAGATATCTAGAAACACATGTGGCAGCTTAATACAGGTCTAAAGTAATGCTGAAAGTTCCTACAGGAGCTTTCAGCATTACTTTAGACCTGTATTAAGCTGTGGTCTTGACAAATCCTTCAGATGAGAAATCGGATGACTCGAACAGCTGTTATCTCGAACTAATTTGTATAGTCCATTGAAGTTCGACTTATCGAAGTTCAACTGTAAATATTAATTATATCATTTTACCATGGCAATAACCGTAGAATCAGATCTATACTGTTTCATAAACAAACAGAGCAGACCCTGGTCAGATGGATCCTACAGGAGTTGTCTGATCGGATTCTGTTCTGTTTGCAAGGGCCTGTATGAGGTAAATGATTAAGGGAGATAATATCTATACAGTAAAACCCCGCTAATGCGACCACCTAAAAGAGGTATAAATCTGGGTGCTAGATGCAGGTGGTTGCTTAATGCAGGATAAAAGTAATGCAGAAAGCTCCTCTAGGAGCTTTCTGCATTACTTTTGCCCTGCATTAAGCAGCCACCTGCTTATAAAGACTTCCATGTTAATACATTAAGTGGTCACATTAGCGGGGTTCTACTGTATTAGATATGTTGTTTTTTCGGTGAATGCTATGCCATTATATCACATTTATATTATTGATCACATGTAAAAGAGTTGATTTAATTTAATTCCAATGTGTTTCCAATTATTTGATGAACAGAACAATATATTCGTGTTTTATAGAACGTTCTCGCCAATGGTGCTCTCTAATGATCGAGTATCATTGTTTTAATCAAGTCATTTAAAAGTAATAGTCTACTTGCAACGTGTTTTAAAAAATACCTAATATTTACATAAATCATTTGCTTATATTCTGAAAAGATCGCAAGAATACCAAATCGAACAAAGGCTGAAGATGAACCTTTCATTTGTTTGATTTCAAAGACACAGAGATTATTTGTCCATGTACTGTGAAACTCCGCTAATGCGACCACCTAAAAGAGGTATAATTATGGGTGGTAGAGGCAGGTGGTGGCTTAATGCAGGACAAAATTAATACAGAAAGCTCCTACATTAATTTTGTCCTGCATTAAGCAACCACCTGATTAAAAAGACACCCATATTTATTCATCAAGTGGTCGCATTAGCGGGGTTCTACTGTATTGGCATCTGGTCGTATTGCGTTTAAGTTTTGTAACTATAGGCCGATACTAGTTCCTTGTTGAACAGAAATGTATACGTATTGATGAAAACGGTTTATATATATTTTTTTCGATATAAATTCAAATTGTCAATCTTTTTAATGATAATGGAACACCACAACAAATAAACAGTTTTATAATTTGTTCGAGAATGCGCATTTTTTCATTTTTTGTTTGTTTGGTTTCGTGAGCGCGCGCGTGCGTGCGTGCGTGCGTTTCAACAAAAGAGGTGAGCATAAGATTAGTGTAAGATCCCCTTTTTTCCTATTTCATGCACTTTTAATTTTTCTACATTGAATATTGACATCTTAGATGACGCTTTTTCACGCCTTTGAAAATAGCCCTGCTTTTTCGTTCTCAAGCTTTTGATTGGTCAGAATTGAGTTCTCAAGCTTTTGATTGGTCAGATTTGAGCCAAAGGCTCAAATCTGACCAATCAAAAACTTGAGAACGAACTCAGACTCAACTAAAAGTTTTATAAGCACGGACCCTGAATAATTTGAATCCATCTGATCAGGGTCTGCTCTTTTTGCTTATGAATTATAATTTTGATTCTACAGTTTCTGCCATGGCTAAAACATGATGTCTTGTATATTATTATAAAATTCATAGAATAAATATTCATAAGCTAATATGTCTTACATGTATATACATGAAGTAAAGTGTTAGTACATGTTCTGATTAAGTAAAACACTGCTGAATCATATCTACATGTATATTATGCCATAAACAAACAGAGCAGACCCTGATAAGACGACACCAATAGAATTCATTTGATCTGCTCTATTGCAAAGTCGAAGAAAGGCGTATTTATAGAGTAAAGGGTTGAACTACTTGTGATAAATATACAATAACGTATCACTAATACGAAAACTAATAAGAAATATAGTTCTGGACTTTTAAAACCGGTTGTTGCTTAATGCAGGATAAAGGTTATGCATAAATCTTCAATGAGAGAACCACAATAAACAGTCTTGCTTTCGTTTCAATCCTATTTTCATTTGTATCATCAGTACAATTACAATTACAAAGCTATACAAATAAAATATGTTTAAACCAAATCTCCAATGGTAGTTTTCTGTATCACGCTTGCCCTGCATTAAACAACCACCTGCTTGTACAGACTATGTATTATTGATAAATTATTTAGTCGCATAATAAGAAATTTACTGTTCAGTAAAATCTCTCTAAACCGGAATTCCAGTGGAGAATAATTTAGATATTTTAGGCAGGTGGGTGTTTAATGCTCCTAGGGGAGCTTTCTGTATGACTTTCACCCTGCGTTAAGCTGCCACATTTCTCCAATGTCGATATTTATACCAAAATTAACGTCCGGTTTAGAGAGCTTCTACGGTATTTAACAATTAAAGCTACCATCCACCTACTGTCTCATCCGTTAAAGTGGGGCCACGCATCTGTCAAAAGGACAATTGTGTTCATAACGTTACGTTATCATATGAGATAATATTTATACGCAACGGCCGTTTTAGGAGACAGTTGTGCTCGCATGTTAAGAGCTTTATACCGTGTGGTGGATGTAACAGAATATCACGCTAAGCCGTTTGTCTCTTGTCAAGTGTGACTGTGGTTTTTATAAACTCATCACACGACGTGGATTGGGGTGATATCTAAATTTACCGCCCTATCGTAGCGGATTGTTCCGAAGGTACAATTACAGTGATCACGTTGTCTCGACGTCAGTTTAGCTTAACGCCTCCTGGGAGAAGTGAAACAGTGCAGCCATTTCGGATAATACTTTAGCCCAAGGATAATAACAACGGGCAAATATATTTAATTAAATAACAGTTTTTGCCTGACCTTGTATTTATCATATTTCGTGATACACTTAGATGGGGCTGGCCACCTGGGATAACTTGGCATAATAATATATTATACTGACGAAGGAATTAGTGATTGTTAAACAAAAGAATAGAGCGTTACGCAGTGTTGACGCATTCGAACAAGTGTATATAGAAAAGGGTTCCACACGCGGAGAAAAAGCTGAGATGCCCACCGAAAGCCCAAAAAGTGTTCCAAATTTGACGTACAGTTCAAAATTTTTCCCAAGATTAGATCCGGAGAGGGGATTCAATGTACAGGTAAGTTAAACATCCAGTGGTATATCACTTTTGAGACAGATGTTACAATTATATTGTGTTTAATTTAGGAAATGTCTTCAAATTCAGACTTCGAACAAGTTTTGTTTCCATTTCTTTTCATAGACCATTGAACATTTTAGATCCCAATCTGGATCCAACGTGCTTGATGTTGAAAAATGAATACCGTAATGTTCGTTAAAACGCAAATAAACAGAAGGAAAAGGAATGGTTACAGGATATTTCCTTGCCGTACTCTGTAGACACTAGATACAGTATCAATAAAGCCAATATGTATCAACACCACTATTTACTATGTGACCTATTAACAACCTTGTATTCAGTCATTCCTTTTTATTATTATTTAAGTTTGTTAGATTAAAACATTCCATTAAGGGAATAAAAAAAGAAACACACCTTAAATGTTTACATGTACATGTAGTTCCGTTGATTAATGCCCGTTCTTCGTCTTTTTGGCACAATGGACGCTTTTTAAAAAAAACAAATTATGATAATGATGTAGACAGGACACGTTTTAACCATTTACTCCATAAATACGTCTTTCTACGTCTTTGCAAACAGAGAACTCCCAGATCAGAGTGCTCCTATAGGAGGTGTCTGATCAGGGTCTGCTCTGTTTGCTTATGATATGATATATATATGATTCTACAGTCCCCAATGGCCAAACATGCTTGTGTGCATTTGTTATTATAACAAATTAAGCTTATATCCATGACGTAATTATTTCTTACATGAATATTCATTGAGGAAAGGGTTACGGAAATCTAAGTAAAGTTGTTTTGTATACTTCCCGCCAAACCCAGCTTTGCCGCTTCTCATTAGAATCGCATATGAGTAGCAGCGACATAGGGTTTGCTGAGAAATATAAGTTCAGTTCGCATCATATCTTTATCTTTGTCTATGCATTATGGTCAAACTCCGGACATGACACGTTTATTTATATTCTGTTACGTTGCCATTTGAACAATACATGTGTAAGTTAAACCGAACGCGCATTAATTAAAAATCAAGTGGGTGTTCCCATATAATATATGAATTGTTTTCTTTGTAAAACAGTGCATGGCATTACACAATACATGTTGCTTTAACAGCTGTGATAAATTTAATTGCTAGAATTACCATTTTACATGTTGTAATGAATTTAATGAAAGTAATTGCCACTTTAATAGCAGTAATAAATTCAATGAATAGAAATGTCATTTGAATATGGTTAAAGACCAAACATTATACGTTTTTAATGGACGCTTAAGATAGGCTCTTTACTGTACGAGAACACTGACTTTTGGGGCGTATAAAATACAACAAGACCTCATCCAGAAGAGGTCTCATTCTGAGTCTTCAAGGCAGGCGGTGGCTTAACCCTTTCCCTGTTCAATATTCATGTAAGAAATGATGACGTCATGAATATTTATTAGCTGAATGTTTATAGTGTAAACTTTTCAAGGTAAGCATTTTTGCATTGACAAAAACTGTAGAACCAGATCTACATCATGTCTAAAGCAAACAGAGCAGACCCAGATTAAATGGCTCCTGTAGGAACTGGCTGATCTGGGTCTACTGTGTTTGCAAATGCGTGTAAATACGTTTATATGGAAAGAAAAAAGTTAACTCAGGACGAACGTTACTTTCATTCTCTGCATTAGCACCTTCCTTTGTGTATACAGTAAAACCTCTCTATAACGACCACTAAATTGTGTTAATTAGTTGGAATTTTGGGCAGGTGGTTGCTTAAAGCGAGGTGAAAGTAAAAAAGAACGCTCCTATATGAGCGTTCTGTTTTACTTTCACCTTGCTTTAAGCATCCACCTGCCTTTAACACACACTATTTGATGTTATTTAGTGGTCGTTATAGAGAGGTTTTACTGTATAGTCATGTGAGAAATATGTGAGATATCAGGAACATTTATTAGCTGAATTAAAATTGCGCCATAAACATGTTTTTTTTACTGTAACAGAAATGTACAATAAGACCTATATAATGGCTTCAGCAAACATAACATACCCTGATCAGACGGCTCCTACATGAGTTGTCTGGTGTTGGTCTACTCAGTTTAAAAATGCGTCAACAGGTGTCTATGAGGATTAGCAGTCACAGGCTTGCAAAGAACACACTTTATGTGAGTTTAGGAAAAGCCATGTTCTTGGTCTGCTAATTGAAATACGTGCATGTATATCGTTACAACGTTTCGGTCGAAATATGTTATGGTCCCTTGATTATTCAAAAGATCACAGGGGTATTAACCAAATTCAGTGATACTTCTAGAAGCATTCATAAAGTAGCGCCGACAAAAGGTGTCAAAGTATACGGTTTTGTAATGTTGGAAACTGGATGCCATAGGTCTGGGTGAGTGCAGCCCTTTCCCTTGGGAATATTTATACAAGAATTCATGATTGCATGAGTATTCCTTATCTGAGTTTACATTTTGACCAATACAACTGGATTTATTTGGCATTTAAGAAATAATATAATCGTATCTTTATTATTCCATGAGCAAACAGGATAGTCCTTGATCAGACACATCCTACAGGATGCGTCTGGTCTGGATCTACTCTGTTTGCAAAACTATCAAATGTTATGTGTATGAAGGAAATGATTAAAATTGTAGAATATATACTGAATCAAAAGTATTAAGCTTTAAGTCTGTTGAGCGTTTTTGCCCATTGAAAACTCGAGCATGTCTGGTATTGAACGTCTTGTCCCAATATTATAAAACCTTTTGCTCGAGTCTGAGATTTCAGACTCGGAAGTTTTATAACCTATGACCCTTATATATAACTAAACTTTTCTAAACTAACCACCTAAAAGAGGCATTATTCCGGGGTGTGAAGACAAGTGGTAGCCTATTGCATGACGAAAGTTATACAATGCAGAATGCTGCTATAAGAGTTTTTTGCATTAATTTCGTCTTGTATTAAGCAACCGCTTGCTTTTAATGACACCGCCATCTGTTCATTAGTGATCGCTCTAGATCGCTCATTTGTGATTGCTATATTGCGTTCTGTTTCAAACTTGTAACCAGATAAGATATCGATTCGACGTGGTGAAACAAGTAAAACAATGCTGCAGACCAAAGTTTGAGTGGATATCTGATCCTACAGTTTTTGTCAAAGCCAACATTCACTTTATAACTTTAACTTATAAAAATTAAGTTAATGAATATTAATGCAGTGATCAGTTCATGCATGCATGTGCATTAGGGAACAGGTAAAGGTAGAATATTAAAACAATTATAACGACCCATATCGGTGTTGTTCTGTTTGCTTATGGAATTAATTATATAGGTCTGATCCTACAGTTTAAAACTTTACCTTATAAAAATTATATTATTGAATATTCATGACGTGACCAATTCATGCATAAATCTACGTTAGTGAAAGGTTGAAGGTAAAATATCATTATAATTATATCAATGTAAATCAAAATAGAAATATGCTACAATTGATTTTCTCCGTAAGTCTTACATGCAAACCTCGATAATCCGAAAGTTTAGTAAAGAACAATTTAATACTTTTAAGGCAGTTGGTTGCTTTCTGCCGGGTAAAGGTCACGCAGAAAGTTTGCCATCATTAAGCTACATGTATCCCATTTCTCAAAGTTAGACACTGATACGTATTTAACCCATTACCTCATAGGCTATTTTTAGAGCATACCTCTTTGAATAATTCTAACGAAAAATAGCATTAACTAGAGAAAAGGGAAATTTCAGAATTTTGTAGTTTGAAACCATTGTGATAAATAGAGCATTTGCCCTATAGGAGCAAATTCTCTATTTATCACAATGGTTTCAAAAAGTGGTTATTACAGAGGCGCAGAAATGCGTATTTATGGAGTAAAGGGTTAAGTGTTCGGATTTACGATATTTTACTGAATAATTATTATTATTTGTTTGCAGGAGGCGGTACTAAAAGCTAACGCCCGAACAAAGAAATGGCTGGCCTACTCTGTGGTTTTCGGAAGTTTCGCTGTCTTAGCCATCGCCGGGATCATGATTGGTCTTTATCTATCCGGGAACCTCCATAAAGAAGCACAGGACGTGGTAAGTTAGTGGTGGTTGCCTTATCAAGATGTTTAGATAAAATGAGTACTGATCTTAGCTAAACCCTTTTTTGTTGGTACTCATTAAAACCGCATCTACTACGCGATGTTAACGAGTACAGTGGTGACCATTCATTTATTGAACATGAGTATTAAAACCAATATGGTTCCTTAATGCAGGACAAAAGTAATGTCTATTACTTGCAGACAGCTTGGATCCAGATATCAGACAGCTTTGGTTCGGGTGAAACGCCGAGTAACTCGGACTGGCTGACTGGCCGAGTAACTCGGCGTCTCACCAGACTCCAAGCTGTGTGACGCAATACCGCTTTTATACGCCCACCTAATAAAGGTGGTCGTATATTGTCATGGCCCTGTCCGTCCGTCCGTCCGTTCGTTCGTTCGTTCGTCGTTCGTTCGTTCGTTCGTTCGTCCGTCAACATTTTGTTTGTCCGCTGTTTCCTGGGAAAACTATTTGACAGATATTAATGAAACTTCACACAAATGTTAAATGCATCAAGATCTGAAGCTGAGTTGATTCTGAGGTTCATTTGATTTTTCATTTCAGAGTTATCGCCCTTGTCCTTAAAAAATATGCAAATAGTTTGTCCGCTGTTTTCTGGGAAAACTGTTTTTGAGAAATATTGATGAAACTTCACACAAATGTTTAATGCATCAAGATCTGAAGCTGAGTCGATTCTGAGGTTCATTTGATTTGTCGTTTCGGAGTTATGGCCCTTTTACTTAAAAAATAATGCAAATACATGCAAATAGTTTGTTCGCTGTTTCATTAATGAAACTTCACACAAATGTTAAATGCATCAAGATCTGAAGCTGAGTTGATTCTAAGGTTTATTTGATTTTTAATTTCAGAGTTATGGCCCTTGTCCTTAAAAAATATGCAAATAGTTTGTCCGCTGTTTTCTGGGAAAACTATTTGAGAGATATTAATGAAACTTCACACAAATGTTTAATGCATCCAGATCTGAAGCTGAGTCGATTCTGAGGTTCATTTGATTTGTCGTTTCGGAGTTATGGCCCTTTTACTTAAAAAATAATGCAAATACATGCAAATAGTTTGTCCGCTGTTTTCTGGGAAAACTATTTGACAGATATTAATGAAACTTCACACAAATGTTTAATGCATCAAGATCTGAAGCTGAGTCGATTCTGAGGTTCATTTGATTTTTCATTTCATAGTTATGGCCCTTGTCCTTAAAAAATATGCAAATAGTTTGTCCGCTGTTTTCTGGGAAAACTATTTGAGAGATATTAATGAAACTTCACACAAATGTTTAATGCATCAAGATCTGAAACTGAATTGATTCTGAGGATCATTTGCGGGGGTTTTGATATGTCATTTTATTCTAAAGTTATGGTCCTTGAACGTCATGTGTTCGTTGCTTTGTTAGTCGGTAAACTTTTAGTTTGTCTGTTGTTTTCTGGGAAAACTGTTTAAATGATATAAATGAAACTTAACACAAATGTTTTAAGCAACAAAATTTGAAGCTGAGTTTATTTTGAGGTTCATTCAGTTTGTCTTTACAGAGTTATGGCCGTTGCACTTTACAAAAATCTGCAAAAATGAGGATTAGCTGTAACTTTTTTTATTTAATAAGATATTCACTTCTGAAGCACAGATTAGAAAATGTCAACAATTATAAGGCATGTTGAATCAGAGAAAGTTTGCAAGTGGGCGTATTATGTACCTTATACGGTACTCTTGTTATAGTTTGAAAGAATCGGAAATACATGTACGTAAAATTTACAGCAGCTCAAGGGTTTTGCTGACATAATTGTCAATGAACACACCCCACATCCCCGGTGCTGAAATATTTGTGACTTATTTACCGCGAACTCTTGATCTGCATCTACGGTGGAATCGTTACACGCCAAAATAGTCAGGTACTGGAAGGTTGGACAAGAGCACGGCTTACATATAGGCCTACATGGTCGATGTTTTAGGCCATCCCTACCACACGAGATGACAGGACATACCTGTACACAATTTGTATCTATAAACAACATCGATAATTATTGTTATTGATTGTCCACTCTGACACATTGATCTACTAGACAGAGGGGTTGACCACTACATAAAAGCTTTTACATGTACATGCAGTCTACCTACTTGTCGCTATGTCTCTATTTGCCCCCTCAGTGACCACCGCGCGTGTCAATAACTGATAGGTTATTCGACCTGCAGTCGACACCTATTACTAGTGATGAGTGTGTACAAAATTAATCACTTAATGTATATTTATTATCTGATTTTTTATAATTATATATTGTAATGACAGAAACTGTAGAATCAGATCGATATTATGACCAAAGCAGCAGATAAACGTGCGTACTTAAGTGCTAAAATCGTCATTGTACTTACATGTAAGTACTAAAATCATCATTTCTCCACCGAACCCTGTGTTGTGATCAAAGAGTGGTTACAGCAAGGGGTTTGGTGGAGAAATAAAGAAGTTCTTCTTGAAAATGTTCCAGTTTACGCATTTATCTGGACTTCTGTATAAGTAAATGAGTAAACTCATATCAGAAAGCACTTGCAGTGAGGTACGGGCGTAGGTTTCCCGTCTAGGAGTCTCACGTTATCATGGCAATACACTAGGGTTCTCGACTTGGATTTTCTAGCTCTCGTGGCAATGCGGTAGATTCTCTGCTTGGAACTTCTAGCTCTGATGGCAATGCTTCAGTCTTACCGGCTATATGTCGTCTCTAGCCCACTTGGCAGTGCAGTAAGAAAAACGCGTACGCCATATTCTCGATGTGCGAAAACCGGGCGCGCAATATTCTCATCGAGAGAAAAACGCGCGCGCATTTTTCTCATTTTCCTGATTGGACAAATGTGTTCGTGTGTACGCCTAGGGCTGTAGGTACGAACGCATTTTTCTCATTCGAAAATGCGAGTAAAATAATTTGTTTGATTGTTATTTTCTTTTAATAATGTAAATACTAGAAGGTTTTGGAATACGACCCCTGATCTTTAGTTTTCAAAGGTGGCTCAATGTTTTCCTTGTTCCTTGGTGCCTTTGATTAGCAACCCTTATAAAATAAACAATACATCAACAATGCACACTTGAACACAATTAAATGCACAGTGCATGTGCATGTATATAAAACAAATTTAGCACCCGCAGAAACCCCAACTCACTCAAATGCGAAAAACTGCGCACATACATGTAGATTTACAAAATGATAATATAAAAGAATATGAAATCAAAGTAACTATTGCTGTTTTATTATAAAAGTGCAATTGTACTTAACCTTTGGCAGTGCAGTAGGGATCCCGGCTATATGGCCATAACAAAAGGTTTGGTAGAGAAAAGACAAATTTAGTGTTTAGCACCTTTACATGTTACATTGTCGTCGATGAAATAGCAAAACACACACAAACAGGCTACAAGTAAATACTAAAAATTGTCACACACTTCAATATAAACAGCAGATCTCTTTAAATCATTTTCAATCAGAGTTATCATTTTCACGCGGATTATAATAGTAATTTTCTTGCTAAGTGATCAATATCTGCTCGTTTGTTTTTGTATTTGTTTGTTTGTTGTTGGTTTTTTTGTTTGTTGTTTATTTTTATGTATTTTTGTTCTCTCTTTTTGTTTAAAATTTTGGCCGCCGAAACTACTGAAGATACAAAAGATATAAACTTATCACATTTAAATTTCCTTGTTTAAATCTCACCTATCACGTGGATTTGTCTGTGTTTTCAAACACCTGTCAGATTTCACGGTATTTCTGTCACACAACATGAAAATTATGTCATATGAACTGATTTAGTGCAGTGAGATCCCGAAATAATGTTCAGCATGTATGAGCGCGTTAGCCCGTACGGAATAGTTCACGTACGCTAAAACGTGCCGTGAGTTGTATCGTTTAGCATGCATACTCTATCTATGGGCACGGCGTAACCTGTCCAGTATTAATTTACAATCAACCCTCGCCAGTTCGTTCGGGGACCTCGATCATGCGATCGTTTCAAAGAAGAATTTAGGCTGGTGACTACTTAATGCAGAGTGCAGGTCATGCGGAAAGCTAGCCACCTGAGGAGCTTTCTGCATGACATTCACCCTGCATTAAGCTGCCATCTGTGTTCGACCTAACGATTTTTACTGTACCGATAAAAACTTGTCATTTAATAAAATGTTAGCGACAACAAAAACATACAAGGTGCATGCTCCTCCTGGATCTATTGAAAGTGGAAACTCTCACACAGCTTTATAAATGAATCTTATCTTAATTCAATTGTTAATGTCACTTGTTTTTTTATATATATAAAAATGACCATACCGCATACAAAAAAATAAAAACATCCAACTAATATGAAAAGGCTGGCAGCATGACCAAAAAGTAGATTTCTGTCAAATTCTAGTTTTTATGACTACTTTATTTTCGTGTGAATATATCGCATTGGTTGGGCGAGTTGTCAGAAAACTGCACCCGAGCCAAATTGTAGGCATTCCTTGTATCAGTTCGGATACTCTGTATAAACAATGGCCATTTTCAAATAACTCTTTACCTGAAAGGGATGACTTTTCATGCCCTTACAAACAGAGTAACCCCAGATTAGGTAGATCCTATAGGAGCCGTCTGATCTGGGTCTATTCTGTTTGCAAGGGCATGAAAAGGCGTTTAAATCAGGTAAACGATTTAGACGACCAGATGGGAGAGGGCGGTTTTCATAAACGTTAATAATTGTGTCTCTAACCCTTTCCCTCATATAAATGTGTTTTCACGCATCTGCAAATAGAGTAGACCCAGAACAGACAGCTCCTAGAGGAGCCGTCTGATCAGGGTCTACTCTCTTTGCTAATGGAATTAGATAGACATGTTTCTATACTTCGTAAAATGGCTACAATGTTCCACCTTCCATATTTTGTCCATGAATATTCATTAGGTATTGAACTTTGTATTAAACATAGAACAGGGAAAAGGTTAAGTCCGTAATGATAATCTTAGCAAACTGTCAATGGATGTAGGTGAGACGCCGAATGTCCCGGTGTCTAATCAGGGTCCAGAGTGTTGGGTTTGTAATGTTCCGGTGTCTAAGCAGGGCCCAGAGTGTTGGGTTTGTTACATTGATTCCATTTTCGAAACACAGTGTAGAAAAAAGAACGCATGTATTGAAATGGGAAGTACAGTAAAGTCTCACTAATGTTACCGCATAGTGTATTAACATCGGTGTCTGCAAAAACACGTGATTTCTTAACCCTTCGCTTGCTGAATTTTAAAAAATCATTTCTTCTTCTTTACCCATGCCCTGTTGTATAATTACATATATCTTCACTGTGTACAAGTATTTCGCTGTGCAATTACTGCTGCGGAGTGCACTGGTTGCACAATCAACTTGTAAATAGTGCAGACCCTGATGAGACAGCTCCTGCATGAGCTGTCTCATCTGGGTCTTCACTATTTACTGGTAGGTATATTGACGTGAATAGCAAGCGAAGGGTTAATACAGGGTAAAAGAATACAGAAAACTCCTTTTGAAGCTTACGGCATAACTAATGCCCTGCATTAAGCTACCACATGCTTTAAAATTCTAGAATTATACTTTTTTGAAAGGTCGTATTTGCGAGACTTCGCAATAGATGACATTTTTATCGACAAAACATTATTGCAAGCTAAAGACTAAAGAATTCTTGTGCCACTTCGACAGATTAATATTTTGAAGTGTCTAGGTGGCATTTGGTTATTAATACTGAAAACCTACAGTCAATGAAAAACTTGCGAAGATTCATTTAATTTCAAACCGTTCCCAGTTGACATATACATGTGTAAGATTTTCCCATTCTTAGTAATGTTACCTTTTTTCACTTGTCTTGCGTTTTACTGATTGAAAAATATTTATATTTATATCAACTCTTCACCGACGGACGTGGTCATGTGGTTAACGCGTTCGACTGCAATACCAGGGGTCACGGGTTCGATCCCTCGCCGGACCAAGTCCTTCGGATGAGACTATAAACCGAGGTCTGATGTATCAGTGCTTTACACTGGGCATCTAAAAGAACCAGAGAAACTCAGTGAATAATAAGAGTAGGGCATCGCGCCCGGGTTTCTCTGTATCCTCTCCCCTCTCTCTGGGGCATCCAATTAGCCCATATTGAGCAGAAACGGACGTATATCAACACAAACATATCAACTCTTCTATGCCAAATAACACCATGCAGGTGTACTAAGCACCTTGTCTGGGTGATAACTGGTTGCAAGATTATCACGGATTCGCCTCACACACAGCTCGCACATACTGACCAAGAGTTAAATACAGCTGAACTTCAATATCCCGAACTTCAAGGTGCCATACAAATTACTTTGAGATAACAGAAGTCCGAGTTATCCGATTTCTATTCTGAGCAATTTCTCAAATTAAAGGCTTTATACAGGTCTAAAGTAGTGCTGAAAGCTCCAGTAGGAGCTTTCAGCTTTACTTTTGACCTGCATTAAGCTGTCATATGTGTTTCTAGATATGCTTAGTAATACATTTAAGAACAATTATGTATTGTAAATTTTGGAAGGACTGGACTTTTTAGTTCGCGTTATCCCGAAGTTCGAGTTATCGAAGATCGAGATATCGAAGTTCAACTGTAGTATTATTTTTTTTAAAAAGTTCATTGCTGCCTTACAGATAGTGTAGATCCAGACACATCGTAGCTTAATCATCTACTCTACAGACACAGACACACTATAGTTTAATCCTATACTCTACAGACACAGACACACTATAGCTTAATCCTTTACTAGAGATACAGACACGCCATCTGACACCTTTGTAAACAGAGTAGGAGCCGTCTGATCAGGATCCGTTCTTTTTGCTTAGGGAGTACTATAGTCAGGGTAAAACACGTAAAACAGGGCAGATCCTGATCAGATGACCCCTATAGGAGCCTCTGATCTGAGTCTACTCTGTTTGCAGATGCGCGAAAATGCGTGTATATGAAGGAAAGGATTAAAGTTCATATTATAAGTTTTGAGGAGAAATATTCACGGTCATATCGTCTATTATTATTCTACCTCAGTTCTGTTTGCAATGTCAAATTTCCATAGTTATGTATGCGACAATTTGGCATGACTGCCACGTTACTAAGAAACATTAGCATATCAACTAATTGTGTGTGGTTTAATTTTTACACATGACCGATTGATATTCATGTCTTATGATCACGAGGCCCCGGTGCAATATAATGAGGTCACGCATCCATGCTATGTCGGTGTTTGAGTGTAAGCATCCCTCGATTGAAATCATTTGACAAACCGCTACCATCATGTTGTAGCCTATTGGTGTTTTCTTAGGCCTACTTTGTATCCGTTTCATAACCCAAAGGCACTCGCATAATCAGTATTGTAGAGGACTGTGGTAAAACATCTAGGGACGACTGCTACTTACCTTTATTATTAAAAAATAATGTTTTATATACTGATGGCTGTTTAAGGTTGACACTGTGTATGCCTCATACACTTGCCTGCAACTTTGATAAAATGTTGCTCAGTGGAAAATGATTAAACTTTTAACATACTTAGTAACCTTTTAGGTTGCTCAAAATTAAGAATTGGTCGAATTAAAAAAGCCTTATCTTAATGTTCTACTAACACACAATAAGATCTTCCAAATAGTTTAATTCTCAATAAAGAGAGTCAGTGCCTCGCCTGGATTTCAAAAAGTTACAAAGATAATCACGAATTCGTGTGTATACTGCTAATGGTTAACCCTAGTAGCCCATCAGTGTGGGTTTAACCCTTTTGGCGCCAAATTTCTAATTGTCGTCTGCAATCCAAGTTTATTAAATCATTCAGTAAAATAAGGAAATGGGATAAATAAATACAAATTTCAAAGGAGTAAAACACATATATAGAAATAGAGATTGAGACAAATAGTGAAGTCCCTGGTCAGACGCCGCCTTGAAAAGGCGGCGTCTGATTTGGGACTGCACTATTTGTCGTGGTGCATTTATGCGACTTCTGTGGTGAAAGGGTTAACTGTGGAGTCCACGGCGTATGAAACGCTTAAACAAACTAGAGACAGCACATACCCATCACAAGAGGACTGCTCTATGAGCCGTCTGATCTGGGTATACACTGCTTGCAAATGCCAGTACAAAAGGGTAAAGAATAAAGCTGTCAGTAATATGAATATAAATCATATAGAACCACTAGGCAAGCGTAAATATTTAAGTTTTTTTTAAAATAAGTTTCGGAAGAATCTACTTTATAAAGCGTATTCCAGACCGAGTTGGAGACTTTAAACACTGAAAACGAACAATATCTGATTATACTCAAAGGCAAAAATGCGAACTTCAAAGGTGAAAAGACAAATGGATATCACGAATCGACATTGCGTTTTTATACAAAGTTTTCCCATGGTGTGACAGGTACACGGTGCAGTTTTAAAAGGTGCTTGTCAATCTAATAGTGACGTAACAATGCTTGACAGCTTCTGTTTTCGTGTTTATTAACTCGACTATAATTGTGTGAGCAATACATGCGCTGATTATAATGTAATAAAAGGACTACATTGTTCGTTGTGATAAAATTTAAGATATTTCTTCATTAGGGACATAAGTACTATAGATACAGCAGAATTTCGAGATATCGAACTCGGATAACTCAAAGTCCGGGATAACTCGAAGTAAAACGTCGATCCTTCCAAATTTACAATACAGAATTGTTTTAAAATGTATCACTACACACATCTAGAAACACACGTGACAGCTTAATGCAGGCCGAAAGTTATGCGGAAAGCTCCTGTAAGTTGTGAACTTATGAAATTGTCCATATTAGATAATTTATGAGTCAAACCTCTGTTATCTCGAAGTAATTTGCACGGTCCTTTTAAGTTCGAGATATTGAAGTTCAATTGTAATTCCCGACATCTATGGACCGACAAGACCATATGCCTGCTAATGATAAGTTCCCTAATGAAACCCCTTTCCCTGCTGAATATTCACCCAAGAAATAATGACTATGAATATGAATTAGCTGTATATTAGCTGAATGTTACAGTGATATATGAACAATGGCAAGTTTTAACATACCAGCAGCTGTAGAAACAAATCTATATTATTTCAAAAGCAAACAGAGCAGACTCTGATCTTGGTCTATGTTTGCAAATGCATGACACGGTGTTCCTATGATGTAAACGGTTAAACCGAACTGGCCAGAAATGTATTTTTCAAAATGAAGTAGCCAACCCTGTTTGCTGAAATATGTAGTGCTAAGTTGGAAAAGCGAACATCTAAGTTCTTACCAAGTAGTAAAATTAAAAACGTTTTTGTCCCATCTTCGGGAAAATTTTCTCGGTTGAGAATTTGCTCAAGTTGGCTCTGAAATGGAAAAAATGTTTTTTCTGATACGTAAGTGGCTCAATGTTTACACCTCCATAGGTATGAAAACACGGCAGTTTTGGTATACTTGATTTCCAGGTACCTTTCGGTTTTCTGCAATTAAGACGGCAATATTCATTTTAATCCAAGATGACACTGTATTTTTCATGCAGTGTGGTCAAGAACTGTCATTTGATTAATGGATATTCATGTAGCTTATTAATTACCGTGTTTATTTAACACGTAACCCCACGAATATTCATGTAAGTATTAATAGCATGAGGACTGTTAATTAGATGATTCTTTAAATAATGGTGCACGTGAAAGCGTACAGTTTATGACCATAGCAGAAACTGTAGATTCAGAGCTATATTATTCCACGAGCAAACAGAGCAGACCCTGGTCAGACAACTCCTACAGAAGTTGTCTGATCTGGGTCTACTCTGTTAGCAAAAACGTTAAGAGGCATATACATAAGTAAAGGGTTTGCCTACGCACACCGTATTTTTATGAGGTATTTTCGTTTAAACTGGATTTCAGAACTCATCCATCTTTAACCGCATACTAAATTATATCCTGGTACAAGCCATCGTTTGATTCATGCAATTACATGTGAAGAAATAATGACAATCATGAATATGAAGTGTATGGTTTTATAATGACATGAGATCACAGGACACTTGACATGACAGAAACTATAGAATCAGATTTATATTATTCATGAGCAAGCAGGGTAGACATGATCAGACAGATCATACAGGAACTGTCTGCTATTGGTCTACACAGTTTGTAAAGGCTTCAAAGGGAGTCTGCAGAGCTCCAGATAAGATACGTCAACTGAAACATTTTCAACAATAACGGCTTTATTTCTGCACCAAACCCTATATTGTGACCACCCTTTTGAATCGTCTCGAGGAGACATACAGTTTGACATAGACACGTATACACACGCACGCACGCACGCACACACACACATGCAACACAACAACAACAACACGTTGAAACACACAGCTGTTTTAATACAAATAACTGACATCGTTTAGTCACTGACCAGGGCCTGCTTTGTTTGCTTATGATATAAACTAAACTTGCCAGAGGATTTTGAATGACAAACAGTGCAGACACTCCTACAGGAGTCCAACAATTCAGACACTCCTTCAGGATTCCTCCGATCTGGCACTAGACTGTTTGCAAATGACAGAGCTTGCAACGCATCGGTTTCATAGAAAACATTTAATGCGACATGGGTGATTTTCACAAAGCACACTTCCTTCATTATTTTCTAAAACAATACACAATTCTCATTTATGTATCTGGTTCATTAATATGTCTGGTGTAAAGCACTGAAAGGTTGTTGGACTTTAATGCACAGGTACATTATCATGACACCAATATTCGTAACTACTCGACTGTTCCCGACAAGCTCGATCCTTTATTAAGAGCATTAGGCATGAATGGGTCAACCCCTTTACCTGATAAATATTTATGAAAACAATATTGACATCATGAATATGTATTAATGATTAATCATCTATTATTATTGTTTTATAATAGTGTATGATTACAAGCTATTTTACCAGAAACTGTAGAATCAAATCTATATTTATACGTCCTTATCAAACTGTGCACAATGCCATCAGATGACTCCTACAGGAACTGTAGAAACAACTCTATATAAGTCCATACCAAACAGTGCAGAATGCCATCAGATGGCCCCTACAGGGACCTTGTGATATGGATCTACTCTGCTTGTAAATGCGTAAAACGTGTATATATCAGGTAAATGGGTTTTAGAGGCTACAGTGGATCAGCTAAATTAGGGGAGCTTCTCTTTGGCTTGTTATCAAGTATGTTTCAAATAAATATCCAGCATGACTTGGCTTGATTCATATTGATGTCAAAAGTCAAAATGATTGAGGACAATAATCACGAACATGGCGTTTCACATAGAAGAGAAAATAAGTAATAGAGATAATACAATGTGGTTTCGCCCATTTGCACGTGGGCGATGAACTGTAGTGCTCAGCCGTGCGTACATGACTCTCGTGTGAGCCTATTTAACCCTTCCTATCATACAAACGCTTTCTCTCGCTTTTGCAAACAGTGTAGACCCGATCACATAGCTCCCGAAGAGCCGTCTGATCAGGGTCTGCTCTGTTTGCTATATGTGACACTTGTAGGGGCCGTCTGATCAGGGCCTGCTCTGTTTGCTATATGTGACACTTGTAGGGGCTGTCTGATCAGGGTCTGCTCTGTTTGCTATATGTGACACTTGTAGGGGCTGTCTGATCAGGGTCTGCTCTGTTTGCTATATGTGACACTTGTAGGGGCTGTCTGATTAGGGTCTGCTCTGTTTGCTATATGTGACAATTGTAGGGGCTGTCTGATTAGGGTCTGCTCTGTTTGCTATATGTGACACTTGTAGGGGCTGTCTGATCAGGGTCTGCTCTGTTTGCTATTTGTGACACTTGTAGGGGCTGTCTGATTAGGGTCTGCTCTGTTTGCTATATGTGACACTTGTAGGGCTGTCTGATTAGGGTCTGCTCTGTTTGCTATATTTGACACTTGTAGGGGCTGTCTGATCAGGGCCTGCTCTGTTTGCTATATGTGACACTTGTAGGGGCCGTCTGATTAGGGTCTGCTCTGTTTGCTATATGTGACACTTGTAGGGGCCGTCTGATTAGGGTCTGCTCTGTTTGCTATATGTGACACTTGTAGAGGCTGTCTGATCAGGGCCTGCTCTGTTTGCTATATGTGACAACTGTAGGGGCTGTCTGATCAGGGCCTGCTCTGTTTGCTATATGTGACACTTGTAGGGGCTGTCTGATCAGGGCCTGCTCTGTTTGCTATATGTGACACCTGTAGGGGCTGTCTGATCAGGGCCTGCTCTGTTTGCTATATGTGACACTTGTAGGGGCTGTCTGATCAGGGTCTGATCTGTTTGCTATATGTGACACTTGTAGGGGCTGTCTGATCAGGGTCTGCTCTGTTTGCTATATGTGACACCTGTAGGGGCTGTCTGATCAGGGCCTGCTCTGTTTGCTATATGTGACACTTGTAGGGGCTGTCTGATCAGGGTCTGATCTGTTTGCTATATGTGACACTTGTAGGGGCCGTCTGATCAGGGTCTGATCTGTTTGCTATATGTGACACTTGTAGGGGCCGTCTGATCAGGGTCTGCTCTGTTTGCTATATGTGACACTTGTAGGGGCCGTCTGATCAGGGTCTGCTCTGTTTGCTATATGTGACACTTGTAGGGGCCGTCTGATCAGGGTCTGCTCTGTTTGCTATATGTGACACTTGTAGGGGCTGTCTGATCAGGGTCTGCTCTGTTTGCTATATGTGACACTTGTAGGGGCTGTCTGATCAGGGTCTGCTCTGTTTGCTATATGTGACACTTGATGGGGATGTCTGATCAGGGTCTGCTCTGTTTGCTATATGTGACACTTGTAGGGGCTGTCTGATCAGGGTCTGCTCTGTTTGCTATATGTGACACTTGTAGGGGCCGTCTGATCAGGGTCTGCTCTGTTTGCTATATGTGACACTTGTAGGGGCGGTCTGATCAGGGTCTGCTCTGTTTGCTATATGTGACACCTGTAGGGGCTGTCTGATCAGGGTCTGCTCTGTTTGCTATATGTGACACTTGTAGGGGCTGTCTGATCAGGGTCTGCTCTGTTTCCTATATGTGACACTTGTAGGGGCCGTCTGATCAGGGTCTGCTCTGTTTGCTATATGTGACACTTGTAGGGGCCGTCTGATCAGGGTCTGCTCTGTTTGCTATATGTGACACTTGTAGGGGCCGTCTGATCAGGGTCTGCTCTGTTTGCTATATGTGACACTTGTAGGGGCCGTCTGATCAGGGTCTGCTCTGTTTGCTATATGTGACACTTGTAGGGGCTGTCTGATCAGGGTCTGCTCTGTTTGCTATATGTGACACTTGTAGGGGCCGTCTGATCAGGGTCTGCTCTGTTTGCTATATGTGACACTTGTAGGGGCTGTCTGATCAGGGTCTGCTCTGTTTGCTATATGTGACACTTGTAGGGGCCGTCTGATCAGGGTCTGCTCTGTTTGCTATATGTGACACTTGTAGGGGCTGTCTGATCAGGGTCTGCTCTGTTTGCTATATGTGACACTTGTAGGGGCCGTCTGATTAGGGTCTGCTCTGTTTGCTATATGTGACACCTGTAGGGGCCGTCTGATCAGGGTCTGCTCTGTTTGCTATATGTGACACGTGTAGGGGCTGTCTGATCAGGGTCTGCTCTGTTTGCTATATGTGACACTTGTAGGGGCCGTCTGATTAGGGTCTGCTCTGTTTGCTATATGTGACACTTGTAGGGGCCGTCTGATCAGGGTCTGCTCTGTTTGCTATATGTGACACTTGTAGGGGCCGTCTGATCAGGGTCTGCTCTTTTTGCTATATGTGACACTTGTAGGGGCCGTCTGATCAGGGTCTGCTCTGTTTGCTATATGTGACACTTGTAGGGGCCGTCTGATCAGGGTCTGCTCTGTTTGCTATATGTGACACTTGTAGGGGCCGTCTGATCAGGGTCTGCTCTGTTTGCTATATGTGACACCTGTAGGGGCTGTCTGATCAGGGTCTGCTCTGTTTGCTATATGTGACACTTGTAGGGGCTGTCTGATCAGGGTCTGCTCTGTTTGCTTATGGAATGCTATAGAACTGATTCTAAAGTCTCTGACAATATCAAAACATCATGTGTTTATATGATTATAAAATCGACTAATAAATATATTTATAATGTTATTATTTTCTAAATGTATTCACGGGGTAAGAGGTTAAGGTTGTTCTTTAACCTTTTCCCTCATTTAAACGCCCTTTTTTACATCTGATCAGGGTCTGCTCTATTTGCTTTTGACATGATAAAGCTCAAACCAAAATAAAACACCTTGAAATTTTTACTTTATAAAAATGGATCTAATAAATATTCATGTTGTCATTATTTCTTACATGAATACTAAACAAGGAAAGCGTTAAGTAAAATATCATATGTATAAAACTTTCCAATATTCATTCCAATGGAAATTTCTGTTATAACGCTTTTGTTGTTGTGATACGTTGAAAATAATTTGTAGGCCACATAAAACGGACTCTTGCCAATGTTCTTCTTTAGGGACCCTCTGATCTGGGTATGCACTATTTGTCCATGCCCCTAATGGGGGAATAAACAGTTTATCCCTTTCCTTCATATAAACACCATATCACGTATTTGTAAACCGAGTAGACCCAGATAGACATTGCCTACAGGAGCCGTCTGATCAGGGTCTGCTCTGTTTGCTTTTGACACGATATAGATCTGATGCCACAGTTTTTGTCAAAGCGAACAAAAACCTTTGAAAATTTTACATTATTAAAATTCAGCTAATAAATATCCATGGTGTCATTATTTCTTACATCTTACATGAATATTGAACAGGGAAAGGGCTACCGACCAGAGTTTTTGTGAAATGATGTTGTGCACACATTCATTTTAATATTACAACTTTGCCGCTGAAAACAAAAGTGACCACAACAGGATGCAAAGTATTGTCGATAAGGTTTGACCTGGCACTGCATGAATATTCCGCCTTTTTCCGTAAGCTGTTTTTATTCTTCCAAACACACACGTGAATTACGTCACTATTACGATTTTTCATCGACGAAAGTCGGCGGAAATTGATGAGTGCCAGTTCAAACCTTACGGATAATACAATTCAACCATACGTTGATATACATGTATGTTTTGACACGGATGAGCGAGCAAATTGAATAGAAATATTGGTATTTGCTCCGGACTTAGCCCGTTACTTGATAGTTGATAGTGGCATTTATTGATGCTTTTGCAGAGAAAGAGCTGTCTGATCAGAGTTTGTTTTTGTTTTGTTTTTTTTGCTTATTGAATAATAATTTCCTTGTCCAAATTCAGCTAATTAATCAACATTAAGTCTACACTTTGAAAGCATACATAAAAGTCTTATTGTACATTTCAACCGATATTTTAATAACTACAAGAATGGAAACAAAACTTTTCCAATAATCTGGTGAATAGTCATTTAAGAAATAAGCACAATGAAAATTAATTAGTTTTTTATTTACTCAAGTACCTGACAACTGTGTTATTATAGGTCTTTGGATTACTTTATGAACAAATAGAACTTTTGACTTTGGAAGAAACTTGTAGAATGAGATCAATATTATACAGCAAAGAGAAGAGGCCCCTGGCCTGTGTCTATCGTGTTTGTAAATGAGTCCCTATCATGTAAAGGGTTAAATGAAGAGATCACTGTAGACGAAAATAAGCATAGCTCTCTGATGAGGATCAGAACAATAAGTATTTACTTCAAGAACTAATGACAACATCAATACTACTTAGCTGAATTTCTATAGTGGTATATGGCCACATGCTGTTTTTGCAGAAACTAGAGAATCAGATCTATATAATCCCATAACCAGACAGAGCAGACTCTAATCAGCCGTCTAATCTGGGTCTACTCTGTTTGCAAATGCGTCTATACCTGGTAAATGGTAAGCACATTTTTCGGAAGTTTTGCACCAAAAACAAAGATAATTGGTCTCGCAACACCTTTGTTTACTACTTGTTCAACTGTCACGTCATATATGCGGGCGGTTACCATTGATGGCCCTTGTCATTTTAATATGCTATTGGTACACAGAAACACGAATTGTCAGTGACAGTTTAATGACCCAGCTTGTCAAATGTTGTAGGCAAGGACAAACCCTTTTCTCTGTCAAAACCGTCATAAGGCTTTGCAGTGTTCCGTGCTGGGTTACGTGTAAAAACTTCATTCATAATGAAATAATGACGTCATGACTATTCATTAGCTCAATGTTTATAATGGTATATGGATAAACTATTGTTTGGCCATGGTGGAATTTGTAGAATCAGATCTAAATAATTTCACATGAAGACAGGGCAGATCGTGATCAGACGGATCCTGTCTGGGTCTACTCTGTTTGAAAATGTGCCAAAAGCCGCGTCAATCCGGTAATGGGTTAAACTTGTCCTATAGTGTCGCATACGCACACATCAAATCAATATCAAAATCTTCCAATTCGACGTTGCACTATAAACGCACATATTAGATCTATATCAGAGATAGAATTCGTGTAGGACTGCTCATTTAATTTAACCCTTTCACTGATGTTTGTTTGTTTGTTTTAAATGGACTACAGCAGAACCTTTCCCAATCGGCCACTTATGTATTTATTGGACACATGGGTGTTAAAGACAGGTGGTTGCTTAATGCTGGACAGACGCAATGCAGAAAGCTCTTATAGGAGCTGTCCGCATTTATTTTGACATGCATTACGCTACCACCTGCCAAACAGACCTATTACTAGACCTCTTTTTGACGATTGGTTAAGACAGGTTTACTGTATTACCGGTTAAGACAGGTTTACTGTATTGCAAAAATAAAAAAAACCCAATATTATCGTGAATGTTCAGTGATTTTTAAAGAAAAGTAGAACACGAATAACAGTGCAGACCCGGGGGAGAGGGCTCCTCTCATATAGGTCTACACTTTACAACAGACATTTAATTTAGTGAGTCATTTCACGCACGGAAAAGGTTAATAGTAACTTATGCTAAGTGTAACCTGATCATCAGGATCATCCTGATCATCCGGATCCATTGTGTCTGATACACGATCAATAGTTTCTCAAAAGCTTGAACGAATTGCGACTGAGTAAAATACATCCAGATCTAAATTTCAAAATTGTCACTGACAACAATATTTGCAGATGACTATCAATGAACGTACAACGTATTAGAATCAACATTGACATTGTCATGCATGACGTGACGTGACGTGACTTGCTTCTGAGATATAGCATTGGTCCGGGAAAAACCGAGATTTTTGACATTCGGTCTGTAGTTTCTCGAAAGCTTGAACGTTTTAGAGGTAACTCTCATATCTAGATCTACTCAGTTTGCAAATGGGTACCAATGCGTCTCCCAGGTAAAGGTTCATATAAGATCTTTCAACACTAGGTAACTGTCGTCAGCTAAACATATCTTCTTTTTCAGTTTCACTTCTATTTCTTTCACAAACAGTGCCAAGGCTTCAAACAAGATTCTATCTTAGTTTAGTCAGCGTCTGATCTGGATCTACACTTTCTGCCAAGATCATCAACTACATGTCCATAGTGTTGTAACAGATATATAACTCTTCAACATATCGCCTCTGTCTAATATACATTTTTTCTCATATTTTTCAGCCCCTACCAGAAGGAAACGTGGGAGGTAGAGGGGACGCTTTGACGGGCCAATCACAAGGGGGCGGGGCTGGAACAAGACGTCTTGATGGGAGGCTTGCTGACCAGGTCAGTATTTTTAAAATAACCTGCATGTAGGATCTGCAATGTTCTCATTCAAATTTCTCTAGCAATGTATATCCATTTATACTGAGTGGGCTCTATCATGGTACTGTGGTGGACAATTCCACTTTGAAAATTTAATTAATCTATTAAATTATCGGTTAGTTTTGGTGGGACTTGTAACCTAAAGAATGTTTAAGCCAAGTTAAGAAATCTTTGTAAACAGTTTGGACTTTTATGAGATGCTGGGTAACTCGCTGTCGCATTAGGATCCAAACTGCTTGTCAATCTGATCACATGGTTTTTTTTTAAAGGAATGGAGAAAAGCCACTTTATAATTTATGCATTCGGATTTTTTTGCCAACAATAATTTACTCAGCAAACAAAGGTTACATGGAATAATTAAACGCTTTCCCTTTTGCAATATTCGTGTAAGAACATCATCATATCTATAGTAGCTTAATTTTATGATCACATATGTACACATGATGTTTTGGCTCGAGCAGAAAATGTAGAATCATATCTATACTATACCATAAGCAAACAGAGCAGACCCTGATAAGACGGCTTCGATAGGGGCCGTCTGATCTGGGTCTACTTTATTTGCAAATGCGTGAAAAGGCGTTTATACGAAGGAAATGGTTAAATATTACGTTACCTTAAATGTGCTAATACAGTTGGCAATTTTCGTAACGGTTACCCCTAATATAGGTTTTAACCCTTTCAATGGGAAATAGAAGAATGCAAACCCCTTAAAGTCCCTTGATCAGGTGCTGCATATTTTCCTATAAGGTATATCCAGCCTAAGTAAGAAAAATGGATATGGTTCAAAAAGTGAAACTGGATGTGTTTCAACATAAATAACATAATGTTAAATGAGTTAACCCGTTATCTCGTGAATATTCATGTAGGGAATGATAAATACACCTTGTACAGTAAAACCCCGCTAATGCGACCACCAAAAAGGGGCATAATTCTGGGTGGCAGAGGCAGGTGGTAGCTTAATGCAGGAAGAAAGTTATGCAGAAAGCTCCTATAGGAGCTTTCTGCATAACTTTCGTCCTGCATTAAGCAACCACCTGCTTTAGACGACACCAGTGGCTGTTTATTAAGTGTTCGCTTTAGCAGGGTTTCACTGTATATGAATATTGATAACAAGACTTGTTTATAATGTCATCATGGATAAGGGAATGTTTGCCCATGGAAGAAACTGTACAATCATTTCTATATTATTTCACAAGGAAATAGAGCAGACCCTTATCACGGGGCTCCTACGGGAGCTGTCTGATCTGGGTCTACTCTGTTAGCTAATTATATGCGTCCAAAGGCGTATATTTTAGGGGAGTAGTAAAATGGGTTACACGAGTGCTAAATAATACAACATTCGTACAAGCAACTTCTTATACAAGCAGAACGTTAGCATTTCTTTAAATGGTCTTTGTCGTCTGTATTATATGAGCGAAATCAGGACTGTGTGGTTTCTTACATTTCAAAATAATGTAGGACAAAACTGTTCAGACTTTGATCAAACTCGGGTTCTCTAAGGCGAGTGCTGCCAAAATTAAATTAAACATTTATCTCAGTGACATTATGTAGTATATTTACCGATCAAAGATCGACAACTCTTGGTATTTTAACATCCACGAGTCTGAAACGGTTATTCTTCTTGATATTCCGTGTCTTAACCAATATCCTGTCATAAAAACATGTCTGCCCACAATTTGATCTGCAGGAAAGGTACATGCATAAGTCATGAAGGAAACACCACATAAAAACACACAGCCGCCCGAACAGCACCACGACAAAAACAATAAATGCACATGCATATCAAAATACACAAAGGGGCGCACAAATTATAACAAACAAATGATAGGGGATAGTACATAGATCCGACGTCCTCCTCCCGTTTCCGGATTTAAGAGTGCGTCTTCATAGAGTACTAAGCCTTTCCTGTCGGTTTACATGAAAAGAGGGCAGCGTGATTGCCAACTGTAAAAGTGTTGACAACCAGACATGCAGTATGTTGCAGTACTATAATCTTAAAATCTATTTAAGATTTTTTCAAGCTATTGAGAAACCTCCGACCAAGTGTAAAACAGCTTGCAATTCTGATGAGACGCCAAGTTACTCGGTGTCTCATCTGGTTCCAAGCTGTTTGCAAATGTCAGTTAGGTCGCGGTCGGCAGAACATGTTTTATGAGGTTGTAAGTTTACATTTATTGAAACAAACTGTATATTTTGAAAAGTCTGATCGAAAAAGTACAAATAATAAATAAGAATACACATATATAATATAAACTAAATAAGTACACTGAATTTAATCAAGCGGCATTAAATATGTTTCATTAACATGCTCTTTTTTCAGAATGGTCGTATTCCAACGACACAGCCACCCCCTACTGTTGATCCAGCGGCCGTTCTGCTAGCAACCGGCGATACAGATATAGTTGACAACGTTCAAGACGCGATCAGCAACGTGGGTGACACCGTTTCTGATATTGCCAGTGACGCAGTGGATAGTATGTCAGATGTAACTGGAAACGTGATGGATAACATGGCTGATGTTACAGGCGAGTTTGGCGAAAACGTGGCCGATGCCTTTGGAAATGTCCAGGATGCTATGAGTGATGTAATTGATAACATTGTCGATCCCAATTATGACTTTAACTCATTCAGTGATCTTTTAGACGAAATGCCAGATATCTCAGATTTCACCCTCGATAATCTGGCTGATGCGGTAAACGACAGACTGGAAAGTGTGCAAGATAATATTGAAGATGTGAGTGATGGATTTTCTGACGCATTTGACTTTACAAATGACGCATCTGACAAAGTAGAGGATGTCTTAGACGAGGTAAAAGATGGTATAGAAGATATTGTAGATGATATGAAAATTGAAGTAGGTGATTTTGATAAAGATGGAAACGATGGTAGCGACGACGATACATTTGAAGATATATTAGAAGATGTCCTAGATGGAGATACTATCATGGATGACCAAGATGACGACGATGACAATGATGACAGTGATGGTTTCGACGAAATCGATGACGATGAAGATGATGATGATGATGATGATGATGATGACGATGATGACAGTAATAGCATAGATAGCGATGATGATGACAACAAGAATGAAAATGATGATTCCAGTGAAGACACAGACGACGGTAATGATGGTGATGGCATAGGCGATAACATTGACATGGATGACTTAATTGAAAACATGCTTGATGGTGCCGATGATGTAGCAGATGATGGGTTAGAAAATAGTGTTGATGTAGACGACATCCTGGAGAATGGACTGTTTGGGGATGGAAGTAGCTTAGCAAGTACTTTAGCAGATAACTTGGAAGACATTCATGATAATGCAGCCGACGCCCTAAGTTCTTTCCAAGACAACATCGGCGATATGTCAGTATTAGACAGCACAAGCGATATGCTAGACAATGCGAGCGATTTAACAGAAGATGCTGCAAGCGTTGTTAGCGATGCATTTGACAACACATCGGATATTATTCCGGATATGTTTGAGGAGGTAGGTGATGTGGAAGAAGATGACCATGTTCATTTTTCAATGCTTAACCATAATGCAGGCATGGCAAACGTAAATACAGGTTCAAGAATAGAAGGCGGTTTTGGACTTTTAGGAAACGATCGCATAATCTCTACGGTACCATTACCCGAGGCAGCTTTCTCAGTAGGCGATAATTTAGATAGCTTTGTACTTTCTCATAGTGATGGTGATGCTCTTGAAAATCTGCATGAACTGTCGTCTTCAATTATAGATTCGCATGGAGATATGTTAGATAACCTAGGGATGGACAGAAATGAAGACATGCATGATAATAGTGGTATTGGAGACATTCTAGATAATTTGCATGATTTACACTCATCTATAGCCGATATGCATGAAGATAACTATGGAGATATCTTAGAGTCTACAACAGGTAAGGGATACATTCATGCGGCTGATTAGAGAAACATGCCTGTCTTGTTTTTGTTAACCGAGTTATAGAGTAAACCCCCTGTAAAACGAATGTTCAATTTAGTCTAAATATCGGTCGGTCTTAGAGACGGATGGCAGCTGAATGCAAGGTGGTAGCCATGCAGAAAGCTCCTCTAGGAGCTTTCTGCATGACTTTCACCCTGCATTAAGCAGCCACCTTCCTAAAAGTATCTAAACTCTTTTCTACTTAGAATTCCGCTTTAGAGGCATTGTTCTGTACTGATTAACATGTAAAGTGCTACATTAAATACCCAGTAATCAACCGAAAGTCTGCATTGTCGAAAACAAAACTCAACTTAAATCTTTCAACGCTGAAAATTTAAAGTGGAGTGTTCCATCGATGTTTCACGGTAGAGTTCACTCATTATGAACCGCTTAAACTTTTAAATGACAGACAGTACAGACCCCGATCAGAGGTTCCAGGAGCCCTCTGGTCTAGGCACCGTGTGATGCATTCAAAAGGTTAAATGGATGTGTTAGTCGAACAATTACTTCTTCGTAATAAGAGGTTTTCCCAGTGTGCCCCCCCCCCTTCACTTCCGCACATCTAAGATTCGGTAACTATCTATTACTGCATGTATGGGCAATAAATGGAACGTGGATTTTGTTATTTTACAAGACAGGCCTATTAACACAACTATCCTATTCATTTGCATCAGTATTAACACGATCAGATAACCGACATAATATATTCTACGTATGTAACCATTTACTACTACATTTGAACTTCCATAACTCGAACTTCAAGGGACCATACAAATTATTTCGAGATAACAGAAGTTCGAGTCATCTTTTTTCTAATCTGAACAATTTATCAAGGCCACATCTTAATACAGGTCTAAAGTAATGCTGAAAGCTACTATAGGAGCTTTCAGCACTACTTTAGACCTGTAATAAGCTAGCTGTCACGTTTGTTTCTAGATACCTGTAGAGATACATTTTAGAAGGACTGAGTTATCCCCATGTTCGAGTTATCAGAGTTCGAGATATCGAGATTCAACTGTATTTTATATTTATCTTGCAACTTAGGTTGCTTTGAACCAGATACAAGAGAACAGACAAAGGTGCGTACACATGTACTCTTTAAAGGTGCGTACACATGTACTCCTTAACCCTTTCCCTCATATTGACGACTTTTGACGATTCTGTAGAAGTCACTTTGTGAAACCATTGTGATAAATAGAGCATTTGCTCCTATAGGAGCAAATGCTCTATTTATCACAATGGTTTCAAACTACATAATTCTAAAAGTTTCCTTTTCTCTAGTTAATGCTCCGTTTCAGTAGATTTATTCAAAGCGGTTGGATCTAAAAATAGCCTATGAGGTAATGAGTTAAAGGTGCGTACACATGTACTCTTTCTCGTGTTCTTTCTCAATCAAACCATATGTTATGATCACTCTTTAGAATCGTTTCGAAGAGACGACTCTAAAGATTGGTCACAGCATAGGGTTTGGTGAAGAAAAAAGAAGTTATTCTTGAAAGTGTTTAATGCACGCATCTTATCTGGACCTCTGAGTTAGATTCTCTTGAACAAATTATCAAACCACATGTTTTCTGTTTTAGATCTAACTGACGCACTAGATGATCTAAAGGAAGGCGATGGACTTGATCTCGATGACAAGCTAGAGGAGGCTTCAGAAAATGTAATGGACAAAATTGATGACCGACCAAAGATGGACGATGTTATGGATGTTACGTCTGACATTTTAGACAATACTAAGGATGCGATAAAAGATACAGTAGATTCTGCAGGTGATATAATAGACAGCATGTATCAGTTACCATTGAGTAGTTTTCCCAGCAGCTTGTCACCAATAAGTGGCATAGTAACAGATTCTGCACCAACATTCGACACTAGAGCCGCGCCAGATTTTTCCATGCCTTCGTTTTCCTTGGGTTCATCTCTTATGTCTCCGTCAAACATTGGACAATCAAGTGGACTTACATTTTCTATTACCAGACCTGATAACAGTGAAGAGGACGATGATAATGGTTCAATTCAGTCGTCTTCAGGTGTCTTCTCAACATTCTCTCATTCATTCAATCCAGTATTAGGGAACTCTGCTGAGACATCTAACAATCAGTGGTCTCGGCACAGCGGTATTCGGCAAATGTCAGGATTCCATCAATTACAAACACAGCCATGGGTTTAAATACCTCAAACAATGGAACAGTTGGTCAGAACGCAGGAAGAAAGAACGACGGAACATACTTATGTTTGACAATGATATACCTGTGTTTGAAAATGTACCTGGCGACAATGTTTACAGACGGAAATAATTTACCTAGTGTGCAAAGAGCTAGAGCATAGTTAACTATTTCTTCAACTTCTTCATCATTTATTCAAAACATAGTAATATTGCCAGATGTACAGATAAAGGTGCGTACCCAAATCTAAAATTGTCAAATTTGCACCAAATTTGGTACAGTGAGCTATTGTTGAAAATATCTAAATTTACTCATCTTATCTGGACCTCTGATTGCTATAGCAAAGGATGTTACACTGTACAGTAAAGCATCTCTAATGCGAGCATCAAAACGGGGTATAGATATGGGTGTTTTAGGCAGGTGGCAGGACGGAAGGTATGCAGAAAGTTCCGACAGGAGCTTTCTGTGTCCCTTTCATAATGTATTAAGTAACCGCCTGTTTTTAAAGATACATATGTTTATTCATACTTCATCCGCTTAGCTTGTCAGCATACCCTTGTTAACCGGTATCACCTCTGCAATGTCATTGAACTGATTAGAACGTCCATGGTGTTATTGTGCATGCTTATGTATTGGTAGTATTCTATGAATGTAGAGCAGATCCATATAACGTAATGGTATTGAAAAAAGCCAGCCTGGAGAGAAAACTGTGTAAAGACTACACTCTTTATTTAATTGTACTTGATATTATTGTATATATGTTTTTATCATGATCGAATGTATCTATATTATATCTAACTTACAGACTTCGTGCTGGACACGTTTCCAAGGCGACGGTATATTTCTCAAGAAAGTTTACAACCAGGATTATGTGCTTTTATTACACGAAATGTCCGATTGACAACAAGCCATTAATTGGCAATGGAAGCTGGTCTTCCGTAACTAGATGTGCCAGTCGGATGTTTTGTCATACATTTCAACCAATCGTAACTACTCGGCTGTTTCCGGCGAGCTCGTGGTTTACGTAAACTCTCCGACGTGTTCCGATTGACATTGCAACGAGAGAAGATTCGTACAGTAGACTATATAATGCACTGATGTTTAGAACGGATAGATGACATCTTACTTGCTACAAACACGAATAAAATCATATTTATAACATGAACTTTGTCAAATGGAACCCATCCAATATGTATTTAACCCTTTACCTGATGCATAATTACTTAAGACTTTGCCAATTATGAGTTGAAATTAATTCCATTATTGTATTAAAACATAGCAGAAGGAAATACAGTATAACCCCTCTAAACCAAATTTAGGTCTTTTTAGGCAGGTGATTGCATGGTGCAGGGTGAAAGTCATTCAGAAAGCTCCGTGTGAGCTTTTTGCGTGAAATTCTACCTGCATTATGTTGCCACCTGTCTGATAGACGGGTTTTCATACTAACTTTAACGTCCGGTTTAGAGGGGTGTTACTGTATATAGACATGCCAAGCAGAATATAATCAGAACTGCAATATGTATGCAAAAGGAGCAAATCATGACCAGACAGGACCTAGAGCCGACTATAGATGGTGTCTAATCCGGGTCTACTGTGTACATGCAGGGCTATCAAATAAACGGATAAACTATTTAGCGCAATATCCTGAAATTCACTATTCATAACTGAACATACTATCGCGTTAACAAGATATCATTCCACTAACACATCATACAATTTCAAAATGACCGAACATCATGGATGTATGACAAAATACAATGCTGAGAGCATTAAACAACATTACACTTGAAGAGGATGTAACATTACTGCAGCTGAACAGAACTAGTTCCTAATTTGGACAAATCAGAACATCAAGACCCAATAATATAATAAAATGACTACTCAACATCATTACAAAATGACAAATAATTGCATGACAGTCAGTCATCATATATCGGTGACCTAACATCATATCATGCCTACTTATCATAATGTTTTAACTGATCATAATAACGAGATAAGCACATAAAAGTGTTGGTTAACTACATGCAATGTTCAAATAACTTAACAAAAGAACTGCAAGACAGAGCATCATATCTCAGTGCCTGAATATAAAAACAATTTACCGCATATAATACTTTCGTCTGACATGAGACAGATATGGCGTTCCATAAAACTGCAATGCCAAGATTACATAACAGCAAGAGAAATCGGGCAACCGGAATGCTGAATGCAGACTCCACAGTAGCCACTGTATCCCGGCTGTTCAGTTGCACTAGAAAGACGACTGAGCGCTTGTGGAGACATTTCCTGGCGAGCAAAGGTGCCCGACGCATGCTTGGACTCACCAATGGACCCCCCCCCCCCCCAAAATAAAAAGTGATCGAAGTATGTAAACTAGCCTAAAACTATCTATTTGAACCTTAAACCACTCAGAAAAAACAAGAAATACACGACCCGGAAAAAAAAATCTTTCGGGTCTATATATGTATTGAAAGGTACCCAACTACGTCAGACCACAGGCGTTCGGCTCATGAAATATGTCTAAAATAAGTTAAAATGTTCCTAAATTGACGTTTTGTAACATTTGGGGCCGAAAAAATAATGCTTGGGGCGTTTTGAGACAAAGCTGAAATTTCGTATATTCTATATAAGAGAAAGGCAAATAACTCTCGGGCCATCCGATCCACGGGTGCTCCGCTTCAACTGCAATTATTTTCGACCGGAGGGGAATTTTCCCACAAAACATGGATTATATAGAAAGAAAAATGTTTTATCTACACGCTGGTACCAAATACCCCATACTTTGTCTCCGTCTTAGCGGTTGCAGTTGAAGCGGAGCACCCGTGGATCGGATGGCCCGAGAGTTATTTGCCTTTCTCTTATATAGAATATACGAAATTTCAGCTTTGTCTCAAAACGCCCCAGGCATTATTTTTTCGGCCCCAAATGTTACAAAACGTCAATATAGGAACATTTTAACTTATTTTAGACATATTTCATGAGCCGAACGCCTTTGCGTCAGACCAGCGGCGGAAAATACAACAGTCATGTTTTTCAAAGTCTTACAGCAAAGCCAATTCAACACCGATTTCAATCATTTTGGTCTTGATCTGTTCCAAATTCCATGTGCTAAGCGGCACAGTTAGTGCTTTCCTTAAATATTGCTCCGTCTTGTCGCTGCAAGACCGCGAATTTGAAAATACGCTAGAGCGAAACGATGTGACTCCCGCCATGATGCATAGAAGTATATAGGGGGGTCCGTATTCGTTAAACTTTTCAACAAAAACGCGAATTATGCTGAAACACATTCGAAAAACATTCAACTCACCGCAGTTAAAACGGTGCTGGCTATTTCCAGTCTGCTACGAGACGCCAGTTTTCTTTCTCCTACTTTCGTTTTGAACGGAGGTGGCTATTTCGCTGTGGCCCGGAAGTAGTAGTCAATTTGCATATCGAATAGATTTGAGCCGGGTCAAAGCAAAATGGTCGCATCCGTTCAAAAGGAAAGTTGGAGAAAGAAAACTGGCGCCTCGTAGCAGACTGGAAATAGTAAGCGCCGTTTTAATTGCGGTGAGTTTAATGTTTTTCGATAGTGTTTCACCATAATTCGCATTTTTGTTGAAAAGATTAACGAATACAGAGCTCCTTATATACGTCTATGCATCCTGGCGGGAGTCACATCGTTTCGCTCTAGCGTTTTTTCAAATTCGCAGTCTTGCAGCGACAGGACGGAGCAATATTTAGGGAAAGCACTAATTGTGCCGCTTAGCATATGGAGTTTGGAACGGATGAAGACCAAAATGATTGAAATCGGTGTTGAATTGGCTTTGCTGTAAGACTTTGAAAAACATGACTGTTGTATTTTCCGCCACTGATCTGACGTAGTTAGATACCTTTCAATACATATATAGACACGATAGGAATTTTTTTTCCGGATCGTGTTTTACTTGTTTTTCTGAGTGGTTTAAGGTTCAAATAGATAGTTTTAGGCTAGTTTCACGTACTTCGATCACATTTTCTTTTTGTGTGTGTGTGTGTGTGTGTGTGTTGGGGGGGGGGGGGTTCTGTGGGTGAGTCCAAGCATGCGTCGGGCACCTTTGCTGGCGAGAGGAAACGTTCGCGGCCGCCCCCGAAACGATAGAGCACGTATGACGACTCCGACCTAAATATGGACCCGATCCGTATTTCGGTCTAGTTTTAACCAGGCGCCATCAAGCTACTATACTCGACTGGTGCAGCCATCACCGGCGAATCCCACGTGCTGACTGTTTTCCGACGAAGCTCGATTTAATTTGAGCATTGCCGACGGGCGTGTCAGAATTTACCGCTGTCGGGCGGCTGCGTTACACTGATGCGTGCGTTATTGAGAGAGTCTGTTTTGGGGGAGGTTCAGTTTTAGTTTGGGTTGGATCATGAATGGTCACAGAACTCGCCTGATCGTAATTGACGTGGACGTCAATGCTCAGACTTACGTCAATAACGTTATTGCAACAGAAGATGTTCTTTTTATTCATCGACATGGGCCGAAGGTCACATTCATGTATTCCCTTATGGCTACACTTACTCGACGGTTTATTGCAGACAATGACGTTTATGTTTTAGACTGACCGGCGAATAGTCCTGGCTCAAATCTTATTGAACACATATTTGAATGAGTTAGGACGCCATGTTCGAACAAACTATACAGTCAGCACAATGCATGAGCTTGCAGCAGCCTTACAGCCCGCGAGGTCGAATGGTACGATTGAACGCTGCACGTACAGCTTTCAGTATGTATACAGCATGTGACGGCGGACCACGATGTGTATTGGGCAACACTGTGTACACGTGAGATACTGAACAATTCCCGAAAACTTACAACCAATGTTTTGTTACAAACAAATCCCGTAAAATTGAGTTTAAAACGTTCCAGCTGATCAGTACAAATTTATCAATGATGTTATTTCACAAATCGAACTATATGTCATATCGCTCAATTTGTTGTATAAAAGACAGCGGCTTCAAACTTTAAACACAATGTCAAGAACAAATTGTTCTTGACTTCACTTAGAAAACTTATTTCGGATGTATTTACATTCTCTTTATATAAATAGAACTTTAGATTACTTGCTTTCTTTTTTGCCTCAGTATAGATCTGATTCGACAGTTTCTTAGTTGTTATGTTTATGGCATGATCAATGTGATCCAATATGCTCCGTTTTAATTATGCTATAATGGTATATAAAATATATATACATGTATATCTGTTTATCATAATATCTAATTTCGACTAAAATGCCGTTTTTATTGGTCGTACATGTATATTTCTACATGACGTCATGGCCTTTCTACAAGACGTTACAACTTACATTAAACGTGTGTAATAGAGAGAAATATTGATTGTCATATCAACTCGAATACAATAGAGTTTATGTGGTAAAAAGCCTTATTAGCAAAATATGTGAAATAATTACAATTAATAGTATACGTGTATTGTGTTATACTACAGAGTCACAGCTAAATGTGCGTACAGCTAAATGTGCGTACCCTAAATACTAAACTCGTCATTTCTCCACCAAACCATATACATGTACTGTGACCACTCTTTAGAATTGTCTCGAAGAGGGACGATTCTAAAGAGTGGTGTCAGTATGGGGTTTGGAGTAGAAATAAAGGAGATATTCTTGAAAATGTTGAAACTTACGCATCTTATCTGGCCCTCTGATACTAGCATAGAAAATGGTGTATTTGCATTACAATCATCGTTGACCCGAACCAGACTGATCAGGGTATGCACTATATGTCACTCAACAATTTGCCACATTTTTTCTATAAAGCGTAAAACTATATCACATGTGGTATCATAAACACGGCATCTGACCTGGGAATACTCTGTTTGCAATGCAATATGGTTCCTTTTCCAAGAGAGCAGTTCGCATTACACTAACCCTTTACTCCATAAATATGCCTTTCTACACCTTTGTAAACACCATAGATCCAGATCAGATGGCTCCTATCGGAGCAGTCTGATCAGGGTCTGCTCTGTTTGCTTACGAAATCCATAACAAACCAATCTAATTAATATGCATGATGTCATTATTTCGTACATGAATATTCATGGAGGAATGGGTTTATAGTAAATAATGCTATATTACTTGAATAATTCGGGTCTGGACAATCCGCATACATATACAGTGCTCCCTCTCTACAACGACACCCTTTGGGATACGAAGATTGCATGTGTTGTTCAGAGGGAGTTGTTATAGGGAGGTAAAATCAAACATAATTAGATTGTTTGCTGATCCCCAGATAAGGTGTATTTCGAGAACTAAAACCGTTATGCCTCTATCAAACCCTTTGTTGTGACCACTCTTTAGAATCGTCACAAAGTGACGATTCTAAAGAGTGGTCACAACATAGGGTTTGATGGAGGCATAAAGAAAATACGATGGAAAAGGTTGTTTCTGGAGCCTTGTTGTTTCGGAAACAGTGACATGCGTTGTTGTAAGGAGGGAATCGTTATTGAGAGGGCCGTTGTAGGGAGGGAGCACTGTACTCTATTAGCATATTAACCCTTGGTAGATCCATATCGGATCGTTCATGATACTCTAGATGGGATTCTGCAGTTTCTGCTATGACTAAAAAGTTCTGTTTACTATGTCAGTATAAAAAAACAGCTTATTAATAATTATGAAATAATTATTTCTTACATAATAATGACGTGAATGATTAAATAGTGTACCCAATATAGTAAAAACCCTTCTAAACCGGACGTTGAAATTAGTATATATACCAATCTTTCAGACATGTGGCAGCTTAATGCAGGTTGAAAGTCATGCAGAAAGCTCCCAAAGTAATGATTAGTTTACTTGAATATTCATATGACATGTTATTTCTTAAACGAGAAGACTGTGACTATTTGATTATAATGACATGCTTGTGGAGTCCGTAGCAGAGTGGATAAAGGCGTTCTCATCCGAATCAAAATGTACTACATTTGTATACCTGGTTCGAAACCCAGGTCAGTCTTCTTCTCTTTTTTGCCTCAACAACACATTATGTAAAAAAGGATTAAACAAGAACAAAAATATAAAAAGAGAATAGATCGTATAGAAAAAATATACTTACAAAAGTATTAAAAAATATTTAAAAAACACTCAAAGAAATAAAAGTATAAACGCCGGTGAGTTTGGAACTCGGGTAGTGCGAATGCAACGCCGCATACACGTTCTTTAGACCACGGTATCGGATATCCCATGGTGTATTGTCTGTCTTATCTTTTAATTATCCCATGTACAGCATACTTATATTGAGGAAACCCGGTCTATTTTTTGTTTTCACGTAGCTGCCAGACTTAGTTTGTTTATCTATAACCGATAATATTTATATCATTCACGGACTATAAAAAAAAAAGTTGGTAGCTTAATACAGGATGAGAGTAATGAAGAAGGCTCCTATAGGAGCTTACTGCATGGCTTCTTCACGCTTTAAACAGCCACCTGGCTAAACCATCATAATTCTTCTTTACTAAAATTCCGGTTTAAAGGAGTTTTACTGTATCGGTTCCTATTTGTTTAGTGGCAAGATTGGAATTACTTCATGCTGATGCAATCAGTTCTGGACTTGGGATTAATAGAAAACAAATGTAGGACAAAACAATATAAATCCTTTTGAGTAAGTGGTCAAAATGTATGTACTGAATAAAACTCGGATCACCCCGACAAGCTTCGGACGATAACGACGAGTAGTCCCTGTTGCCAACGGCGTCTTTGACCCTTTACTCAATGAAAAACCCTTAGAAAATGTGCGCTCTCTAACCTAAACGATGTCGGAAACGAATTCCATTTTATCTTAGGTTGCCCTTCCTTTATTGATTTAAGAAACACTTACTTATTTAATACTATTTCCGTAGATCAAATATGTATAAACTTTTGAACTCTATAAATGTGAACACGCTAAACAAACTTGCAATGTATTGCTCAAATGCATTTCAAAAGAGAAAACACCTTCTAGAGCAAGATTATATAAGCTGATTAACATACGAACAATATCAGAATGGTTACTTTTTTGAAACATATATACTATTATCTCACAGCCAGAAGTATGTTGAACATTCGTTAAATGCGTATCCACAACTGAAAATCTAATGTCTAATTGTGAGTTGAACATTCAAACACATGATAAAATGCTAATTCGAAAACACTGTCAGCCTCGAATACACAGCCAGAAGTGAGTTCGACAAATGCAAATCCACAACTGAAACGCAAATTTCTAACTGGCAAGGAGTTGAACGTTCAAATACCCGATCATGTGTTCAAGCGAGTCCTCTGCTAGCCTCGAATACTGTAATGTTTACCCTAAGAAGTACATGTCGCCAGAGGTAAAATACTGCGCAAATATAGAATGATTAATCAACATCATCATTTGTTTGTCAAATTAATTGTTTTGGTTTGGTACAACAAATAGATGCTGTGCAGAAAGTGATATTTTAACAAACATACTGAATGTTCGATGAAAGTAAACAAGTATCTCCCATTATATAACTCGAGTTACAATGTGGACTCTTCTTCTCCTGAGCCTTTGCCTTTTTCTGAAACACTCACGCATTTCATCTGTATTGCATGTCCCATAATTATGTTTTAACTTTTATTCCGCGGCTAAGATTTAGATCTGGTTCAATTTTGACTTCTTCCGATTCGATCAAACTTTTGAGAAGCTATTGACCGAGTGTCAGACAGATTGAATCCGGATGAGAGGCCGGGTTACAAATACTGGTCCTGTCGCGCATTGCGTAATAAAATGTTAACAGCATTTAACTACAGAGGAACCTGTCTTCAACGGCCATACCATATGTCTAATTATGGGTCTGTAAGGCATGTGTTTGCTTAATGCAGGTTAAAAGTAATGCAGTAAGCTCCTGTAGGAGCTTTCTGTATTACATTGCCCTGCATTAGGCGACCACCTGCTTTTTAAGACTCCTATGTTCAATCAATGAATGATCGCTTAAGACAGGCTCTACAGTCGTATAATAGAGAGCATTTAAAAGCGTATAAGCTTACTTTATTATAGTGTCGCCCCTAATGAAATGCTTATTCTCTTGCACAGTGCCCCCATCCCTATTCCTCACTTCAATGACAGGCACCAGGCAAGTAGACAATCGGTAACCATTCTTTAGCTAGCTGGCGGCTCACCAACCGATTTTATCAGAACGAATACCTGACGGGGATCAAACGTTCGACCTATTCGTCCCGAAGCGGATGCATTACCCACTAGGCCAAGACACCGGATGTATACGTCAGTTCCTCACAGTGTCCATTAACCGTTGATGGCAAACTATACGGACGACAATCAATCTACTTACAATCCTAACATTCTTCCGAGAATTGTTTCGACTGAACAATTTCAGCATTGCTTTCCCCGTTTTCTCCATAAATAGGACACATGCAAACAGTTTAGACCCATATCAGAGTGCTTTTAAGATACAGCGACTGTTTTTGTTTTTATATCATTATAACAATTTGGCTAATCACTATTCATGACGACATTGCCACTGTTTCTTACATTCGTAGTCCCGGAGTAAAGGGTTAAGAAAATGATAGTTCGTAATGAGAGTCGGCTTGCTAGAACACGGAACGCAGGTAGCAAGGGCGAAAACAACCAGTTTTAACTATTACGGTGTCAAATGTCCAATGTCTAACTGTCGTCTGCAAACAAAGTGTATGAATACTGTACAGAGATCCAGATAAGATGCGTAAATTAAAACGTTTTCAGGAATAACGCCTGTTTTTCTCCACCAAACCCTATGTTGTGATCACTCTTTATAATCGTCTCGAAGAGACGATTATAAAGAGTAATCACAGCATAGGGTTTGATGCAGAAATGACGATTTTAGTATTTGTGTACGCACCTGTTGCTCTGAATACATTTTGGTAACATAAAGAATTGCAATAAATAAATGCAAATTTCAAAAGGAATACACCGCAGACATAGAAATGGACGTTGGAGGCAAATAATGAAGTATTTGGGACTGCACTGATTGTAGTGAATTTGGCGACATTTGTAGTTAATGGATGTTCGTCTTTAGAACGCTTTTAGATACAACTGAACAGTCATGTAACTGTAACACATTAACTCGTTTGGCGCCAAATAATTTTAGTCTGGAACCAGTGTTGTCTGCTTCAAATCGCAAAACAGACTTTCTTTCATTTTCTTCTCAAAGAAGTGTCAAACAGTTTGGATCCTGATGAGACGCCGTGTTACAGGTATTTGGATCCAAACTCTTTGCCTTTTGCAGCAATCCCGGTGAAAAAGTTAAATATGTATTCTGCTGATATTTTCGAAATATTGCATAAGAAAATGAATTCAGAATCTGAATCTATGTGACTTGAAACTGGGTGCTAACACTTATGGTAGAGACAGAATTGTTTGTATTGAAATCGTTTTAGAAAATTTCATTGCTGCGGAAAACCAGCAGAAAAGCATCCTCCATTTTTTGGAATTTGTCGTAAAAATCAAATAACTTTACCGGATGTATTACATTCCATGCCAGTGCACGGTCAATGTTTTCTTTGGCGTTTTTTTTAACTTTCGACTGAACTGTGTCAGCGTTTGTTGTGAAAATGTATCCAGGGATCCAGATAAGATGCGTAAATTAAAACATTTTCAATAATAACTTCTTTATTTCTCAACCAAACTCTATACTGTGACCACTCTTTAGAATCGTCTCGAAAACATAGGGTTTTGGTAGAGAAATGATGACTTTAGTATTTAAGTACACACCTTTATCTATTGCTCTATCTAATATTCAAAACCATTTAAAATTGTTCCGAAATCGATTCGGAGCCAATAGGAGCCTCACCGAACATGTCCGTTATTTTCCGCAGTTTTCCGTCTCAACTACAGTAAGACTCATTTGAATGGTCGCTCAATATCGGTCTTACTGTAGTTCCGGTGGTCGTTTTCTAGCAGTTTGACTGTTCATAATGGTAATCCATGTCACCAGCCACTGTAAATATTTACACAAGGGCTATTATTTACTCGGTTGCTGAGGTGGAAGGTCACGCAACTGGTCACATCATAACCCATAGTCATTAGAGAAACTGAGCAAACATCCATTGCCTGTCCATTCATTTATAAATAATGAGGATATAGTACTGTTCCCATTATTTTAAATTGATTGTCTAATATGTAACCATTGAATAAATCTGCCTGCAGAACTAGGTAAATACAGACAGGAATCAGTAGTAACAGTAGTTAATGACTTTAAATGTAGGTGTTTGCTTAATGCAGAACGGAACGCTCTGCTAAAAGCTCATGTATAAGCTTTCTGTATGACTTTCGTCCTGCATTAAGCTACCACCTGACTTTTAAGACCCAGAATTATGCATTCTTTAGGGTCACGTTAGAGAGGACCTACTGCAGTACTATCACACATTTTAACACTCATGTCTTCAGTAAATGACTGGCCACTTAAGACAGGTTCTACTGTATATTACTTTATAAGCAAACATGAGGCCTTGCCCACACAACTCATACAGGCCTTGCCCACACAACTCATACAGGCCTTGCCCACACAATTCATACAGGCCTTGCCCACACAGTTCATACAGGCCTTGCCCACACAACTCATACAGGCCTTGCCCACACAACTCATACAGGCCTTGCCCACACACTTCATACAGGCCTTGCCCACACAATTCATACAGGCCTTGCCCACACAGTTCATACAGGCCTTGCCCACACAATTCATACAGGCCTTGCCCACACAGTTCATACAGGCCTTGCCCACACAATTCATACAGGCCTTGCCCACACAGTTCATACAGGCCTTGCCCACACAATTCATACAGGCCTTGCCCACACAATTCATACAGGCCTTGCCCACACAATTCATACAGGCCTTGCCCACACAATTCATACAGGCCTTGCCCACACAATTCATACAGGCCTTGCCCACACAGTTCATACAGGCCTTGCCCACACAATTCATACAGGCCTTGCCCACACAGTTCATACAGGCTTTGCCCACACAATTCATACAGGCCTTGCCCACACAATTCATACAGGCCTTGCCCACACAATTCATACAGGCCTTGCCCACACAATTCATACAGGCCTTGCCCACACAATTCATACAGGCCTTGCCCACACAATTCATACAGGCCTTGCCCACACAGTTCATACAGGCCTTGCCCACACAATTCATACAGGCCTTGCCCACACAATTCATACAGGCCTTGCCCACACAGTTCATACAGGCCTTGCCCACACAATTCATACAGGCCTTGCCCACACAGTTCATACAGGCCTTGCCCACACAGTTCATACAGGCCTTGCCCACACAATTCATACAGGCCTTGCCCACACAATTCATACAGGCCTTGCCCACACAGTTCATACAGGCCTTGCCCACACAATTCATACAGGCCTTGCCCACACAGTTCATACAGGCTTTGCCCACACAGTTCATACAGGCCTTGCCCACACAATTCATACAGGCCTTGCCCACACAGTTCATACAGGCTTTGCCCACACAGTTCATAAGGCTTTGCCCACACAGTTCATACAGGCCTTGCCCACACAATTCATACAGGCCTTGCCCACACAATTCATACAGGCCTTGCCCACACAGTTCATACAGGCTTTGCCCACACAGTTCATACAGGCCTTGCCCACACAATTCATACAGGCCTTGCCCACACAATTCATACAGGCCTTGCCCACACAATTCATACAGGCCTTGCCCACACAGTTCATACAGGCCTTGCCCACACAGTTCATACAGGCCTTGCCCACACAATTCATACAGGCCTTGCCCACACAATTCATACAGGCCTTGCCCACACAGTTCATACAGGCCTTGCCCACACAGTTCATACAGGCCTTGCCCACACAATTCATACAGGCCTTGCCCACACAATTCATACAGGCCTTGCCCACACAATTCATACAGGCCTTGCCCACACAATTCATACAGGCCTTGCCCACACAATTCATACAGGCCTTGCCCACACAGTTCATACAGGCTTTGCCCACACAGTTCATACAGGCCTTGCCCACACAATTCATACAGGCCTTGCCCACACAATTCATACAGGCCTTGCCCACACAATTCATACAGGCCTTGCCCACACAATTCATACAGGCCTTGCCCACACAATTCATACAGGCCTTGCCCACACAATTCATACAGGCCTTGCCCACACAATTCATACAGGCCTTGCCCACACAATTCATACAGGCCTTGCCCACACAATTCATACAGGCCTTGCCCACACAATTCATACAGGCCTTGCCCACACAATTCATACAGGCCTTGCCCACACAATTCATACAGGCCTTGCCCACACAATTCATACAGGCCTTGCCCACACAATTCATACAGGTCTTGCCCACACAGTTCATAAGGCCTTGCCCACACAGTTCATAAGGCCTTGTCCACATAGTTCATACAGGTCTTGCCCACATAGTTCATAAGGCCTTGTCCACACAGTTCATAAGGTCTTGCTAACATAATTCATACAGGCCTTGTCCACACAGCCCCCCCCCCCCACTGGGTAAAACGCGCCTCTATCAGGTAAGACGGTTAGTGTGCATTTTGTTTTTATTTTCAAATAGGTCGTAAAATGCAATCAATTGATTGGTCAGATGCAACAATAGAAAAATTGAACCTGGCTATATTATACTTTGTTTGTTTAAATGTGAAATACATATGAAGCCCCAACATTGGAAGCAAATAAAGTACAGGTACGTCCCTTAATAAGATTTTGAAGAAGAACACACATAAACTGAGTGCTACAAAACAGAACAAAAAGACACTGAAATATGCATGAGGCAATTAGACATCTAGACGTGGGAATCTCATTTAAATTTACCTTATTCTATTACAGTGGAACCTGGTGATGCTCCGTAGTCCGCTATTCGCGACCAGACTCGCATTTACAAACTGCTTTGATCCAGATGAGACGCCGTCTAACCCGGCATCTGACCAGGATCCAATCTAATAGTTTCTCAAAAGCGTGCTGAATCGGACGTAGTCAAACTTGCACGAGACCCAAAGTTAATAAACATCATTTTTGTGACATCGGGATTAAGATAAGGCTATGCACGAATCTATCGTGTCCTCATTTGAAATTCTGTCTTAAATAAGACTGCACTACGATGGCCGACTATTCACGAGTAAGATTGATAGATGTTAAAATATCGTCCAAGCGAATTGCTGAATACAAAAATGGTGTAAATGCAATCAATGGAACAAAGTCGTGATATTTGCAAGAAGTTGAGATCCAGATGAAACGCAGTTACATTAGAACCCAAACTGATCGCATTTGTTTTCGTCAAAAAGAGAAACAAAAATCAACTGAACCATTTACTCCAGATATATGCCATTGAACTACGCCTTTGCAAACTGAGTTGACCCAGATCAGACGGATCCTATAGGTGCTGTCTGATCAGAAGCTGCTATGTTTGCTTATGAAATGATACAGATCCGATTCTACAGTTTATACTTTGGCACCAAGTTCATGTGTTAACCCTTTACTCATGTAAGAAATAATGGCATCATGAATATTGATTAGATTGCTGTAGTAGCACATGAATAAATAAAGTGTTGGTCATAACAGAAACCAAAGAATCACGTGTAGGCTATATCACATCATAATCAAACATAGCAGACCCTGATCAGACGGTCCTTACAGGAGCCCTCCGATCAAGGTATACTTTGTTTGTAAAGGCTTAGAAATGTGTCTTCGTGGTGTAAAGGGTTAATATGCCATTTTAAAATTAATCTAATTGACATTCATGATGTCATAATTTCAGACATGAACATTCATGTAGTAAAGGGTTTAAACTGTCATTTACAGGAAATGCTTATACATGTTAACCCATTACCTTATATGCTAATTTTAGATACAATCTTTTTTAATAAATCTACCGAAAAGGAGCATTAACAAGAGAAAAGGAAAAAAATTGAACTTTGTAGTTTGAAACAATTGTGATAAATAGAGCATTTGCTCCTATAGGAGCAAATGCTCTATTTATCACAATGGTTTCACAATGTAACTTTTACAGAGTCGCCAAAAGTCGTCAATATGAGGGAATGGGACAAAAGTCGTCAATATGAGGGAATGGATTAAGTACAGTAGTTACGACAACTTGATTTTGTTATATTTTACCGGATGAACAATCAAATAAGAAATAATTACACCATGCATATTTATTAGGTGATTTATTTTGCAATAACATATAAACACAAGACTGTTTGGACATGGCATTAACTGTAGAATCAGATTTGTTTTGTAATTCCATAAGCAAACAGAGCAATCTGGTCTAGACCTGCTCCGTTCGAAAATGCGGCTCTATCTCTTCATCGTGAAATTTAGGCAAGTTTGCATGTTTTGCCGTGGAAATAATATCAGGATATTGTTTCATCATGTAAGACAAAAAGAACACTATACTATATCACCGAAACTGAAACAAACATTTAACGTTTTAATCATTTTACGATTCAAAATGTCTCACTAGCTAGCACGGCAATGTGATGACCTTCATATTGTTTCCAATGTGATTTACGTAGAAACGACTGACGAATGTAGTGCGAATTGATACGAGACAGTATGAATACACCATGTTAACGACTTGCTCGCGTGACTCTTAATTGACATATTTTGAGTACATTGTCGCACTGGTTCTCCGAACCTTACGAATAAGGTAAATGTATACGGTCTATTTAAAGACCTGTAAATTACATTTTATTACATGTATGACAAATCATGAATTTATGGCATTCGTACTTAAATTTCGGACCAGTGTGACCCGGCTCCTACTCAGTCGTAATTACTCAACAAACTCGTAAAATAGTTCTAAAGTACAACCATTTCACTTGTGTAAATTATTCCGGCGAGGGAAGTCAGTATTATGTGTTGTGCAACAACAAGACCTGGGCATGTCCTTGTAATGATCCATCCTTCATTATCATGCATATATACAACGAAACTGTTTCAGTAATCTTATGTTTCAAAACGCATGAATAGTCTCTCAGAAATTACGTTTTTAAAATCAATATTTCTGATTCTGCGACGTCATGTTGAAAGTAGTCCGTCAAAATAGCGACTTCCGTTTTATTGCCGAGGTAATTTAGACAGAACAGTCCGAAGTCTTCCGATTGTCTACTGCAAAACCATGTCGAGGGTTTGGTGCAAAACTATTGTAACTCCTTCACTTTGTGAAGCCCTCGAGGTGTAATCCCTTGAATGTGGGAAAAATTATATACTGCCATTTGCAAACAGTGTAGACTCATATCAAAAGGGATCCTTATAGGAGCCCTATAATCAGGGTCAGCACTGTTTTTCATTAGAAATCACCTCGCAGATTATACTATTTCATACTGAATGGAATCAGCTGTTAAACGATGCTGGACAACTGCCTTTTGAAGCTTCAGCATTCAAAAATTTAATTGACCAGGTTGGTATTCAAGAAGGTTAAAAGTGTCCTAAACCGCCACGACATCAAAATACAATCCAATAACTCGCTGCCTTTGTCGTCTGCAGACTTTGTCGTCTGCTATTCTTTTCTTTATTCATTTTTCTTCATTTCTGTTTTAAGAATAAGTCACAGTAACAAACAGTTTGGATCCTGATGAGACGCCGAGTTACTCGGCGTCTCATCTGGATCCAAACTGTTTGCAAAGGTAATCACAGATGCGACATTGGCAGCGAATGAGTGTTAATACACTTTACAAGGCTGAAGCAACTGCACCAATAAGAAAACTTAAATAAGAATAACATACTATTTTCACTATAGAATTGACGGCATTTGAACCATTTCGCCTGGTGAATATTCATGACATCATCAATATTAAGGAGTTGTATTTTATAATCGCATTTGAACACAAAATAGTTTGTCAATGGCAGAAATTGTAGAATCAGATCTGTATATCAATTAGCATACAGAGTAGACCCTCTTCAGGCCGATGGGAGCCGTCTAATATGGGTCTACTCTGTTAGCAAAGGTGTTAAAGGGGTGTAAGGTACATGTAAATGACAAAAGAGACTTTTGACAATTTATATCATATATAAATACATGTATACATACAGAGCAACATATAAAGGTGCGTAAAAACTAAACTTTCTCCACCAAACCCTATGCTGTGACCATTCGAAACGATTCTAAGGAGTAGTCACGGCATGGGGCTTGGTGGAGAAATAAAGTAGTTATTCTTGAAAATGTTTTAATTCAAGCATCTTATTTAAACCTCTGATATAAATAAGTCATTCTACTCGCACGTGTCACATGTCGTTTCATAATGTCTATCACGTTTCAGACGAGTGACCTCGTACACCATATGCGGACTTTGACCGCATCAGTACCCGCTCCAGCGAGTTGTCGGGACTTGTCACTTTCTTAAAATGGTCAATTTCTTTTAAAAACTTGTCTACTCTCAGATCCAGTGTTTGTGTATTCTTGCACGCCGCGAGAAGTTTCTTTCTTCTCTCCTCAAACTTATCTACGTGCCCATACTTAGAATCATGCTCAAGTTTACTTATTTCTCCCAATGTTCTCCGAGATCTTGAATGGTCCTTTTTCACGTGTATACCATACTTCTCAGCCACACCTGCTTGTATCGCACTTTTTGCCCGTGGAACGTAGCTGGACGGACGTGAAGGAACTTGACCATACTTCAATGAGGAAGTTTTGTCCTTTTCCTCTTGTGTATCTCTGACTTCATGGCTGTTGTCGATTCGATGCTTGCTTCCAGCAGACTTAAATCGTTGCAGAGAAAGTAAAAACATTGTCAGATTATTAAACGGTTTTGAAACAGGTTTGTCATCTGTCTCCGACGTCGATTGGTCAGAACCTGATTCGGATTCTGGTCGATTAGCGTCAACGTGATCACTCTCGCTCTCCACTGATTCAGATTTTGCAGGTGATGTCTTTTCCTTTTGCAAGATTGCCTTTAACTTAGGCCTCATACCAGCTGATTTTGACACTCGTTCAAAACTTGTGTGTGGTTTTCTACTGTTGACGGCATTTTTCAGCTGCAGCATTACATCTGCATCTTTCTTTGCTTTCTTATAATTTTCCGCGCTATCCACCGTTTTCTGAAATTTCTGTTTGTGAATATCTGATTCAAAATCCTCTAGATCAAAGTCCAACTGTTCATTTTCGAGTCGTATGTCACTATAATCAAAGCGGATATTTCTGGTTTGTGCGTCATTCGGGTCCCCGCGTTTAGAAATTGACAACCGCTTGGACGACATATTTAAGGGCCGAATGTCAACTTCTCCTACAAAATAATAAATGTTACGTTCAATAGTTTCATATTTATACAGCGGAATGAGATCGAGTCAAATACTCTAGTTAAATATGACCTATCTACTGACACTAGAGTAATATGGATTAATTAAAAAAATTGTCACAATTTATACAAAAGTATCCAAACCAGGTGCGGATCCAGGATTTCAGATTAGTGTGTGTGTGTGTGTGTGGGGGGGGGGGGGGGGGGGGGAATTGGAGGGGGGCGTAGATTTTTATGTTTGATGACATAACTAAATAGTGTGTTTGTAATAATACATGTTGAAAAAGGGCGTAATTATGTGAAGGAAATAAAAAAAAACTCAGATTAAATCATTTTTATTGATTTTTAGTAGATCTAGATAAGAAATATTACTTTAAAAAGTTTGCTTTGGCAATTTTAGGTGGGGTGGGGGGGGGGGGCGTACACCGGCTCTGAACCCCTCTAAATCCGCGCCTGCAAACCGATACAAAAATGCCAACAACTTGGCTCACATTTTTCTGACCGCCCACTCCGTCTTCCCATTATACCGCTACGCTACAGTAGCTTAATCCTTTCCTTCATATAAACGTATTGTCACGCATTTGCAAACAGAGTAGACCCAGATCAGACAGCTCCTATAGGAGATGTCTGGTCATAGTCTGCTCTGTTTGCTAGTGGACTTTGAAAGATCTGTTTCTTTATTTTGTCCATACATTTAACTGTTGTATTGACAAAAACTACTGGGCCAGTTTATGAGGATGTTTGTATTATTTGGATGCGTTTGTATTAATTATTCCGTTTTAATTATATCGTTTTCTTTTAAACCAAACTATGTGTATTACTCTAGTGTCGATGACCCGGCCACAAGTGTAAGCATTAGTCACAAACATGTATAGAAAGTTGCACGTTGAAGCATCAAATAATTATTCTATAAATATATAAGAAAGAATAAAATAATGAATTTTAATAGATATTTTTTATATAATGGCATAAGAACACAGAAAATGTTGTACTCATAACAGAAACTGTAGACTCATATCTATATTGCTTCGTATTTCATAGGCAAACAGTGCGGACTCTGCATGGTCAGATGGCTCCTACAGTACAAAAGGCGTATTTATATAGTAAAAGCTACAAACTTCCAATACCGTATCACAATGTGTATCACGTGTACATGTATGATGAAATACAATTATTCAACCGTTAAAGTCCAACACGATTATCGGTTTGATAGCTGTATTTGTTTGTTGGTGGGTTGACGTTGTAACGTCCATAATTTGCCATCTATGGCTCAATGGATGCACTATGAAAGGGTTTCACATACGAAGGAACCGTCTTTGAGTTCCTTGGTGTTTTAACGTGTTCATTGAAAAACACGCCTACAACAGGTCAAAGTAACTGACACTGGACCAACCAGACAATAAACTGCCCTCATATGATATGCGCAGAGTGAGGGATACACTTGTACTATTTTAAAGTATTTGATCTTGATCGAACTTGCGACCTCCTACTCTACCAACTGAACCACCCGGACGGCCAATTTATTTTAGCAAATATTTATGTAAGACTTACCTGGATTATTTATGGTTTGCTAGACTATAGAATCCGATCTGTATAAGTCCACAGGCAAACAGGACAGACCCTGATAAGACGGTTCCTATAGGAGTCGTATGACCTGGGTCTACTCTGTTTGCATAATTATGCGTCAAAAGGCGTTACAGACAGGCAAAGCTTTCACGAACACGGATTTTAAACTTTGTTGGAGGGGAGGGGGGGGGGCATCAAACACATTCATCGACAGGGGAATGCAAACACTGTATATTTCGTAATGATTGTTATGATAAATCAACGTTATAACCAATACTGTTATATGTGTACCAACACTTGAAAATTGAATAGAAACATTATCCAATATTCGCTCATATTACAAGAAAGAAAATTTTAGTTTTCTTAACATTTTCGCTGCCAAAATTGTCGTCTGCAAATTTGTCGTCTGCTATTTTGGTTTAAACTTTGTCTCCAAAATAAACAGTCACAGTAACAAACAGTTTAAATCCTGCTGAGAGGCTGAGCTACACGGGGCCTCATTTGAGTCCAAATTGTTTGCATTGGTAATTACAGATGCGACATTGTCAGCGAGCGAGTTAAACAAATACAAAGTTTTCGTATCACTTGGTAAGGGTTCTTTCATAAGTATGGATTTTAAGTATATACAATAAAAACTCTCTAATGCGACCAGCAAAAAGAGGCCTAATTCACAGTGGCAAGGCCAGGTGTTAGCTTAATGCAGGACGAAAGTTATGCAGAAAGCTCCTAGGAGCTTTCTGCATAACTTTCGGCCTGCATTAAGCAGCCACCTGCTTATAAAGACAGCCATGTTTATTCATTAAGTGGTCGCATTAGAGGGGTTCTACTGTATGTGTATATTTTTGATGGACACGTAGATAAAGATGCGTACATTTGTATTTCAAACACACAACTCGTCATTTCTCCTCCAGATTCTATGTTGTGACCACTCTTAGTATCGACTCTTGTAATTAAAACTTCAGATAATCATATATTTATAAAGTCGTTATTCCTTATATAAATATGCATTAAATATAAATGGGTTAACCCTTTACTCCATAAATACGCCTTACAGAGTAGACCCATGCAGATCCGTCTGATCAGGGTCTGCTTTTTGCTTATGATTATATGATAAGCATTCTATGAAATATGATTCTATAACTTCTGCCACGTCCATATGCCATTATAAAAAATACTCTAATTGATATTCATGGTGGAATTAAATCTTACATAAATATTCACGAAGTTAAGGTAAAAGGCTTACAATTGCGTTCTATTACATGATATTAGGAAACTAAACGATTCGCATAATGAAACAAATGGATTGTGAGCTCTTTGTACGCTGAGTACCTGTTGTCTGCCAAAACTGTTGTCTAATTTCAATTCTGACAGTTATTTTTACCTTCCATTTCTCTTCAGACATAGCGACTTATTTGGATCCGAACTATTTGCATGTGTAATCACGAATTTACTATTAACACGCCGAGAGTTAACAAAAGCGAACTGTTCCATGGGGAATTGTGTCCAACCCGTTCTAGTGTGTCTGTAAATAATGTAGATCCAGTCTGATTAACTCTTTCCCTGTTCCATATTCATGTAAGAAATTACGACATCATAACTATGTATTAGCTGTATTTATATAATGTAAAATGTTCAAGGAAACGCTTTGCTCTGAAAAAAAACCTGTAGATTCAGATCTATATTATATGAAGGGTAAACAGAGCAGACACTGATCAGACATCTCTTATAGGAGCCGTCTGATCTGGGTCTACTGTTTTCAAATGCGCGAAGATGCGTTTATATGAAGGAATTGTAAAAAAGCAATACTTTTTTCGGTCGATTTCCACAAAACGTGTCTGGATCTATACTGTTTGCAAAGTCACAAGATACTTACATAATGGTCCAAGCAGATCTTACCTAGGAAATAAGGTGATGAAATTAGTATTCAGCACGCATATTATACCAAGGATCAATATCGTCCTCGGAACAGAAATAACCGGTCAAGGATTGCCACTCTCCTCAATGCATGTTGCACCAAATATTTACACCGTCCTTAACGAATGGTACACCAAAAATTGACACCGTCCTCAATGCATGTTACACCAAAGATTGACAACGTCCTCAATGAATGTTACACCAAAGATTGACAACGTCCTCAATGAATGTTACATCAAAGATTGACACCCTCTTCAATGCATATTACTCCTAAGGTTGACACCGTCCTCAATGCACGTTAAAAGTAGGAATGCCACCGTCTTCATTATATGTTACACCAAAGATTGACACCGTCCACGATCCATGATACACCAACATTTAACACTGCTCCAATAGAGGACCGTCGCTCTTCGCCGTTGCTCAGCCTCAATGAATACTGTTGTCAATACCTCTCCAATGTCCACATCTGAAAGAGTCGACAGTCTCATTATCACCTTTAGCATGGTAAAGGAAGGCTTCATGCCAACCTTTGAAAACAGTTTGGCTCCAAATGAGACACTGAGTAGCTCGGCATCACACCAAGAATCCAAAATTGAGTGACACTCTTATTGGGTTTCTTCTGAAGAGAAATTTAACAAAATTTAAATTTTGAAAGTTACATGGACGAAACTTTGGACAGACAAAACTATTAAAGGTTAACAATTAGCCTGCTAAGCAAACTTTTCAAAGATAGAAAATGTCTTTTAATTCAGATTTCGAAACAGACTTGCTTCCATCTGTTTAAGGACGTATTTCACGTGTCAAACAGTATGGACCCTGATGGGACACCGAGTCACTCGACGTCTCATCTGGATCTAAACTGTTTACAATGGTTATCAACAAATGTCCCAGCGGCATGTTCAAGATTAACCAGGCTCTATACCATTACAAATAAACCCTAGTCGCGCGGTTGTATATAATAGCAAAAAAAACGCCTTTAAATGGATCTGGATCCAATCTAGGTGGGGAAAAGTGTCCACTCTCCCCTAGTCCTCGAAGTGTTATCTCACCTATATTGCGTTAAAGTAAGTGATAAATATATATCAATATAATAAAGTTGAGAGAAGTCTTTGGAGGGTATTGACATCCAGCCTTTTCTAAAAGAGCATTCGTAGCTGATACCCACAGAGAGAATGTAGGGAACGTAATCAATTAATCCAACAAAATGTTTTTATTGACACTTTTCAGCCAGACAGTTAAAAATCCATAAAATCCTTTTATAAATCTGATCATTTATTTCATTGTCAAAAGCAGTATGAAATTAACAGGGCAGTTTCTCAATTTTTCATCGGTGAATGTGCTGTGGTGAGATTCGATCAGTAAAACGGGTATACGGGTATCTGAAAGGAAAAGTGTATGTTTACATCATAATATTCGCTGTCTTTTTAGTAAGGGTTATAGAATCCTTTGTGCACACTGAAAAGGCTAATTGCATATCTCTAGCATACAATGCTGCGAAAATTGGGCAGGGTGGTTTTATCTTACTTTGGTGTAAGTGCAGATATTAAGAGATGATTTCTTTATTTACAACAACAAATTGATTTGGATAAAAAATTATATTTTGATGACTTAACTAATTTGATATTAACCATAGCCCTTCAGCAAGAAATAATGTCTGCTTAAAAATTGATCTGGCTTCCGATTTAGTTAAGCTTTTGAGAAACTGTTAACCAAGCGTCAACCAGCTTGGATCCTGATGAGACACGGAATTACTCGGCGTCTCATCTGGATCCAACCTGTTTGCATGTGTGGTCTAGATCGCAGCTGGCGGGAGAAGGTGAAACAAGATTAAGCATGGTGTTAGCATGATGCGGGCGTGTTTGTGGTAGCCTATGGAAACGGGCTCGATTAATACTTTACCTCATGAATATTCATATTAGATTTAATGACGTCATGAATACTTATTTGCTGATCATTTTAGAAATGTATGATATGGGTTCTTGGTCCTGGAAGAAACTGCCAAATATTAGCTGTATAATTTCATATGTGCAAAAACGGGGCGGACCCTGATCAAACGGCGCATGTGATCAAAAGGCATGTGATCTTGATCTACATGGTTTGCAAAGTTGTTAGAATGCGTACCTGCGATATAGAGATTTAATATGAGACACCGAGTACCTGCGATATTGAGATTTAATATGAGACAGTCACATCGAGTAACTGAGATAAAGAGATTTAATATGAGACACCGAGTACCTGCGATATTGAGATTTAATATGAGACAGTCACATCGAGTACCTGAGATATAGAGGTTTAATATGATACACCGAGTAACTGAGATATATAGGTGTAATATGAGACACCGAGTAACTGAGATATAGAGGTTTAATATGAGACACCGAGTACCAGAGATATAGAAGTTTAATATGAGACAGTCACACCGAGAACCTGAGATATAGAGTTTTAATATGAGACACCGTGTATCTGAGATATAGAGGTTTAATATGAGACAGTCACACCGAGAACCTGAGATATAGAGGTTTAATATGAGACACCGAGTAACTGAGATATTGAGATTTAATATGAGACAGTCACACCGAGTACCTGAGATATAGAGGTTTAATATGGCACAGTCACACCGAGTACCTGAGATATTGAGATTTAATATAAGACACCGAGGACCTGAGATATAGAGGTTTAATATGAGACAGTCACACTGAGTAACTGAGATAAAATTGTTTAATATGAGACAGTCACACCGATTACCAGAGATATGGAGGTTTAATATGAAACATCGGGTACCAGAGATATAGAGGTTTAATATGAGACGCCGGGTACCTGAGATATAGTGGTTTAATATGAGACACCGAGTACCTGAGATATAGAGGTTTAATATGAGACACCGAGTACCAGAGATATAGAGGTGTAATATGAGACACCGAGTACCTGAGATATAGAGGTATAATATGAGACACCGAGTACCTGAGATATTGAGGTGTAATATGAGACACCGAGCACCTGAGATATTGAGGTGTAATATAAGACACCGAGTACCTGAGATATAGAGGTTTAATATGAGACACCGAGTACCAGAGATATAGAGGTTTAATATGAGACACCGAGTACCTGAGATATAGAGGTTTAATATGAGACACCGAGTACCAGAGATATAGAGGTTTAATATGAGACACCGAGTACCTGAGATATAGAGGTGTAATATGAGACACCGAGTACCTGAGATATAGAGGTGTAATATAAGACACCGAGTACCTGAGATATTGAGGTGTAATATTTGACACCGAGTACCTGAGATATTGAGGTGTAATATGAGACACCGGGTACCAGAGATATAGAGGTTTAATATGAGACACCGAGTGCAAGAGATATAGAGGTGTAATATGAGACACTGACTACCTGAGATATTGAGATTTAATATGAAACACCGAGTAACTCGGTGTTTTACCTTATAGAGGCACCTTTATACGTCTTTACAGAGCAGACTCAGATCAGACTCTTCCTATGGACGCCGTCTGAAAAGGGTCTGCTCTGTTTGTTATAAATGTAAAAATTATTTATCATGGTAATACATAATCCGTATTATATATTTATAGAATAATTATTAAAACAATTCCTATTCATCATGGGTGGATCATGCATGAATATCCATTAGGTAATGGGTCAAAGAAATTGTGATAAGAGTTGTATTTAACCTTTTACGCCATGAATATTTATGTAAGAAATTATGACATCTATGATATATATATATATATAATTAATTAGATTAACTTGTAAAATGGCATATTAAAACATGATTGTTTTTGCCAAAGTAAAAACTATAGATTCAGATCGATATTATTCCATTCACAAACAGATCAGACCGTGACCAAACAGCTCCTATAGGAGCCGTCAGATCTGGAGCTACTTTATTTGCAAATGAGAATTGGCTCAACGAACTAAAGGTCAAACTTTATCGTGTGAGATATTGGGAAAATCGTGTCTCAGTGTCTTGCCTTAAGACCCATAATTGAACCTCTTTACGATGGAAGTTCTACTGTAATCCAAAAAGGACAGACCCTGATTAATTACTCGTACAGGACCTTCTGATCTGGGTCTATTCTATTTGCAAAGGCGTAAAGCGGCGAGAATCTCAAGTTCAGGGTTAATGGTATTGTGACAAATATAACATGTAATCTGAAAATATAAAAATCAAACTTTAAATATAAAATGTTTGAATGTACATTTGCGAACATTCCGTAGCGAACTTTCTAATATGTATTACTATCGGTCTTCAAAGAAGGTGGCGCTGTAATTCAGGGTGAAAATAATACAGAAAGTCCCAAGTGGGGTTTACACCGTCCACGATTCTTGTTAACTTGCTTTAACCCTTTCCTCCATAAATACGCCTTTATACGCCTCTGTAAAAATCACCTGTTGAAACCATTGTGATAAATAGAGCATTTGCTCCTAGAGGAGCAAATGCTCTATTTATCACAATGGTTTCAAACTTCATAATTCTATTTTTTTTCTCCTGTTAATGCTCCTTTTCGGTAGATTTATTCAAAGAGGTTGGATCTAAAACTAGCCTATGATGTAATGGGTTAAACTAGCGCCTGTCTTAGCCCTTTACTTTATAGAGATGACTTTTGACGCATTTGCAAACATAGTACACCAAGATCAAACGTCTGACCAAGGTCTGCACTGTTTGCTCATAAAATTAGGGATTCTTATTCTACAGTATATATCATATCCAAATGTCCTATGTTCATATGCTATTATGAAACAATCATAATGTCACTATTTTTACATGAATATTCATCAGTTAAAAAGCTAATATTTTCTTGAGAATCTCTTGTAGAAAGATTTTACTGTAGTTCAATAAGTAACTTACCACTTAGAACAATCCAATCCAGGTCATGAATTTTAGGAGTTCTTGTCTTGTCGAAGACTTAATTAAGGAACTAGCCTAAATGAAGTTTATTTTTTTCTCAAATTTTGTATAAGTACTCTTGGTGAGAAATACCACCCTGGAGGGTTAGTTTTACAAATTGCCCTTCGACAAACACGCAATCAACACAGATAAACCTCCTCCATTCTAATCCATTTCTGTTTCAATCATTCACTTGCTTCCTGTACAAATACACAGAGGTGTTACTTTTCATCTATCCGGTTTCAAATTGCGTAAATTTTATTGTAAAGTGGCTAGGATTATCGTGTCGTTCAGCGCTGCACTCAAACCTTCAAAACGTTTGGCAAATTGTCGTCCCGTGGTCTACTGGTAATTTAAGTCTTTATCTCACGAATATTCATGTCAGAAATAATGAATATATAAATATTAATTAACTGATGACATCATGAATAATTCCTTAACACCTAGAGTGCCATGAAGACGGGTCTATGATACCATATGCAAACAGTTTGGATCCAGATGAGACGCCGAGAAACTCGGCGTCTCATCAGGATCCAAACTGTTTAAAACTACATGTATGTTTATTATGTATATAAAGAATTTTATCAAGCACCTACTCTAAAACTTGAAGCAGGCGTAAAAGTGTCCAGCAGACGACAATGATGGCACTGACAGAGATAAGCAAATAGAGCAGATCCCGATCAGACGGCTCCTACAGTAGCCGTCTGATCTGGGTCTACTGTGTTTGAAAAGGTGCCAAAACCCGTCTCCACCAGGTAAAGGATAGGAGATGTTCCCTTTTTGAAATATTAAGTACACCCATTCTGTGTCCTGATGCGACGTCTAGGGTCCAGACTATTTGGAAATGTTATTACCTTTCCGCCTGATTGATACAGGCCTTGCACATTATTCAGAAGCAATTCATTATATATGAGACTTCCTGTTATGTCTATCAACAGATTTCCCTTCGCTTGAATAAGTCTACTTAAATTCTTACATTGCATATTTCTAGTGTTCATTAACTCCTTTATTGATCCATTAGTACTGTCTCTAAAACTTGTCGTCTGCTTCATTTCTCGTTTTGTGAATGGAAATTTTCAAAAAGAAAACATCAAAACTGTTTATAGATAAGGAACTGTATAGCTTAAGAATGCAAACCGGACATACGTTAAAACCGGATACACATTGGAACTGCAAGAATTACGATTTTGCAAACCGAAAGCCATTTTAACTATAAGGATTTGCAAACGCATATCAATTTGAACTTTAAGGATTAAGATTTGCAAACGGGTAGTCATTGGAATTGTAAGAATTAAGATTTGCAAACAGAAAGCCAATTGAACTGTATAAGGATGTCAATTTGCAAACGGATAGACATTTGAATTGTAAGGATTAATATTTGCAAACGGGTAGTCATGGGCACTGTAAAGTTTAAGATTTGAAAACGGGTAGATACCGGAAATGTAAGTATTAAGATTTGCAAACAGAAAGTCATGTGAACTATAAGGATTAAGATATGCAAACGGGTAGGTAGTCATTGGAACTGTAAGGGTTATGATTTGCAAACGGGTAGCTTTAGACCTATAAATGTTAAGATTTGCAAACAGGTAGATATTTGAATTGAAAGGATCAAGGTTTGCAAATGGGTAGTCGTTGGTACTGTAAACCTAAAGTTTTGCAAACGGATAGCTGTGAGAGTTAACACTTGAAAACGGATAGTCTTTAGAACTGTAAAGGTTAAGATTTGCAAACGGATAGTCTTTAGCACTATAAAGGTTAAGATTTGAAAACGGATAGTCATTAGAATAAATTATTGTAAAGGAAAAGATTTGCAAACGGGTAGATATTGAGAATTAAGAGTGTAGACATTAAAAATGTTAGGATTAAGATTTGCAAACGGATAGACATTGAACCTCTAAGAATTAAGTTTTGCATACGGGTACTTATTAAGACTGTGAGGATTTAGATTTGCAAAATAGTAAGACACTAGAATCGTGGTAGTTGTTCTAGAAACGTTCTATATTTTTTATTTTTTTATTTTTTTATTTTTACTCGGAAGTATGACTCTACCAACATTCTAACCACTGTGATGTCCGCTCAGATTTGGATCTGGTGCAATTTTGACTACTTCCGATTCAATCAAGTATTTTAGAAACATTTGACCGAGTGTCAAACAGCTTGGCTCCTGATGAGACGTCGAGTTACTGGGTGTCTCATCCGGATCCATGTTGTTTGCAAATGCGCGTGGCGGAATATGGGTTGATAATATGCAAAAATAGCCAATAAAATATTGATATTGACTGGATACTAATATATACGAGTCGTAGCAAGAACTAGAGAGACAATGTGTCGCTTAAATTCATTATTTCTTTTCAAGAATGGATTTTTTAAAAGAACAAATTATTGTTTAAAACTTAAATATCAGTTTGATAGGTGGTCTGATTACTTAATATATATTTTTAGAAATGGAAACAAACTATTGTAGAACAGAAAGTAATGCAGAAAGGTCCTAGGGTATTTCTGCATAACGTTCGTCCTGCATTGAGCTATCCCAAGCATCTACGACTCAGAAATAGACATATTTTTGGCGCTCGTCTTAGAGAGAGTTTACTGCTTGTACGTGTATTGATGAGATCATATTGATATACATGTCATGTACATTGCAATTCGCCATGAAGGCACCAGATAGGCACACTTTATAAACTTGTCTGCAATATTATTCGATTATTCGCCTGCTTGTATTTTGAAATTACAAAACTGTAGTTCGTCCCCCGCCAATTTAAACGAATGTTGACCAAGGCTGTAGCTGTATAATCAGATTTGTTTGGTTTCATAAGCAAACTGAGCATACCGTGATCGGACTAAAGGAGCCGTCTCATCTTGGTTTCCTCTGTTTGCAAAGGCGTCGGAAGGCGGTTATATACAGTAAAAGGTTAAGCCTTTTCAGTACCGTCTGCTAAACTCATCATCTGTGTCAGACGCAAGCGCAATTATTCCTTCCATTTCTTTTAAAGAAAACATAGTGTCAGAGCGGTCAAGTAGATTGAATCTTAATGTCATCAACAAGTGTTTATAAAGATAACCAACCAAACGCACTAACAGTTGAATGTTTAATGTTTAAATTAAAACAGCATCGTCTCAATTCAGAAATTAAAAAGCTGCTCAGTTTATGGGCGGCTACATTAATCTTGCATTTTAATTCTGTTCGATCGATTTCAATAGATTTGAGTTGAACTGCATTTATTCCTGATAACATGTTTGAAAGTCCTGTGCAAACTGCACAGATTGTATTTAATCTTTAACCCGTTAAATGAATTGTCTTCGGATAAATTCATCTTTTAAAATATGGTTCTTTCCTTCCTACTTGTTTTCAGAATTACCACCAGAAACCAATCAGTATGAATTTGATTTGACGCAGACCTTTTCGATTTCTCATCAAGAATCTAAACATTTGCAAAAACGCGCATTGCAGGCTAAATGTTCATCTATTATCATGGTCATAATGAATAAATGTGCAAATATCTTTCAGCCGATAGAAAAGATTGAAATTGAAGAAATAAACTATTCCCTGCAGGTGTCTTGCAACCTATTTTCAACTTAACCCTTTACTCCATTGATATGCGTTTGTCATTTAAATAAGCCTTTCTACGCATTTGCAAACAGAGTAGACCCAAATTAGACGGCTCCTGTAGGAGTGGTCTGATCAGGGTCTACTCTGTTTGCTTATGATATAATATAGATATGATTCTACAGTTTCTGTCATGGCCAAAACAGTCCTGTTTTCATATGTTATTATAACACCTAATCTAATTAATACCCATGATGTCATTAGTTCTTACATGAATAGTTCATTGAGTAAAGGTTTAACACTTTTTCAAACAGTGAATACCCAGATCAGGAATGATTAGTATTAACCCTTTCCCTGTTCTATGTTTATTTCAATTTTAATACCTACTGAATATTCATTGACAAAATAGTTATAATGAAATATAGAAGGTAGAACATTGTAGCCATTTTAGAAAGTAAAGAAACATATCTATAAAAGTCCATAAGCAAACAGAGCAGATCCTGATCAGACGGATCCTCTAGGAGCCGTCTGATCTGGGTCTACTCTGTTTGTAAATGCGTGAAAACACGTTTCTATGAACAAAAGGGTTAATTAACCACTGGTGATACTGAGGACACTTTGCTGTTGTCCTACATTAGACTACTGCAGGTCCCAACCCTTTCCCAGTTGAATATTCATGTAAGAAATAATGACATCATGAATATTAATTAGATTATTGTTTTATGATGGCACATGGACAAGGGAGTTTCGACCATAGTAGAAACTGTAGAATGATAACTGTATTACATCATCAGCAAATAGAGTAAACCCTGACCATAGTAGAAACTGTAGAATGATAACTATATTACATCATCAGCAAATAGAGTAAACCCGAATCAGACGGTTCCTACAGGAGCCATCGGATCTGAGTCAACTATGTTTGCAATTGCGTATAAATGCGTATTTACGTAGTGAAGTGTTGACCCTTTATCTCTTGAATAATCCTGTAAGAAATATTGACATCATGAATATTTATCAGCTGAATATTTATAATGGAGTATGTACGTGGAATTTGTTAAGTATTGGTAGAAACTGTATGGTCATTATTTATTATACTTTCACAAACAGTTAAAGAACTTTAGTAAGCTCGCACAATTCATGCCGCTACATTGTTAGAGAAAAAAGTGGTTCCCCAAAACAGATTCCTCCTCTAAAAATCAAAACCATCCAAGCTTTTATTCATGACAATACACAAAGCGAATTTGATAATAAATTGGTCAATAAATAAAAGTGCTAGACGAGCAACAATGTATTAAGATATGCGGACGGACTGGCGGACGGACGGGCTGGTCAGAAACTATATACCCCGAGCAACTTCGTTGTGCGGGGTATAAACAGATCAAACCCTTACCAGAAGGTTCATACAGGAGCCGTCTGATCTGGTTCTAATCAGCTCGAAAAGGTGCGAAAGGGAGTTTATATGAGGAAAATGATTAAATATTTGGAGTGTTCGCGTCAGGGACATTTGACTATAAGTATTGCCAATATACCGAACAATATTCCACAACCACAGAATGCGTACACGTGATTTACCCCTGATTATGGTGTAATATAGATCAGATTCCTTATATATATAGTTTCTGTATATACTAAAATGTCCATTCTTCATATGCAATTATCAAAAACAATCTAATTGATATTAATGATCACTATTCCGTATATGAATATCAAACGGGGAAAGGGTTAACCATTTCCCTGTTCCATGTTTATTCCGAGTTCCAAAACAACTCTGAATATTCATGGACAAAATAGTTATAACGAAATATGGAAGGTGGAACATTGTAGCCATGTTAGAAAGTAAATAAACAGATATATCAAAATCCATTAGCAAACAGAGCAGACCCTGGTCAGACGGTTCCTATGGGAAAAGCGTTTATATGAGGGAAAGGGTTAACTTTTTGGCACAAAATAATGTTCGTCTGCAAACCATAGGAGGTTTTTTCCCGTTATTTTCGTCCTGCATATTAAGCAATGGCCTCCTATATTTAACGACGCTTTTACACTAAGTGGTCTCCTTAGAGGGGTCCAGTTGTATTGACCTACACGATAGCATGCCCTTCAGGATATTTGTTGAAACAGTCACAAATATACCGACAACGAAAAAGCTTTAGATGGGCGTATTTGTTGAACCAAAGTTTGCCGTTGAACATAAACTCGTCTCTGCTTTGTTCACTACCTACCCAGTGGCACAGACGGATTCATACCAAATAAGATGATTGTTTGTAAATGGCAAATGAACACAGAGAAATTATTGGCAATGACAGAAACTGTTAAATCAGATTTATATTGTGTCACAAGCAAACAAAATAGACTGCATCCAATTCTATCAAACATTTGAGAAACTTTTGACCGAGTGTCAAACAGTCTGTATCCTGACGGGGTGACAAGACCGAGTCTCAAACAGCCTGTATTCTGACGAGGCGCCAATACCGAGTGTCAAACAGCTTGTATTCTGACGAGGCGACAAGACCGAATGTCAAACAGCCTGTATTCTGATAAGGCACCAAGACCGAGTGCCAAACAGCCTGCATTCTGACGAGGCGCCAAGTTACTCCATGTCTCATCTAAATCCAGGCTATTTGCAATTGCACGTTAGGTTGCACTTAAAAGGAGGAGAAGGGTTAAATAAAACAACGTTTTCGTACATATTTGTAGACGATCCAATAAACAGGTGACAATTTGTTCAAGGTGTTAAGTCGACCATTTTTGCTTTTTTCATATGTAAAGTTTTTATCTAATCAGTAAACACCCTTGAAAACAGTATTAATCCACCGCATTAAAATCAAAATAAACATGCACAGAGATCCTTGACACAGTAACATTATGCTGTTGTTATAACCACGACACAATTGCAACAAATTGGGCATATATGTACACAATGTAATGCTGCCCACTCCTCACTTCACTTACTCACTCCGTATCTAACCTATTCATTCATTCACTCACTCAATCACCCACTCGTTACAGCTTAAATTTTCTGATATTCTAAGAAATGGAATATTTTAGTATAAACTTGAAATTTGAAGCAGGCGGACATTTTGTAGACGATATTTTGTGCAGCGTACTGAAGATTGGATTGCATTTTAAAACCTATTCAATCCGTAATAAAGATATACAACAATCTAAGTCCATTCACCACTGACAAACATTAACTCTTTCCACACTCTGTAAATTTTGTCTGCAAAACTTCTCGTCGACTTCAATTCTAAAAGTACAGTTTTCTTCCAGTTTTAAAGAGGCAGAACGCAAACCAGACGCGACTCAGAATTACTCGCCGTTTCTAGGTCCTGGATCTAAACTGTTTTCAAAAGTCGCTAAAGTTATTCCTAAGTATTGTATAAGGTTTTAATGTTTGATTACCTTTAACCCGTGGAGGCAACACACGATTGTACCAACTTTTACAAATAGTGTAGATCCAGATTTCAGGGCTTCTAGATGAGCCCTCTATTCAGGCTCTGCAGTGTTTGTTTGGGTTTTGTTTCATTCAAACCCCTCACAAAGCATACCCTTCTATACAGAATGGATTGTATTATTAAACAAACATGAACCATTCCACTTTGAAAACTCAAATTTCAAAGGGTTTAACCCTTTCCTTCATATAAACACCTTTTCGCGCATTTGCAATCAGAGTAGACCCAGATCAGACGGCTCCAATAGGATCGGTCTGATCAGGATCTGCTCCGTTTACTCATGAAAGTGTAATAGATCCGACTCTACGGTTTCTACCAATACCCAACAAGTCTGCGCACATATGCCATTATAAATATGAAGCTAATAAATGACCAAGGTGTCTTTATTTCTTACATGAACATTGAACAAGGAAAGGGTTTAAATTGATTGAAAGAAGTTGGGTTTAAATGCTTTCAACCTCTTTATTAATCGTTATCCCGTTAACAACGGCTTTACTCGCATTTGTAAACAGACTGGATCCAGATGGGACGCCGAGTAACTCGGCATGTGACCAGGATCCAAGCTGTTTAACACTTGGTCAATAAGTTCTCCAAAGTTTGTGCCATGGCACTTGGTCAATCGTTCTTCAAAACGTATTCAGTTGTAAATGGTCATAACCGCGCCAGTTCCAAAATTGAGAAGACATTATTTTTTACAGCGGAACAAGGGTTAAACCTTTCCCTCATATAAACGCCTTTTCGTGCTTTTGCAAACAGAGTAGACCCAGATCAGACGGCTCCTATAGGAGCCGTAAGATCTGTGTCTACTCTGTTTGCTAATGGAATTTGGTAGATCTGTTTCTTTACTTTCTCGAATGGCTACAATGTTCCACTTTCATTATAACTAATTTTTTTCTATGAATATCCGATAGGTATTGAAATTTGGAATAAACATAGAACAGGGAAAGGGTTAACATTTACGCAATAAGCAGGTGGTAATTGTCCTTTTCATGAGGTCGAGTTTATCGCATACTATCGCAAAATTTAAATTATTTATTCATAACAATGAGTGTATTTTATTTCGATCCCAGGGAATCAAAGCAACAATGCTATCATCGCATTAGGCCTCGCGTACACAATTACATCAAATTAAATTTGAATTATTTATTTCCCCTGAGCGGTGACAATCGATTTATATTGCAGGTAAATAAAAAACGTGCTTTTATCTATTGTGAGTGCAAATCACAACCTGATATTTATTTGCTAATAGTTTGGATTCTGATCAGACGCAAATGATCAATATACAAAACTGTAGAGCATTTTACCTGATGAATATCCATGTATGAATAATGACGTCATGCATATTGATTAGATGGCCTTTTTAATGACGTTGGCCATAGCAGAAATTGTAGGATGAGATCTATAATATTCCATAAGCAAACAGAGCAGACACTGATCATACGTGTCTTCTAGTAGCCCTCTGATCTGTATGCAAATACCGGTACAGTTATACCATTTCTAAACCGGAACTCTAGTAGAGAAGAGTTTAGTCCCCTTTACATGTAGGCAGGTGGCTGCTTAATGCAGGGTGAAAGTCATACAGAAAGCTCCTAGAGGAGCTTTCAGTATGACTTTCACCCTGCATTAAGCTACCACTTGTCTTCGAGATTTATACTAAATTGAACGTCCGGTTTAGAGAAGTTTTACCTTTCAAAATGTTCACTTATTTTCCCCGTTCACTGGGTTATCGATAACGTAGCCTTTAATCTGCTGAATAAATATCTGAATATTAGTTAAACAAAAACTTATATTCAGAATTTACCACTGAAGAAAATTATTTTATGACAAACAGTGTAGACTCTGATCAAAGGATTCCCCCGGGAGCGCTTTGATATGGATCTACACTGTTTGCAAATTTCTTATATAGATCTATTCAGTTCCCACACATTAATGGTTACTGCAAAATTCGACAATACATTTTATATTTTAAACCAAAGGTGACAATTGTTCAACATAGTTGAAAGTAATCCTGAGAGGACTGAACTGGGATATGTATAAACTGCGCTACATGTACTTGAAAACAGTGGCTGACAAATCGTTTCGAGTATGCAATCAACTTCATATGATTTGATGTACATGCATGTCTGACACTCTGTCAATGGGGTTTTAAAAGTTTGGACGAATCTGAAGTAGTTGACTTCAACATTACACCAGATCCAGATTGGAGCAGAATTGTTTTCACAGCGGAGTAAGGGTTGAAACGGTTTTGTAACCACTGCATTCAACAAGAAAGGCACGTACTTTAAGTATCTTTGGTTACACAGATTTAGTTATTAAAACAAAACAGCAGATTTTTTTATTTGCAGTGCAAACTTTGATATGTACTTTGAGTCAATACGCTAGGTCACGTATGTAACGTCTTGTCTGGATTCAAACTATATGTAAGCCCTTCTATAAGCCGATGTCTGATGTATCAGTGCTTTACACTGGGCTTCTAAAAGAATCAGAGAAACTCAGTCGATAATAAGAGTAGGGCATCGCGCCCGGGTTTCTCTGTATCCTCTACCCTCCCTTTTGGGGGCGTCCTATTTGCCCATAGTTGGCAGAAACGGACCTTAATCAACACAAACAAACAAACCTATGTTATATAAGATCCGTCCACCGCATGCTGAAGATTAAGAAATCAAACTTTAATTTGACAAACATGTAGGCTGTATATATATATGTACGACAACAATACACATAGCCTGCAATTAAATACTCTGTATAGAAACGTTCACAAAGTCATAGATTTGATTGTATTTAAAATATTCTATTAACGTTGGGCCTTTTATACTGATTTGACTATATAACGTTAAGCACTGATCTATGGATCATTCATCTTTGAATGTTCAGCATATAAAAGGTCAATAACGCTGATAGAATATTTTGGCCAATAACGCAGTGTCTACTCTGTTTGCAAATGCATGAATTTAAAAGGGTTAATGTGAACCGTGCATAAATTTACATTGTATAATTAAGTGGCCTAGCTTTCGGCCAACGTTCAATGTGTTTGAATGTAGTATACTTAACCACGGTTAGAGTGGAAATACCGAATAGCCCATAACTATCTAGTGTCCACTGTTCACCAGTAGGCTGCATACTGGTGAAAGGGTTAAACTTTCTAGATGGATTTTGAAGGACAAATAGTGCAGATCTTGGTCGGAAGGCTCCCCTAGGAACCTTATAATATTGGTATACCACAGAGACCGTAACATACATGTAGACCTGATAGTCATATGTCCATGGTCTACACGTAGGCCTACTGTCTGCAGTCGTGTCCAGCATTTAAAAGGGTTAAGATAAAAACTAGAGTGCTTAACCCCGTATGAAAACTTGACTTACGTATCTATAGATCTATGTGGCGATTGCAAACTGGTTATAACTTTTGCCAGCAGTTTTGGCCCTGATTAGGCCTAGACACGAGTAGCCGAATTCGATGTCTCACAGGATCAAAATATGTGATATTAACTCTTGGCATATAGTTGCGAACAGCTAGAGGAACCGGATCAGTCGGTTCATGTTACGATACTGTACATAGAGTCGTCTGATCATGATCTGTTTTATAATATAGCTGCTGCTCTTATTGAATCAATGATACCCCATATGTTCATACAGACACATATAGATAGAAATATATTATGTGTAGTGTTGTATGCCAAAAAAATGCACCCAATTCTGTTGGGTCTGGGTCAAAACTGTGTGACGTACTGGCACTGTGCATAGAATGCTACATTCAAATTTTGTTTCTTATGATGTAAGTGCGTTGACACAATATAGGCCTATAATAGAGCATAATATTACACAGACAGATAAACTTACGGAAAGGATGAAATTGGTTTACCTATGTTCTAAATAAATTCCTTTTTCGTATTGTTATTATTCTTATCTATATATAAGTATTAAATATATTTTATTTTAAATGTTCTATAATTACACATTGAATATACCCTGTTTTGTATATAAAACGTATCTATGTGAAGCGCTTTTGAACGCACATATCCTGTGTGAAAAGAGCGCTATATAAATGTGGTATAATAATAATAATAATAATAATAATAATATAGATCTAACCTACATTTCTCTGGTTCATATAGATCCAGATCTAGATCTAATACCATTGTAAAAATCCACATGTCATTATCTATCTAAATACATATTTGGCAGGTGTGCATACTCTAATGTCTGAGATAATTTGGATTTAACCATGTTATGAAAATAATTCAAGACAGAAACAAATCTCTCTAGGCAAATCAAGCAGACGATGTTTCTTGAACGTGTCGATAGCGTCAAAGTGCGCTTCTTCGGCAAGGGAGATTACCCTAATTGAGCTCTCCACAAAGGAGGAGTTTTGACAGACGGGGAGTTTAGAGTTTGCGGTGTGTTTTTTTTAGAAAGTTTTTATGGATACAAGGTGTAAAAAGTAATGACAGTTTAAACATGTAAATTAATATTATAAACAAATAGAGCATGATCCATTTAAGGGTAAAATATGAATGTGAACACGTCGAATCAGAGTTGGTCAGAGCCCGATCATCTAGTCAGAAACCAGGAAGAGAACACGGATGGAAGAGCGGTATCAATCAACAGGAATAATGACAGCGATGATGATGGTGACATTCCGCGAAATGAAAGACAACGATTGATCAGTTATCCATACCCGAATTTAGATATAGAGGAATATGTAGTATGCCAATATGGGTCTGTACATCAGGACCAAGGACGTCAACCATCCAATTCATTTTCAGCAACCTATGAGAGAGATGAATCTCAGTCAGGTAAGATGTTTGTATATATGTACTCAGATCTAACTAATGGACTGAATTGTGAATCGCATGAGGGGATTCCTGAATCTGATTGGACCATCATGTGCTAGACTAGTTCATATTTGTGTTCTCTAAATGGTGATATCTAGCTACTTTCGGTTTTAACGATTCAAACATTACAATATCCTGGCAGAGTACATAGGCGTTAAATTGATTTAGGTTAGGACGTTCCTCAGTACACGCCCAGTGATTTTTGTCCGCTATGATTTTCTTCCAAAATATATGACATAATTTTTAAATAAAGACATACAGTAGTATAAATATTCGGTTATTAAATCTATGTACCTGACAAGAAAACTTCCTCCCGAAGTCAGTTATTTTTTGGCTGCTTTTAATCCAGTTAATCCGTTTCCTCATAGCGCTTACAGTAACCACTGTATTGCAGTCACATCGCGTGATCCGATCCGGTCCAATTCAGTCCGTTTCGGTGATTTGTGATACCGGTGGAAATGATTAATACAGATTTGTACATAAGCAACATATTTGGTAATCACAAATTTAAATATGGTCAAGTACGCAGATAAGCTATTATCAGATAATTATTCATGGTAATTATTTCTTACAGTAATACTAATATGGTTAATTCAGTTACTGCGGTAACTTATATGTTTCAGATGGCCTTAGACTATTGCAAGCACAGGTATTTTTAGAGGATGCAGAAAAGGTGAGTATCTGAGCTGACGTGGAAAGAGAAGTTTACCCATACAAAGTGTCAGCCAAGTTAAACAGCCCTTGCAAACAGTGTAGACCCAGATCAGAGGGCCCATTTTCCAGATAGAGCACTCTAAGGAGGGTCTGCACTGTTTTCCATATTTTAAAGATTATGGAAAAATTACCCCTACAGAATTGGCATGAGCCAGTCCAGTGTTAAATCTAGAAGAGTCCATTTGAAAATTCAAAATTACATGTATAAGATTAAGAGTAATCCGGCAGTGCACATGTACATCATAAATACCTGCTTATTCATTTACCTGATGAATATTCATAGAAAATAATTACATCATGAATAAAAATTTGATTCATTTCAATTATGGCATTATTTTGGCTTATTAACGAGAGGTTTTTGGCCTTGGCAGATACTGAATAATCAAAACTGTATTTACCCATACAAACAGAGCAGACCCTGATTGGACCGCTCTTACAGGAGACATCTGATCTGTGTCTACACTGTTTGAAATGGAGTCAAAAGGTAAAGGGTTTTAACAAACACATACACACAAGGAATCACATCTACAGTGCACATTTAAATGATTTAGACAAAAAAAAATGAGGAAACGGGTAAGCTTTTCACGAAAAAGTTCATTATTTTTTACAAATTACAGCAGAATTTTGCAAATATTTTCCATTTCTTGTCACAAGCACAATCAGCATGGCAAGCATATCCATCTTCACTTCCTGTGGAAGGATGTGCTAAAACATATATGTAGTAAAATCCCAATAGTGCATACACTAATACAAGTATCATTATTGGTCTTTAACACAGGTGGCAGTTTCATGCAGGCTGGAAGACTTTCACCCTGTATTAAGCTGCTACCTGTATAAAAAGGCATCAATTCTTCATTACTAAAATTTCGAAGTATCAAGTTTTTACTGTACATGTAGTTCGAATTCCAACATAGATGTATGCAGTTCTAACTTCAGTCATAGGATTGTGTTCAGATTTACTTTGTTACCACTTATTTGTTAGCAGAGTCTTGTTTGCCATATACTACAATGTAATAACCATATAAATCTGTGAACCAAACTATATCATGAAACCCTTTACCTTATGAATATTCATATAAGCAATAACAATATCATCAGTATTTCATAGCTGAATTGTACTGGTATATAGACATAGCTGAATTGTACTGGTATATAGACATGGCTGAATTGTACTGGTATATAGACATAGCTGAATTGTACTGGTATATAGACATGGCCTTGGCAGGTGCTGTATAATCAGATCTATGTAATTCCGTAAGCAAAGAGAGCAACTCTTAATTTGATGGCTCCTACAGAAGCCATCTGATCTGGGTTTACTCTGTTAGCCAAGAGGTGAAAAAGTGTCTGTATCAGTTGAATGGTTTTATACAGGTTGATTATTGAATGAGGAACGGCCTATCAATGTCTGACTCTCTACCTGATGAATATTCCTGTAAATGATAGTCAACATGGATATTAACCCTTCGCTTGCTATTCACGTCAATATACCTACCTGTAAATAGTGAAGACCCAGATGAGACAGCTCCTGCAGGAGCGGTCTCATCAGGGTCTGCACTATTTACAAGTTGATTGTGCAACCAGTGCACTCCACAGCAGTGATTGCACAGCGAAATACTTGTACACAGTGAAGATATATGTAATTATACAACAGGGCATGGGTAAAGAAGGAGAAATGTATTTTAAAATTCAGCAAGCGAAGGGTTAATCTGGTAATCTTTTAGAATGGCACATGAACACATGAACACCTGAACACATGAACACCTGAACACATGAACACCTGAATGCATTTATTATGGCAGAAACTTTAGAATTGATCAACATTGTTTCATAAGAAAACAGAGCAGAAACTGATCACATGGTTCCTATTGTTTGCAAGGGCATCAGAAAGTGTTAAGAGTCCTTTCAGTATGAAGGGGTTAATCTTGCTGGAGAACGTTGAGTGGCAAACAGTGCAGGTTTTGATAGTTCAAATATCAGTGCTGCCAGTAGTGCTGCTGGCTGCCAGTAGTGCTGCACTGCCAATAGTACTGCTGGCTACCCTGCCAGTAGTGCTGTCCTACCAATAGTGCTGCCCTGCGAGTAGTGCTACCAGTAGTGCTGCCAGTAGTGCTGCACTGCCAATAGTGATATTGGCTGCCAGTAGTGTTGCCAATAGGCCAGTAGTGCTGCCTTGCCAGTAGTGCTACCAGTAGTGCTACCAGTAGTGCTGCACTGCCAATAGTGATATTGGCTGCCAGTAGTGTTGCCAATAGACCAGTAGTGCTGCCCTGCCAGTAGTGCTGCTGCCAGCAGTGTTGATGCCAGCAGTGATGCTGGGTCAAAAATGGCCTGCCTCGGGGGTTATCTCCGGTGAGCGCTTTAGGGCCTCATGGCCCTCTTGTTTCACTTTCAGTAGAGGTCCAGATAAGATGTGTAATTTAAAACTTTTCAAGAATAACTTCTTTATTTATCCACCAAACCCTATGTTGTGACCATTCTTTAGAACCCCTCTCTGGGATGATTCTAAAGAGTGGTCACAACATGGGATTTGATGGAGAAATGAGGATTTGAGTATTTGAGTATACACAGTTAATTGTTGCTCTGTTTCAGTATAGATCTGTAGACCATAAAGTGGACAAGCGTTCGTTGGGTTGGTATAGAATTTACCATTCCAAGCCCATCGCTCTGTAAGTAATTTGTTTTATATTACATCATCAGGATTCAATAAAAAAATAGTTTTCATCTTTTGACTTCATAATTCGTATTGTAAATCAGAAATGGGTGGGGGTTAACACAGGAGCACCAACTGATCTGTTATATCCTGAGGTCCAGAAAAGATGCGCAATTAAAACATTTTCAAGGATAACTTCTTTATTTCTCTACCAAACTCTATGTTGTAACCACTCGTTAGAATCTTCTCTTCGAAATGATTCTAAAGAGTGGTCACAACAAAGGGTCGTGGAGAAAAGAACATTTTAATATTTTAGTATGCACCTTTATCTGTTGCTCTGTATAACCTGTTGTCTTGTAAATAAATGCTATACAGTTTGAAATCAAGAAAAAAACCATTTAAATATCTTTAACTAATGCAAACAATAATGAACTGTGTGTGTATGCATATACTTAGCCAAATATAAATTGCCGCCAATGTTTTATACATTTGACTGTGACAGAATTTTTAGAATCAGATCTGAATTAGCCAACAAAGCAGACCCTGATCAAACAGATTGGCCAGGAGCTGTCTGATCTGGGTCTACTCTGTTTTCAAAAGTGCCAACATTCATTTATATGAGAGAAAGGCTTAAAGACACAACAATGTTCTTCATTTATGTTGATATTTTTAAATGGATATTAATTGTCTGATAGGTATCAATGATATATTGACTTTGTTACTAACAATGATACTGCCATTGTTGCTGAAAACAGGTATAACTGTATATGTGCAGTAGAGGCAATTGTGAATGAGCCATATTGTCAAAGTCTTCAAGACTATAATATTTTAACCCTTTCCCTGTTCTATATGTAGTCCAAATTTCAATACCTACTGAACATTCATGGAGAAAATAGTTATAATGAATCACCGAAGGTGGACCATTGTAGCCATTTAAGAAAGAAAAGAAACATATCTTTCAAATTCCACTAGCAAACAGAGTAGACCCTGATCAGACGGCTCCTCTAGGAGCCGTCTGATCTGGGTCTACTCTGTTTGCAAATGCGTGAAAACACGTTTATATGAGGGAAAGGGTTAAGAACAATAGATAAAGGTGTGTATTTAAATACTGATTTCATCTTTTATCAACCAAACCCAATGCTGTGACCACTTTAATTCTAATGAGTGGTCATAACATAGAGCTTGGTGGAGAAATAATTCCAATACTTGAAACTTGAAAATATGCTAATTTACACATCTTAACAGGGCCTTTGATCTTACAACCCTTTCATTGGTGATTCTGCTAATGTTTGTCTGTTTTCAGATGCCGGTTGTTTGTGATTACTCTTCTCCATGTTCTTGCCTTCTTTGAATTCCCATCCTCCATCTCGTGGACATCCGATGCCCGTTTGTCTGGAAGAGTGGAACTGCCATGTGGTGTCACAGAGGGAATAGAATTCATTTGCCTCTTTTTTCTGCTTGGAGATGTGATTCTTAAGGTTGGTAATATCTAAAGCATTTACTCAATGAATATTCATGAAAGAAATGATTAAAAATTCTGAAAGGGGGTGATCCCCGAAAGCAAATATTGCAACACAAAATGAGAAAATTGCAGACTCGGTTTTATTGAGTCTGTTCATGAACAGTAATTGAAAGTGCAACACTGCTCACGCCCCCTAGCACCGGCTTAAGCGGTATTCAATTTTCAGAACAAGAAGTACTGAAATTCATGATCTCCAAGGATCAGAAGGTATAACAACACTGATAATGAAGTACGGGGCGACGTTTTTCGGCCGCCACACAAGCACTTAACACCTGCTGTTGTGAAGATTATAAATTCTGAAAGGGGGTGATCCCCGAGAGCAAAAATTGCAACACAAGGAGAGAAAATTGCATACTTGGTTTTATTGAGTCTGAAGTCATGAATATCAGTTTGATTAGTTTTGAAATTGGCATGTTAACAGATAAAATGTTGCCAAAGCAGACACTGGGGAATCATATCTATGTTATATTCATAAACAAACAGAACAGACCCTGATCAGACGACTCCTATAGGAGCCGCCTGATCTGGGTCTACTTTGTTTGCAATGGCATAGAAAGGCGTATTTATGGAGGAAAGGGTTAGGTCACTCGTATTTATCCATTTGCTAACAGAGTAGACCCAGATTATACAGCTTCTGTAGGAGTTGTATGATATGGGTCTGCTGTATTTGCTATGAATGAAATCCTGAGGCTTTTGCCGTGTTAAAAAAATCCCAGACATGTTTATATACCTTTTTGAAAATTCAGCTAATCAATATTCATAAAGTCATTACTTCTTACATGGATATTCATGAAGTAAAGTGTTTATTGGTATACATGTATATTGTTTGTATTGTTGATCATTCATATAACACCAGAGCAAAAGATACCTGTGCGTACACAAATACTAAAATCATCATTTCTCCACCAATCCCTATGTTGTGATCACTCTTTAGAATCATCTCAGATAGACGATTCTAAAGAGTGGTCACAACATAGGGTTTGGTGGAGAGATAAAGAAGTTATTCTGGAAAATGTTTTTATTTACACATCTTATCTGGAGCTCTGAACACCATTAACCCTTTACCTGCTAGAGACACCCTTTTGACATATCAGATCAGACGACAGCTGTAGGAATGGTGTGACCATGGTCTGCTCAGTTTATTAAGTTAAATTAACCATTTCCTTCATATAAATGTGTTTTCATGCATTTGCAAACAGAGTAGATCCTATAGGAGCCGTCTGATCAAGGTCTGCCCTGTTTGCTAATGGAAAGATAGTTTTTTTCATGATATGGTTCAACTTATTCTGTTACTATTGTTTTCTTGTCATTTTTTTCAGTCCCATGTATATGGAAGACATTATGTTCGTGCCAATAAATGGTTGTCATTGGAGATCTTTGTACTGATTGTGTCCATGGCTGACTGGACGGTGTCTGTATCTATAGGCTGTAAAGAGGTATGCTGAATCTGTATAGGGACCATCTGATAAAGGGCCTTTTTTGGAGCTAAACCCTTTACCACATGAATATTTGCGAGGGTTGTCCCAGTAAATTGTGGACTGAGCTCACTGTAGAAAAAGTAACAATCAGCTTTCAATTTTCTCGTATATCATATACATGTATTCTGAGCCTACATACAAAATTACAACAGAATATGTAATGTATAAGTATGGCATCTCTGTGTACAACATAAAACTACGGGGTATGCTTATGCGGCTCACATTGGCGATGTCAACGACATCAAGTTTGAACGTCATGCACAAAAATGTTCACTGGTTTTCAAAGTACATGTACTCCCCGTTATGTGTGATACACTTATGATGCCGCTTTACCCACTTCTTGTACACATCGTTGAACCAACCACTGTCTAATGAACAGTTGAACTGTTGCATTGCCTGCATCACATCATCTCTGAATAATAGGCAGCGTTCACCGTCTGTCCAGGCTTCACCATGTGTACTAGGACCACTCCTCTCATATACACGAAGATGATACACTTCACTTTCCCCATGGACTTCACAACCTTTGCCTTCTTTTGTGGAGGGCTGTCATGGTTTTTCCACACCATCGACATCCACTTGTCTTACATCTCTCACCCATGGTAATACTACTGGACAGAAAGGTGCGGTCACATTCACCCTTACGAAGAAATGTCTTGGATGCCACAACTCTAGTCCGTTTCTCTTCCTCCTTTAGTAGGCTGGGTACCCACAGAGTACTCACATGTGTAACATTTTTAAGTTAGATTTTAATATGCGTTGAACATTCTATTTACTAATCACAGTACACTCGGCAACATATCATACTGTCATGCGTCTATCTGTGTCAATGACGTCTTTAGCAGCCTTAACATTACCGACATCCTTGTAGGATTTACGTCCACACTATCCGCTCATCCATCGCTAAACCTGCCATGCCACTTGAACGCAAGGCTCCAGGAAACACTACTGTATCTCTCTGTGCTTTTTAGTTTCTTAATCTATTCCTTCATAGGTTATTTTTAGATGCTACCTCTTTTATTTTATCTACAGAAAAGGAGCATTTAAAAGAGAAAAGGAACATTTTAGAAATTTGCAGTTTTGAAACCATTGTGATAAATAGAGCATTTGCTCCTAAGGAGCAAATGCTCTATTTGTCACAATGGTTTCAATAAGTGACTTTTACAGAGGCGTAGAAAGGTGCGTTTCTGGAGGAAAGGGTTAAACCATTCCATCATATTGACACCTTTTGATGCCTCTGTAAAAGTTACTTTTTGAAACCACCGTAATAAATAGAGAATTTGCTCCATAAGAGCAAATGCTCTATTGATCGCAATGGTTTCAAAACTGTATGTTTCTGAAATTTTCTTCTTTTCTTTCCTAGTAAATGCTCCTTTTTGGTAGATTTGTCCAAAGAGGCTGGGTCTAAAATTAGCCTATGAGCCTTGAGGGAATGGGTTAAGCTTTTGAAAAACTATTCACCAACTGTCCAGCATACAGTATTCTGATGAGAAACTGCACAGCATCTCATCTAGATACACCGTTTGTAAATGTTGCTTAGGTCGTTCTTAGCAGGTTGGGTTGGGGGGGGGGGTTAAAACACTTGAACTCCACTTAATTAAGGGCACTCATGAGCAGAATGTAATCTATTCTTGTGTAGGTTATCTTCAAAGTTTTAGATTATACATACTCAATCCTTCATTAACCCTTTACCTGTTCAATTTTAAAGGAAGAAATAATGACATCATGAATATTAATTGGATTATTTATTACAATGGCATATGAACACAAGACATTATTGCTCAGGCAGAAACTGCAGAATCAGATCTATATTATATCATAAGCAAACACAGCCCAGGAGCTGTCTGATCTGGGTCTACATTGTTTGCAAAGATGTGAAAAGACGTTTATATGTTCAGCAAAAGGTTATAAATGTGCAATAAGCCTGTGTGTCTCTGTAAAATGAGTTGAACTGTAGTTACTTCCCTTTGACCATGAAATAACGGGTTTTAACTTTTTGTCTGATGAAAATTCATGTAAGAAATAATAAATGTATGAATATTGATCAGCTGATTTTTTATAATGGCTTATGAACACAGGAATATTTGGTCATGGCAGAAAATTTAGAATCAGATCTGTATAATTCTATAAGAAAACAGCAGACCTTGATAAGATGGCTCCTACAGGAGCCATCTGATCTGGGTCTACTCTGTTTGCAATGGTGCCATAAGATGTATTAATGTGACATAAGCTTGTGTCTCTGTAAAATGAGTTGAAGTGTAGTTACTTCCCTTTGACCAAGAAATAACGGGTTTTAATTTTTGAAATGGGTAAAAACATAAAGAATGAGTAAAAAGAAAATGATTGTATTAAAAGTCAACAAGGCCAAGCAGCTTGCATGGTGTAGAGAGAAAAGCAGGTGGTCAGTTTCTGGGAAGTGGTATAAAGTTATTTTTTGGATGAAAATGAAGTGGTGATCGGCAGTGATAACTGTGTGTAATTTGGACAAAATGAGGTGACGGCTACAGACCAGACTTAGTGACATGGATCACTACAGAGTACAGACCAAACTTGGTGACATGGATCCAACAAAAAAAAAATGTTGAAGCGAAATCCTCTATTTATCACAATGGTTTCAAAACTACAAAGTTCTAAAAATTTCCTTTTCTGTAGTAAATGTTCCTTTTCGGTAGATTTATTCAAAGAGGTTGAGTCTAAAAATAGCCTATAGGGGAATGGGTTAAAATAGCCAATGTCAAGTTTGTTTTCATGTCAACAAGTAATACTTTTTAAAAAGAACAGAATTCATGCATTATTTGTGGTCAGGTCTGGATTTATACATTGATGAACACAACAAAAATGTAATTCAATCTTTAAATGAATAGATTATGAGCAACATGATAAATAGATTATGATAAACAAAAATGTTGCTCCTTAGTATGAAAGAAGATGACAACATCTGCATATACATTCTTTCTTGTTTTTGCTCGTTTCAGGTTGTTAGAATTAGGAGAATGCTCAGACCAGTGTTTATAATACAGAATTCTTCTCTGATGAAGAAAATTCTCAATTCCTTACGCAAGACAATGTCACAAATATTAGGGTAAGTGTGACAGCTCTTTTGATTTTTTTTTTTTTTATGTGTTTTTGTTTTTTTTATGTGTTTGTATATACAGTAGAACCCCTCTAATGCGACCACTTCTTGAATAATCATTTCTGCCTTTATAAGCATGTGGTTGCTGAATGCAGGACGAAAGTTAAGCAGAAAGCTCCTGTAGGAGCTTTCTGCTTAACTTTCTATCTGCATTAAGCTACCACCTGCCTCTCTCACCCAGAATTATATCCGTTTTTGGTAGTCACATTAGAGGGGGTTTACTGTATATGTATAAGCACTGCTATACATAAAGGACTACTGTAGCCCTTCCCCTCTTGAATATGAATATATGAATACATGACTTCATGAATATTCATTCTGTGACTGTGTATATTGGTTAATGAAAGATGGGATTTTTTTCTATTTTAGAAACTGTAGAATCATATATCTTTATTATTCCATAAGCAAACAGGGTAGACCCTGATTAGATGGCTCCTCCCGAGCTTTCTGATGTTTGTCTTCTCTGTTTGCAAATGCATGCAAAGGCATGTTAATCATATACCTTTTGCATATTTATGTAAGAAATAATGAGATCATGCATATTAATGGGATGAATTGTTATAGTTATATATACAGAGTGTAATGCAAAACCGTTTTAGAAACATGGGTGAAACACTTATGACTTTTGTAAACAGTTTGGATCCAGATGTGGACGTAGAGAAACTGAGTCTCATCTAGATCTAATCTCCGAGTCTAAACTCTGATTCTGATCTGGATCTAAACTCTGAGTCTGATCTGGATCTAAACTCTGAGTCTCATCTGGATCTAAACTCTTTGACACTCCGATCATTAATTCGGAAAGAAATTGGAAGTAAACGTAGTGTTCAGAATAAAAGAAGAAGACACTTTGCAAATGCTTATAGATATTACAGACAGAATGTTGTTACAATAGTTTTGTGCTAAGTTGTTGATATGAACACAGCGATTGTTAGTTTTGCGCTAAGCTGTTGATATGAATACAGTGATTGTTTTGCGCTAAGCTGTTGATAAGAACACAGAGATTGATAGTCTTATGCATGAACACTGGGATTGTTAGTTTTGCTCGAAGCTTTTGATATGAACACAGAAATTGTTAGTTTTGCGCTAAGCTGTTGATATGAACACAGAGATTGTTAGATTTGCACTAAGCTGTTGAAACTTGATATCAACACGGGGATTGTTAGTTTTGCACTAAGTTGTTGATATCAATACAGGGATCGATAGTCATGGTAGAAACAGTAGAACTAGTTCTACAACAATCTCACTGTGTCTTTTAGGAGAAATAAAAGCAAAATCATATTAGAGAAGTGTAGCAGATGACATTTTCTACTTCATGAATATTCATATAAGAAGTATTGACATTATGCATACTAATTAGCTGTATTTTTAAATGAACACACAAATATTTAACCTAGACACCAAGTTTAGAATTAGATCTATACTATGTCTTAAGCAAACAGAGCAGAACCTGATCAGACGGCTCCTACAGGAGCGTCTGATTTGAGTCTACTCTGTTTGCAAAGGTGTAGAAAAGCGTATTTATGGAGTAAAGTGTTAACAACGTTTAGATACAGTAGCCTACAATACAGATACAGTAAATCACACAAATGGTTTAACCCTTACAACGCTGAATTTTCAAATGGACTCTTCCAAAATTCAAATAGGTCAAGGTTATAGTGAATATTTAGGGATGTTTTCTAAAGAAAAGTGTAACATGACAAACAGTGTAGACCCTGATGAGAGGGCTCCCCTAGGAGCCCTCTCATCTGGGTCTACACTGTTTGCAAAGGACATTAGTGACTCGGTCCCGCACTGTAAGGGTTAACCCTTTCCTTATTGAATATTAATATGAAAAATAATGGCATCATGCATATATATCAGCTGATTTTTATAATGGCATAAGTACGCAGGATGTTTTGGCATTGTTAAAAACTGTAGAGAAGTGATCTATAATGATTTCATTTGCAAACAAAGCAGACCCTGATCAGAAGGCTCATGCAGGAGCTGTCTAATCTGAGTCTATTCTGTTTGCAAGGGCTCGAAAAATATGAAGGAAAGATTTAACCCTTTCCTTCATATAAATATGTTTCCACGCATTTGCAAACAGAGTAGATCCTATAGGATCAGGGTCTGCTCTATTTTCTATTTGATAGATCTGTTTCTTTAGTTTCTAAAATGGCTACAATGTTCCACCTTCTATATATCATTAAAATTGTTTTGTCCATGAATATTCCGTAGGTATTGAAATTTGGAATAAACATAGACTAGGGAAAGGTTTATTTCTGTCTGACCTGTCAGTGGTTTGATGTTATTTCAGAATACTTATGTTAATGGGCCTGCATCTGTATGTGTTCACCCTTTGTGACCTGTCAGTGGTTTGATGTTATTTCAGAGTGCTTATGTTAATGGGCCTGCATCTGTATGTGTTCACCCTTTGTGACCTGTCAGTGGTTTGATATTATTTCAGGGTGCTTATGTTAATGGGCCTGCATCTGTATGTGTTCACCCTGTTTGGAATGCTCATATTTCCAAAGCCATCTCACCAAGGGAAAGACAATATAAGCATCATTGACGATACTGGCCATATCCTTGGTAACCATAGTAACCAAAACAATACAAAGGTATGTTATTTTTGTTTTTCATTATTGATGTGTTGTTTTGGTCATGTACCACTGGTACATACTCGTTAATCTGGTACTCATATCAGTATTGAAATACACAAAATGAAATAACAGTGGTGGAATAAAAAGCAGAAATTTGCACTAGAAATCAAGTTCCACTCAAACTAAAGTGATGCAGCATGTAGGCAGTGAGTGTTCGACATCTCAACAATTGATTGCAAAGTAATTTGATAATACCCCCCCCCCCCAAAAAAAAAAAAAAAAACCCAAAAAAACCAAAAAACAAACAACAAAAACAAAAAACTAACAAAACCTAACAAGTTAAACTTACAGCAGATCTAATGGGTTGTTTTTATAGGTTATAGGAGATAGGTTTTGTTATGCACTTGCCAGCTAACTTGGCATAATGTTGTCTCCGCCTAACAAAGTTTTTGGGTGTGTGACTTGCCAGGATCCAGTTGTATCTATGTGACATCATTATCGGTGCATTTTCGCTAAAAGTAGTAACTCACTAGGATCCACGCGAGATAGTTGCAAAGATAAACCTTCTTTCCTAATGTCATGAAGACAGTGCCGTTTACATAATGTCCACCATATGGTTGGTAATGGTAGCAGATGTAAGTGTTGTTTGCCTATTTCGGCATATTCACACGAAAAGCAAATGGGGTGACATACAGCTTATTTTATTGTTTTTGCCTCGCAATACAAGTAGTAATACCCTTATCAAACACCTAAAGTTGAAATCCATGCTCAATATTTGAGCCAGTGAAATGAAAGGAAGGTAGGTTTAAATTAGCAGATGCTTATACATGCTAGATTCATTATCATATTATCAAACCCATGAAATGGACATCCCAACATCATCCACATTTTTCATGAAGGTCTTTTTTCTGTTAGCAATTTTCTAGTGTTTTCTTTGGCATTGTGTTTCAAATGACTTACGACAAGTTTATGTTCTGAAGTAGATCTATGTCTATAAAGATAAACAACACTATGATATGATGCCATGTTTGTTATGAGCTGATGAATAATATAAAAGGAATGCAAATTTACTCTTAACCTTCGACATTAAGATTAGGTTTTAAAACATGGATGAATCATCATAGGTGTTATAGGTATATTGGTATCGTTAAAATACTGTTTTTTTGTGTCACCTGCCGAGAGTCAGCGTGTCACATAGGGATCACTTTTCCGTCGTCTGTCTGTCTGTCACGCTTTATTTTTTTTATTCTAACACTTATCCCAGAAGATGACACATGTGTTCTTTTGAACTCTTGTTTCATCAATACCGGTATGGTATGGTATGGTATCATTTTGTTCATAACCTAATCAGGCAATATGGTTACTATATGTAGTTTATAGTGTGAATCACCATTTGGACTGTTCAACTTTCAGGTATGGCATCGCTTCAGGATTTAACCCATTCCCTCATAGGCTAATTTTAGATCCAACCTCTTTGAATGAATCTACAAAAGGAGCATTTACTAGAGAAAAGGATTTTTTTTAGAATTGTGTATAAATTCTGAAACCATTTTGATAAATAGAGCATTTGCTCCTATGGAGCAAATGTTCTATTTATCACAATGGTTTCAAAAAGTGACCTTTACAGAGGCTTAGAGAGGCCTCAATATGGAGGAAAGGGTTAAACTGTTAGGCATTTGGACTGTGCAACTTTCAGGCGTGGTATCGCTTCAGGATTTTAACTGTTAGGTTATAGTTGATTTTCTTGAATAAACAAGAAATGCATAAACAAATAATTTTAGAAATATCATCTAGATGATTTTTTCCGAGTGAGAACATTCTCCATAAACATAAGTTTGAAATGAGTCAACTATATTGTATTTCTCACACTGCAGTTTTAAATGAGTCAAGTATATTGTGTTTCTCACACTGCAGTTTGAAATGAGTCAAGTATATTTTGTTTCTCACACTGCAGTTTGAAATGAGTCAAGTATATTGTGTTTCTCACACTGCAGTTTGAAATGAGTCAAATATATTGTATTTCTCAAAAGAGTCAAGTATATTGTGTTTCTCACACTGCAGTTTGAAATGAGTCAAATATATTGTATTTCTCAAAAGAGTCAAGTATATTGTGTTTCTCACACTGCAGTTTGAAATGAGTCAAATATATTGTATTTCTCAAAAGAGTCAAGTATATTGTGTTTCTCACACTGCAGTTTGAAATGAGTCAAGTATATTGTGTTTCTCAAAAGAGTCAAGTATATTGTGTTTCTCAAATGAGTCAAGTATATTATGTTTCTCAAATGAGTCAAGTATATTGTGTTTCTCACACTGCAGTTTGAAATGAGTCAAATATATTGTATTTCTCAAAAGAGTCAAGTATATTGTGTTTCTCACACTGCAGTTTGAAATGAGTCAAATATATTGTATTTCTCAAAAGAGTCAAGTATATTGTGTTTCTCACACTGCAGTTTGAAATGAGTCAAGTATATTGTGTTTCTCAAAAGAGTCAAGTATATTGTGTTTCTCACACTGCAGTTTGAAATGAGTTAAGTATATTGTATTTTTCAAAAGAGTCAAGTATATTGTGTTTCTCACACTGCAGTTTGAAATGAGTCAAGTATATTATGTTTCTCAAAAGAGTCAAGTATATTGTGTTTCTCAAATAAGTCAAGTTTATTATGTTTCTCACACTGCAGTTTGAAATGAGTCAAGTATATTGTGTTTCTCAAAAGAGTCAAGTATATTGTGTTTCTCAAATGAGTCAAGTATATTGTGTTTCTCAAATGAGTCTAAGTATATTTTGTTTCTCACGCTGCAGTTTGAAATGAGTCAAGTATATTGTGTTTCTCAAAAGAGTCAAGTATATTGTGTTTCTCAAATGAGTCAAGTATATTGTGTTTCTCAAATGAGTCAAGTACATTGTGTTTCTCACACTGCAGTTTGAAATGAGTCAAGTATATTGTATTTCTCAAAAGAGTCAAGTATATTGTGTTTCTCACACTGCAGTTTGAAATGAGTCAAGTATATTGTGTTTCTCAAAAGAGTCAAGTATATTGTGTTTCTCAAATGAGTCAAGTATATTGTGTTTCTCACACTGCAGTTTGAAATGAGTCAAGTATATTGTGTTTCTCAAAAGAGTCAAGTATATTGTGTTTCTCAAATGAGTCAAGTATATTGTGTTTCTCAAATGAGTCTAAGTATATTTTGTTTCTCACACTGCAGTTTGAAATGAGTCAAGTATATTGTGTTTCTCACACTGCAGGGAGATAAAGAGTCAGAATACTTCAGAACGTTGGCAGATTCCTTCATGAACCTCCTGGTTCTCCTGACTACAGCCAACAACCCAGACGGTGTGTATCTACATTGTTTTCTTGACTTATTCCTTTCCTCCATGAAAATTAATGTTAGAAATTATGACATCATGAATATTTATTATATTAATTTTTATCATGGCACATAAACATAGGATGTTTTGGCCATGGCATCAACTGTAAAATCATATCAGCAGTAACACCCCTCTAATGGGACCACCAAAAAGGAGCATAATTCACAGTGGCAAAGGCAGGGGGTAGCTTAATGCTCCTGTAGGAGCTTTCTGCATAACTTTCTTCCTGCATTAAGCAACAACCTTTTTACGAAGACAGCCATGTTTGTTTATTAAGTGGGGTTTTACTGTATATTATTTTTGTTAGCAAACAGAGCAGACCCTGATCAGATGGCTCCTACAGGAACTGTCTGATCTGGGTCTGCTCTGTTGGTAAAGGTGTAGAAAGGTGTATTTATGAAGTAAAGGGTTATGTCATGTTTTAACCATTTCCCTGTTCAATAATGACATCATGAATATTTATTAGTTGAATGATTATAATGGAATTGGAACACAGGAACTTTTGACCTTGGTAGAAATTGTAGAATCAGATCTATATTATTCCATATAAGCAAATGGAGTAGACCCAGATCTGTCATCAGATGGATCCTACAGGAGCCATTTGATCTGGGTCTACTCTCTTTGCAAATGCGTGAAAAGGTTTTTATATGAAGAAAGGAGTTGTGAATTGACCCAATGACCCAAATATGTAGAATGCAAACAGCACAAATCTAGATAGAATATGAATTAACCCTTTATGTAATAAATATTTATATACAGTAACACCTCTCTATAACGGCCACTAAATTATGTTCATTAGTTGGTATTTAGGACAGTTGGCTGCTTAAAGCAAGGTGAAAGTAAAACAGAACGCTCCTATAGGAGCGTTCTGTTTTTCTTTCACCTTTCTTTAAGCAGCCACCTGTCTTTAACACAAAATACTTGATGTAATTTAGTGGCCATTATAGAGAGGTTTTACTGTAAGACTAATCATTTCTCACATACCTTCCCTTATCTCCGAGTTAGAACAACGGGTTAAAATTCCCTGATCTGTAACACGTGTAAGATCACTTTAGAACATATATGACGGCAAACGTCACATATGATGTCAAACCGTGGAAACCGATGTTTGCATTTCATTTAAACGGTGAAAATACCCTTTTTTGTTATGTGAGAAAAAGAATCTGATGCTCGTTGTCTTTTAAGATCACATGTTCCTAGAAAATGTTATTCAGCTTGCCAAGGCTTGCTTAATGACATTTTCTAAGGCTCGTTTAGGAACATGTGATCTTAAAAGACAACTTGCAACAAATCCTCTATATCATGAATATATATTAACTGTTTTTTTATAGTGATATATAAGCATAGGGTAGGTTTATATGATTCCACAAGCAAACATGCCAGAACCTTATCAGGAGCTGTCTTATCTACTCTTTCAAAAGATGTCTAAAGGGATTCGGAAAAATAAGCTGCATATGGGCGTTTGAACCAACAATAGAGCTGAAGGGTTAATGATTAGTTTTGATGGTTGTGTTTTTATTTATTCCTGTTTCAGTGGTACTACCTGCTTACACTACCAACAGGTTCTATAATGCACAGTTGTTCATCTTGTTTGATGGATGTCTCATTATGCTTTTATTTTTTCCTGTTCCAGTGACACTGCCTGCTTACACAACCAACAGATTCTATGCACTGTTCTTCATCTTGTTTCTTGCCATAGGTAAGATACTCATTGTTATTAGCTCACCAGAGCACTTTTGTGCTAAGGGTGAGCTTTTGTGATCGCCTGATGTCCGTCATTAGTCGGTGGCGTCTTGCGGCGTCCGGCGTGCGTTGACCGTCAACAATTTGAACCTTTAAAAATCTTCGCCTCTGAATCTACAGGGTTCCCAGCGTTCATCTTTGGTACATAGCATAATGTTCAGGTCCTCTACAAAAGTTATATAAATTGTGCCCCTGGGGTCAAAATTGGCCCGCCCCAGGGGTGCCTTCCTTTCAATAGAAACATGTAATAAAACTTTGAATTATGCCCCTGGTGTCAAAATTGGCCCAGCCCCAGGGGTGCCTTCTTCTCAATAGAAACATATAATAAAACGTTGAAATCTTCTCCTCTGAAACTGGAAGGTTTTCAGCTTTCATATTTGGCACATAGCATCATATTCAGGTCCTCTACAAAAGTTATGTAGATTATACCCCTAGGGTCAAAATTGGCCCTGTCCCAGAGTTGGCCAGTTTTCAATAGAAACATGTAGTGAAAACTTTGAAAATCTTCTCCTTTGAAGCTGGAAGGTTCTCAGCTTTCATATTTAGCACGTAGCATCGTGTTAAGGTCTTCTACAAAAGTTATATAAATTTTTGCCCATGGGGTCAAAATTGGGCCCGCCCCAGGGGTGGCCAGTTTTCTATAGAAACATATACATGTAGTGAAGACTTTGATAATCTTCTCCTCTGAAACTGGAAGGTTCTCAGCATTCGTATTTGGTACATAGCAACATGTTCAGGTCCTGTACAAAAGTTATATAAATTATATCCCTGGGGCCTGGGATCAAAATTGGCCCCACCCCAGAGGTGGCCAGTTTTCTATAGAAACATGCAGTGAAAACTTTGGAAGTCTTCTCCTCTGAAACTAGAAGGTTTTCAGCTTTCATATTTGGCACATAGCATCATGTTCAGGTCCTCTACAAAAGTTATATAAATTATGGTCCTGGGGTCAAAATTGGCCTCGCTCTAGGGGTGGCCAGTTTTCTATAGAAACATATAGTGAAAATCTTCTCTGACTGTCTGGTGAGCGATATCAGGGCCATAATGGCCCTCTTGTTCAGATTTATTTTCAAAGATGGAATTTGTATTTATTGGTACTGTGAAAAATGCCTGATAAAGATTTAAAATTTCCATCCTAAGTTTTATTGATTTATTTTTCAGGTTTGTACTGTTTCATGAATATGTTAACAGCCATCATATATAACCAGTTCAGAGGCTACTTTCTGGTAAGTGCAATCTATGCCCAGAGATACATTAGTTACACTTTCAAAGAGTTTTATAATTACACCTCTACTCCTCTATACCTTTGCAAACAGTGGAGACCCAGATCAAATGGCTCCTGTTGGAACCATCTGATCAGTGTCTGCTCTATTTGCATTACATGTATATGAAATAATATAGATATGACTCTACACTTTCTGCCAGAGCAAAAATGTCCTGTGTTCATAGGCCAATGAATCTCATCAATATTCATGATGTTGTTGTTTCTCACATGAATATTCATGGAGTAAAGGGTTGATTATAATAGACTGCTACAAATTGTTTTTAATAAAAACTTATTGTAAGTTTTAACCCTTTCCCTCATATAAATGCCTTTTCACACAATTGCAAACAGAGTAGACCCAGATCAGATGGCTCCTAGAGGAGCTGTTTGATTAGGGTCTGCTCTATTTGCTTTTGCTTTTTACATGATATAGATTTGATTCTACATATTTTTGTCAAAGCAAAACGTTGCTATGACAAGTTTATATTATAAAAATGGAGCTAATAAATATTCATTTTTTAATTATTTCTTACATGAATAGTGAACAGGGAAAGGAATAATCCCTTGACTGCTGAATGTACAAAGTGGAATGGCCCGTTTGTGTTTGTTGGTAGAGTCCAGTATGAAACTACTTAAATTGGCTACAGGATTTTGAAGACAAACAGATCACGCTCTGATCAGAGGCACTTCTGGATCATTTCTTCATCATTAGACATATATTTGTCTGTCTGTCATGGTTTTTTCATTACGCTTTTTTCATCACTTTTGTGCTGGCATGTGACACACATATTTTTTTCAACTCTCGTGTGTATTTAGTTATTTCAATGTTGATTTAAATCTTGTACTGATCCCTTTTTTTCTCCATTTTAGAATTCTATGCAGAGCAGTTTAATGAGGAGAAGATTAGGCCAGAGAGCTGCCTTTGAGTCTCTGAAGAAGAAGACACTACTGATGGCTCCCTCAATAATGGACGACCCTGAAACCTCCTCAGAGTGAGTTCATCTGACAACAGCTAGAGTTATCTCCCTTTGTTACATTGTGGACAATATTCCCTCATGCACTATCACTTTAAGGAATATGTCCATTGTGTAAACAATTTTTTTTAATGAGATTAGCATTTCTTGCTATTACCCTTTTAATGCCTTTCCAAACAGAGTAGACCCAGATCAGGTGGCTGTCTGATAAGGGTCTGCGCTTTTGGCTTTTTGATTTATATACAGCCGATTCTTCAGTGGCCATAATTTCCTATGTTTATTTGCCATTTATGAAAATTTGATAGTCATGATGTCATTATTTTTACCTTTACTGCATAAACACACCTTTCTACCCCTTTGCAAACAGAAGTAGACCCAGATGATATGACTCCTTTAGGTCTGATCAGGGTCTGCTCAGTTTGCTTATGATATAGATATGATTCTATAGTTTCTGCCATAATCAAAAATTTCTGTATCCATGTGCTGTTATAACAATTATTCTAACTAATATTCATGATGTCATAATTTCTGAACATGAATATTCATGAAGTAAAGGGTAAATTATTACCTGTGTACATGACGTGAGTAACTTAACTCATTACCTTTTTTAGACCCAACCTCCTTGAATGAATCTACAGAAAGGAGCATTAAAGAGGAGGTCCCTACAATGATCGCATATTTTCAATAATATCATAAAACTTGGTATTTGTTATGCTCTATCATTATTATGAAGGTTCCCAATTTGAACTTATATCGAAAAACGCCCATGTGATACAAATAAACAGATTTCATCAATAACTGATAATTTTAGTTCTACAACACAATATTATCGGCCTTTTCCGTAAATTCTTCCGCGTTTTGCCGATGATCACCCGATCCCTCCATTGTTTACGTAATAGCTTTCTCGGAAGTGGTCGGAGAATCGCAAATAGGGCGAACAGTTACGAAACTAAAACTCAACCCGAATAAAACTGAAACATCAGGGAGTAAAACCGGGATCGGCGATATCAAACATATGGATGTTTTGTCATTATAAACGGTAATTGGATGGGGCTTTTTGTGATATACTACTTTTCAGCATATAAACAAATGAGTTTTGTATATTTTAAGTGTTTATAAAACGTGTCAAATGTAGGGACATCCCCTTTAACTAGAGGAAATGAAAATTTTGGAATTTTGTAGTTTTGAAACCATTGTGATTGGAACAAGGAGCAAATACTCTATTGATCACAATGGTTTCAAGAAGTGACTATTACAGAGTCGTAGAAAGGTGTATTTATGGAGGAAAGGGTTAACCCTTTACTCCATGATATTCAAGGAAGCAATAATGACATCATGGATATTAATTAGATTAATCATTATTATAGCACATGGACACAAGAGGGAAGTTTTGGCCATGGCAGAAACCTCAGATTCATATCTAAATTATATCATAAGCAAACAGAGCAGACCCTGATCAGATGACTTCTACAGGAGCCGTCTGGTCTTTGTGTACTCTGTTTGCAAAGGCGTAGAAAGGCGTGTTTATGGAGTTAAGGGTTAAGGTACTTTCATTCACAATAGTTCAAAGTTAATGCATCACATTGACAATCTGGCAGATGCCATGAAGTACATGTATGACTGTTTCTTTTCATTTTGGCTTTTCATAAATTTTATTGAAGATATTCTGTATTGTCCCATTCGAGACACATTGTCCACTTATGCCAAGAAATGTGGGGTAAATGGAACCAGTTGCTTGTTTTACTAAGCGCTAAAGTCCCATCATAATTTTTATGTGAATAAATTCCATGCCTATTCATCTGTCAAATGGCTGCACGTGTGGTTTAGTATAGAAAAAAAATATATTTTGATATTAATTTTGTTTGTTTGCTAAAAATCGATACAGACAGGTATAGTGGAACAAACAGAAATTCTAAATTTAGTGCATGTATGATCATATGACCATGGACTATAAAGTAATTTTTAATTTGTCAATTGATGCAACCAGACAAAACGAAAGAGAAGTTAGAACTGAAAAAACCCACAGGCAACTGGTTCCATTTACCCCACATTTCTTGGTTTAAGTGGACAATGTATCTCCACTAGGACCACTGCCTCTTTTATTCTTTTCTATTCTCTGATATCAGCTTTTAATGCGTAATCTGCGTGTGGTTTGTGGCTTGTTACTCACCACTTTTGTTTACTTTCTTGGAGTGCAGAAGTCATGTGATGTCAGATCACATTACAGTAGCTCGTTTGCATTTAGTGGACAATCTGTCCAACTAGGGATTCCCATAGTACATGTACATCCCTTTCAATTTTTTTAAATCAAACATTTTTCAAGCATCACAACTAGTTTGCTAATGATTTGAAACTATCTGTGGACAATTTTTGAATTTTTCTTCTGGAGAAGATACTAAAATATAATAGGACTTTGATAGATCTATTAGTTCTGTAATAGGCCAGATTATTACCTTTGCAGCTTTAACTCATTACCTCATAGTGACACCTTTTAATACCTTTACAAACAGAGTAGATCCAGATCGGACAGCTCCTGTAGGATCTGTCTGGTCAGGGTCTGCTCTGTGTGCTTATCTAGTTATACATGTATATAGATTTGATCATAAAGATTTTGTCGTTTTTTTTAAGCCAAAAATTCTCTAGAATATTTTACATTATTAAAATTAAGTTAATGAATATTCATGAAGTGATCAACACATGCATATACATGTATTTTATTAATGAAAGGATTAACCTTTTACTGCATTGAGATGCAGTTAAACGCCTTTGCATACAGAGTAGATCCAGATTAGGCCTGTCTGATCAGAGTCTGCTCTGTTTGCTTAGAAACTATTATATATCTGATTCTACCATTCCTGCCATCGTCAAAAGGCAACCAGAAGAATATGTGCCATAGCTTAACCCTTTACTCCATGAATATTCATGTAAGAAAAAATGACATGACGAATATTTAATAGCTGAATTTTTATGATGCAATATGAACACAGGATATTTTTGTTTGGGCAGAAACTGTAAAACCAGATCTATACTGTACCATAAGCAAACAGAGCAGACCCCGATCAGACGGCTCCTATAAGAGCCATCTGATCTTGGTCTGCTCTGTTTGTAAAGGCATAGAAAGGCATACCGTATATATGGAGTAAAGGATGAGATGCAAATGCACTGGCTATTTCTATACAAATGCACACACGTAATTAGCCTGTTCCTATCAAAGCATGTAGATTGGACTGGTACTTGACAATTGATGCTTATTATACTCCCACACAGGAAGTTTTGGGGGACATTTAGGGGTCACCATGTTTATTTATCCCTTTGTCAGTCTGTCAGCCAGTCTGTTGACCTATTGCTTTATAAAGTGTCTACTCTGTTACTCAGTAACTATTGACAGACAGAATTTAACCCTTTCCTCCATGAATAATTGTGTAAGAAATAATGACATCATAGACATTAATTAGGATAATTTGTTATAACATCACATGGACACAGGATTAATTTGTTATAACATCACATGGACACAGGATTAATTTGTTATAACATCACATGGACACAGGATTAATTTGTTATAACATCACGTGGACACAGGATTAATTTTTTTATAACATCACATGGACACAGGAAGTTTTGGCAATGGTAGAAAATATAGAATCATATCTATTTTATATCATAAGCAAACAGAGAAGACACTGATCAGACGGCTCCTACAGGAGCGAGCCATCTGATTGGGTCTACTCTATTTGCAAAAGCATATTTATGGAGTAAAGGGTTAAAAGAAAATTTATGGGAAGTTTCAGTATCAAAGGATATTCATACATTGTATGAATATTCTGGTTGGTTGATATTTTCACAGAATTATGGTTATGGCTCTTTGATTTTTAAAAATATCACAGATTTTGACAAAGACTTTTGTGGGGTATTTAATCACATTCAGTGATAACTCTAGCTGCATTTGATTTCAATCTTAATATTATATTTCAATTGAATCTCTTTCAGATCCATAGTGTAAGTATAGCCAAATAAGCTATGATGTATGACAGGGTGTTTCCATTGTGTATTCCTTTAATGAATGCATTGGCTTTAGATTGCTTTGTTTAGATTCCTTTGCCTTCTGTGCCCTTTACCTGATGAATAATCATGCAATAATCCACACATTATGAAGAGTACAGTTAACCCTCTCTATACCGGAACTCTAGTAAAGAAAAAACAGGTACTTAGTTATAGTCTACTTTTAGTTAAAATGACCGCTCAGCTGACTGTACATTTACTCCCCTGGTCATTGAGCCATTTGCCTACAATATTGAGTACTGCTTATATATAGCACGATTACACATCTGCAGTACTGGCAAGTGATACTCACAGATACCCTTTTAGCCCCTGGGTAGAAAAGTTGCAGCCTCTTTTGGGTGAGAGACACTGAAAAGCTTCTCTGAAATTTAGAGCTAGTCAAGCTGGGATTTGATCCATGGAACCCCTGGGTTGTCAGCTCAACCACTAGGCCAAACCGCCATTTAGAAACTTTCAGGCAGGTGGCTGCTTACTGAAGGGTGAAAGTAATGCAGAAAGCTCTTCTAGCAGAAAACTCCTAGAAGAGCTTTCTGCATGACTCTCACTCTACATTAAGCTGTCGCCTGTCTCTAAAACCGACATTCATACTAAATTTATAGTCTGGTTTAGAGGGGTTTTACTGTGCTTAATTTAATATTTGTATTGAAGTGTAAGATACAGAGCCTGAGAGGATCTGTCGTGAGTTGTCGTTAAAAGATCAAATATTCCTAAATGAGCCTAAGAAAATGTTATTAAGTGAGCCTTTGGCGAGCTTATGTCAGTTGTCTAATCTAGGTCTACTCTGCAAAGGGTTTAAACCTTTTCCTGCTGGATATTCATGAAAGAAATAATGACATCATGAATATTCATTACACATGAATTTTTAGTATAGGTAGAAACTGTCTATTATAATTTCATTGGCAAACAGAGCACACCCTGATCAGTTGGCTGCTATAGGAGTCGTCTGATCTGTGTATACTCTGTTTGTAAATGTGTGTCTATGAATGAAAGGTTTAACTCTTTCTGCCATAAATACGCTTTTATATGCCTTTGAAAACAGAGTAGAACCAGATAAGGCAGCTCCTACAGGAACCGTCTAATCAGGGTCCGCTCTTTTTGCGTAAATATAATATAGATATGATTCTACAGTTTCTGCCATGGTAAAAAATTCCTGCAGCCATGTGCTATTATAACAAATTAATCTAATTAATATTCATTATATATAATTATTTCTCAATTGAGTATTCATGGAGGAAAGGGATAAAAGGCAGACTTATCAAGTAAAGGGTTAAGGCCTGTTCATAGATTTGTAGTCAGCTTTTTAGTCTCCTACCGGCAACGCTGTCCATCCATCCGTCCCTCCATCTAACAGATATTAAAGTGATATTTGGTATGTAGCTTTATTTTAATGAGTTACAGATCAAGGTTGAATTTTCTTAAGCTACGTTGATTTTTCACGAATTTACAGCATTTGGACTTAGAAATATTCCGGGAATTTTAAGTTTTCTGGAGATTTTTTCTAAACCCTAGCACATATTTGAGTGATATTCTGTATGTAGCTTTATCATAATGCGATACAGATCAATTTTGAATTTTGTTACAATACAATGATTTTTTGCAGATTTACGTCAGTCGTAGCTTTATTGTAATGAGTTATAGATACAGTTTGAATTTTCTTATGCTACGTTGATTTTTCACAGAATTACAGCAGTTGGACATAGAAAATTTCAGGAACTTTTAGATTTTCTGGATATTTTTTTCTAAACCCTAGCAGAATTGACATTTTATTTGACCTTTATTGTAATGAATTTGTCATGGAATTACATCAGTTGGAATTAAAATTCAGCCGGTAGGGGACTATTGCATGGTTTCAGTGCTCCCATTACTTGTTCATAGATAGTTACATAACTTGTAGCATGCTAATTAACCCATTCCCTCCTACTGAAGCCTTTTGACGCCTCTGCCAAAGTCATTTTTGAAACCATTGTGATAAATAGAGCATCTATTCCATAGGAGCAAATACTCTATTTATCACAACAGTTTCAAAACTACACAAGTCTAAAGTGTTCGTTTTCTTTGGTAAATGCTCCTTTTCGGCAGATTTATTCAAAGAGGCTGGATCTAAAAATGGCCTCAGAGGGAGTGGGTTAAGTAAATTTATTTTGCAAACATTTGCTGTCTGCTCTTATTTTCAGTGTTTCTATAATAAAATATAAAGTAGAAATTAGTCATGGTAGCAACTGTAGAATAATATTTATTCTGTATTAACCCATTCCCGCATATTGACGCCTTTTGACGCCTCTGTAAAAGTCATTTTATGAAACCATTGTGATAAATAGAGCATTTGCTCCACAGGAGCAAATGCTCTATTTATCACAATGGTTTCAAAACTACACAATTCTGAAAATTTCCTTTTCTCTAGTTAATGCTCCTTTTTGGTAGATTTAATCAAAGAGGTTAGGTCTAAAAATAGCCTAAGTGGGAATGGGTTAATCCATGAGCAACCAAAGCAGACGCTGATCAGCTCCTTACAGGAACTGTCTGATCTGGGTCTATTCTGATTACTAAAGCATTAGAAGACAAAATTATTATGTAAATAGATGAGAGGCTTGTTTAAAGGGAAAAAAATCCCTATAACTTTTTCTTGTTTATATTAAATGTAAAGAATTATAAGTCCCCTACCTACAAAAGCTGAAGGAGACTATAGTTTTCCTCTGCCTGTCAGTCCATCTGTTCATCCATTTGTCATTCCACATCAATCAGTTGTCCAGACTTTTTTGGAAGTGCAATTATATATGTATTTTGAATAAATCTCATTTTTATTTATGGGATGTTTCTATAAGAATTGTTTTCCTGATTAAATATTTTGGAGCAAACAGTGCAGACCCTTATTAGGGGGCTTCTTCAGAATTCCTGTGATCTGGGTCTACACTGTATGCCTATGTCCCGTTTTAGGGATACTGGGCATAAATGGGCGAAATGTTGTATGCAAAATATTTGTATGCTATAGTGCTTGACCCTTTCCCAGTTCAGTATTCATGTAAGAAGTTCATCATATCATGAATATTTATTAGCTGAATTTTTATAGTGTAAACTTTTCAAGTGACAGAATCTGTAGAATCTGGGTCCATGCTTATAAAGCTTTTAGTTGAGTCTGAGTTTCGTTCTCAAGCTTGTGATTGGCCAGATTTGAGTTCTCAAGCTTTTGATTGGTCAGATTTGAGCCTTAATTTGGCTCAAATCTGACCAATCAAAAGCTTGAGAACGATCTCAGGCTCAACTAAAAGCTTTATAAGCATGGACCTAGATCTTTATTATGTCAAAAGCAAACAGCTGACCTTACTCAGTACTCAGATTGCTCCTATTGGAGCCCTCTGAACTGGGTCAACTCTGTTTGCAGGTAGGAAAAAAATGCATTTATATGAAGGAAATCGTGTATGAAATAATGACATCATGAATATTTATGAGCTCAATTTTTATAATGGCATAATTATGAGCACCGGAAGTTTGGGCCATGGCAGAAATTGTAGAATCATCTATATAATTCCATAAGCAAAGAGAGCAGACACTGATTAGACGGCTCCTATTTTGCAATTTTAATATGAGGCAACTTTGTTTGCAAAAGCATCTCCATCAAGTGAAAGGTTGTAGATGAATTTCTATCTATTTTTTTACAGTCAGAGTTTCAAACGATATTGATTTTGATGAGAGATTTAGTGTTTTTATTCTTGATCTTGGTCTACTGTGTTTGCAAAGACTCGAAAAGATGTTTATAATATGGAGGAAAGGGTTAATATTATATCTTTGTGTATTTCTATTAATAACTATGCAAAAACACCAAACAAAGTAGGTTTGTGATGAACATGCAGTAGGAGTCAGGTGTTAGAATTTGCAGATTGAGATTGGAAAAAAAAAAAGATTATGGAAAATTAAATTGAAATTGGCTTCTACATTTTCCTACTGACAGTAATTTACCATGTTTCATTTAAAAGTGTCAGAATAGCAAATTATGACCCATTAAGAGCATGCAGCGCTAATGAGCCTTCAGAAAACTGTTTAATTTACAAAATAAGAGGCAATAACTGTCAAGAAAAGCTATACTTAACTCTTATAGTGCGGGACACAAGTCACTAATGTCCTTTGCAAACAGTGTAGACCCAGATGAGAGGGCTCCTAGGGGAGCCCTCTCATCAGGGTCTGCACTGTTTGTCATGGTACACTTTTCTTTAGAAAACATCCCTAAATATTCACCATAAGCTTGACCTATTTGAATTTTGGAATATTCCATTTGAAAATTCAGCATTGTAAGGGTTAATATCAAAGAAATATTTTTTCTCTGAAAGTTATCGTAACTGCCTATAAAACTCAGACACTCCAGTTCCCCTATCACTATTTAGTAAAGCTGAATAATTCAGTTTGGCTTCATTTTGATAACATTAAATGAGACTGACTTAGTAGCAAAAAGAGTAGACCCTAATCAAAACGTTCCTTCAAAAGACGTTTGATATAGGTCTGCACTATTTCAGGGTTGCTACATGTCAGAGAAAAGTCAGGGAAATTGAAATTTTTCATGGTCAGGGAATTTTGAGAACTCTCAGGGAATTTTGAAAATATAGGCATGTGTCAGGGAAATCTGAAAAAAAAAGAAATTCAAAGCCATATACTTTTTAAACTTCCTCAAAATTATTACATGATTTCATTATTATTATTATTATTATTCATTATTACATAATTATTACATTATTTGACAGGCCAAATATTGCAATGTAAGATGTCAGGGAAATTTAATGTTATATCAGGGAAATGTCAGGAATGATATTTTTCTGGTTTGTGGCAACTTTGTATTTGCCCAAGTTTATCTGTCTGAATTGAGTAGTTGAATTCTTCAGATAATTCAAGTATACTTTGTATAGTTCATATGCAGCATTAGAATATGTAAAGCTTTAAATCTTTTGTATACAGTAAAACCTTTCTATAACGATCACTAAATTACATCAAGTATTTTGTGCTATAGACAGGTGGATGCTTAATTTAGCAAGGTGAAAGTAAAACAGAACACTCCTACAGGAGCGTTCTGTTTTACTTTCTCCTTGCTTTAAGCAACCACCTGCCCAAAATACCAAATAATTAACACTATTTAATGGTCATTATAGAGAGGTTTTACTCTTTATATTGTCACACTAAATTGAAACCAAAGAAATTACATTGTTTTTGCTCTTGTCTGTTATTAATCTCTAACACATAGACAAGGAAATATGACACCAATGTACTGTGAACCATGTACAGAAGAACCTTAATTAAACACCCATTCATTTATTGAACATAGAGGTCTTAGAAAACAGGTGGTTGCTTAATGCAGGGCAGAAGTATTGCAGAAAGCTCTTTACAGACCCATAATCAGACATCATTTTGATGGCCTTTTAAGACAGGTTCACTGTAAATAGAATAGGTGCCTTGAGAGCTTTACTCTTTGCATGAGATCTAATATACGTGTAGTACATGTAATGTCAGTATTTAACCCTTTGGATGCAGGACATACATGTACTGTTACTGCAAACAGTGTAGATCCAGATCAGAGGGCTCCTAGAGAACCCAGATCAGAGGGCTCCTAGAGGACCCAGATAGGAGGGCTCCTAGAGAACCCAGATCAGAGGGCTCCTAGAGGACCCAGATCAGAGGGCTTCTTGAGGACCCAGATCAGAGGGCTCCTAGAGGACCCAGATCCGAGGGCTCCTACAGGACCCAGATAAGAGGGCTCCTAGAGGACCCAGATCAGAGGGCTCCTAGAGGACCCAGATCAGAGGGCTTCTAGAGGAGTCTGCACTGTTTATCATTCACAATCCTCTAGCAAGTTTGAAATATTTCATATTGAGTGGACTCAATAGTTGAACATAGATGGGCTATTCAACTCGGATAGTTCAGCAGTGAAGGTTTTAAACTCCCATATTATAAAAGGTGAACACATCTAAATGGATATTTGACAGAATCATACAGGAAAACAACAGAATCTATTCTTGAAATGATGCATCAACAAAGTTAGGAGATATAATTTGTTCAGCAACAGAACCTTTTACTCCATTAATATTCTTGTAAGAAATAATGACATCATGCATATCAAGTAGATTAATCATATAAAAGCACATGTTCACAAAAGGACTTTTTAGCTCTGGCAGACATTGTTGAATTTTTTCTATATATTATATCAAATGCAAACAAAGCAGACCCTGATCACACAGCTCCTCTAGGAGCTTCTGATCTGAGTCTACTCTGTTTGCAAAGGCACAGAAAGGCATATTTATGGAGTAATTGGGTAATATACCGGTAACTCAAATTTTATAAAAAATATTGATAATTGTAAAACCTCTCTTAAGTGACTACAGTAAAACCTCTCTATAACAACCACTAAATTATGTTAATTATTTGGTATTTTGGGCAGGTGGTTGCTTATAGCAAGGTGAAAGTAAAACAGAACGCTCCTATAGGAGCGTTCTGTTTTACTTTCACCTTGCTTTAAGCATCCACCTGCCTTTAACACAAAATACTTGATGTAATTTAGCGGTCGTTATAGAGAGGTTTTACTGTACTTTGAAGAAATATAATTTTATGGTCTATAAGTTCAGGCAGTAGGTTGATGCAAGACAAAAGTAACACTGAAAGCTCCTAAAGGATCACTCTACATTATATTTTGTTCTGTAAAAAGGCACTGATGGCTTTTAAGATTTGGTGACTTAAAAGGTGGTGACATAAAACAGTTTATATGTTAGTTATTCTTTGAAGAAGGTTGGAGCCTATACATGTTTTCCCAACATCTCTTGCTCGTTTTTATTTTCAGAGACAGTAAGGTGTCAGTCCGAGATCTCAAGTATGTTGTAGCTAGCAGCAGGATTAACAGACAGACTCAGATACTACTTATAGAGGTAAGTATTGGAGGGAACAAGGCACAATTAACCTAAACAGAGTTTTGCTTTAACCCTTTACTCCATAATATGCCTTTCTATGCCTTTGCAAACACAGTAGACCCAGATTAGACAGCTCCAATAGGAGCCTATCTGACCAGGGTCTGCTCTGTTTGCTTATGATATACAGTAAAACCTCTCTAAACTGGAATTCTAGTAGAGAAGAATTTTAATACAGTTAGGCAGGTGGCTGCTTAATGCAGGGTGAAAGTCATGCAGAAAGCTCCTAGAGGAGCTTTCTGCATGACTTTCACCCTGCATTATGCTGCCACCTGTCTCCAAGGCCGATATCTATACCAAATTTAACATCCAGTTTAGAGAGGTTTAGAGGGAACAAGGCACAATCTGTTTAGTGAATAGTTGATGATTAATATCCATGGCATAGAAACTACAGCAATGAAATTGAATTTTGGATCTGGTGAGCTTTAGTGTATGAACTTTTGTTTAATTATGTCCCAAGGATTTTGATATGTAGGTATATTGTTTTTGGCCTGTCTGTCAGTTTGTTTGTCTGTCACGTTTTCTGTTTCAGTCTGTCTGTGTGTCTGAAAGTTTAAAATCATGTCCATAACTTTTGAACTTTTAAAGCTGCAACTTTTGAGTGTAGCTATGTCCAGGTAAAGGTAAACTTCAAGGTCAAACGTCAAATTTCACAACCTTTAAGTACCCATAAATAATACAGATAAATAAATCTATCTATCTATCTAAATAAAACAGATAGATACATTAGTAACATGTACTCTCATCTAATGAAACAGCAACTTTTGAGTGTTCCCTTATTAAGGTCAAGGTCACAGTTTAAAGTCGAAAGAGAAATTGTAGGTCAAAGCACTTGTATAGGGCATATTGTATTTCACAAATGCATTTAGTTTAATTGCTTGAATAAGGTGTCCAGTTCTAAAAGATATTACATTTATCCATGTGCCAATAAGTTTGTATTCTCTGCCATTAGGACTTTCTTCAATGGATTGTCAATTTTTTTCCAGTAGCTATACAGAAGAGAACAATATTTTATTTCTGTTGGAGCTGTCTGTTCTAGTTCTACTCTGTTTGCAAACTAAAGTGGGATTATATAAAAGGCTAAAACAGATAATATCCAGTAATCAAAGTCTTTGAAATTCCGCGTTTGAAAGATTTCATGTACATAAGATGATGGTATGCATCATTTTGATTTTTCATACAGGCACAGGATTGTGTGGTGCCTTTGGCAACTTGATTGATGAAATTGTTCAGAAATGGAATGGTTTTCTGATTGCATGTTATACTGCTTAAACCCTTTACTCCATAATATGCCTTTCTATGCCTTTGCAAACACAGTAGACCCAGATTAGACAGCTCCAATAGGAGCCTATCTGACCAGGGTCTGCTCTGTTTGCTTATGATATACAGTTAAACCTCTCTAAACCAGAATTCTAGTAGAGTAGGAGCTTTCTGCATGACTTTCACCCTGCATTAAGCTGCCACCTGTCTCCAATGCCGATATCTATACCAAATTTAATGTCTGGTTTAGAGAGGTTTTACTGTATATGATTCTACAGTTTCTGTCATGGCCAAACGTTCCTGTGCTCATGTGCTGTTATAACATTAAATCTAATCATTATTCGTGATGTCATTATTTCCAACATTAATATTCATGGAGGAAGGGTTCATTCTTTTTTTTATGAATATTCGTGTAAGACTCCAACTATTCATTCTTTTGTATTGGAAATTCCTTGATTTCAACAATATTTTATTCAATGAAGAAAAGGATTGGACAACAGGCATAGCCTATATAAGTCCTCTCCAGAAATTCTTTCTTACAGTGGAGGATTAAAAAGTATGCTAAGTAAGATTCTTTTCTGTTTTATTAAAGACGATAGCAGAGGGTTTCACCCAGGACCAAATGCTGTCTTGGAACCAGTTTCTGTCTATACTACATATGATGGAGAAGAACAAGGAGCAGAAAGAGGTAAACAAGGTTGAACAGTGACAGATCTGGATAGAAGCTGTGTAATTTTTATTTCCATGATTAGAGTTTGTTGATATCTATCATATAGCAACATGCAGCTAATTACAAGCGGAGGAGGACCCCAGTGGTTTTTCTGTGTATGCATTGTTTTGTGCACAGAAGAATACCTGTGTGGAATCACTTACTTCATTCTGAGTATGATTTATGAGAGATTTTGAATTGCAAACAGTATAGTCAGTCTGCTCTGTTTGCTTAAGAAATTGTAATAGATACGACTTTACTGTGTACATATGCCATTTTAAAAAATCAGCTGATAAATTTTCATGACATCATTATTTCTTACATATATATTCAACAGGGATGTGCATCTATTTGGTTGGAAAGATTTTCTTTAAAACTTGAATAAAAATCTTGACTGATAGTCCTTCTTGAAAAAGTGTGAGTGAGTTTGGTTTTACGGCACTGCGACACTAAATAGGTCATATAGCGCCAACCTTCTTGAAGAAGTGTTCCTTTTGTGACTTATTTCAGAGCTTTTATATAATTAGTTTAATGTAAAAACATGTCAAGCAGGTGAGCATCATAGGACCATCATTGCCCCTTTGTTAATGATTATATGGTGTATTGATTTTTTAGTATGATCAATTCAGGATATATGGCATAAAATGTTACATTATTTCCAATAGTAATAACTGTATTTCAAAAACTTGGAGCTTTCTGCATGACATTCAAACAGTATTAAGCTTCCACATATCTTAATGGTCAACATTGATATTTATTTAACCCTTTACTCCATGAATATTTATGATAATATTAATTAGATTATTTTTTATATAAATTGATATTAATTAGATTATTATTACATTCGCACACAGACACAGGATTTTTTGGCCATGAGAGAATCTGTAGAGTCATATCTATATTATTTTATAAACAAACAGAGCAGACCCTGATCAGATGGCTCCTACTTGAGCTGTCTGATCTAGGTCTGCTCTGTTTGCATAGGAGTAGTAAGGTGTATTTATTAAGTAAAGGGTTAAAAGTCCAGGTTAAAGAGGTTTTATAGTGGTTCGTGTATTAGGATGTAGACCATATCTCAACCACTCCTGTTTGTTCTTACAGAAGCCACGTATTCGCTGGTTTACCAACTACCCCCACGTTGTGATGATACAGAAAATGGTGTGCCACCGATACTTCTCTTACTTTGGAAATATCATGGCTTTTGTAAATGTTGTCCTAATCACAGTGAGTATTATGAGTATCATGGGTTTACCCTTTCCCTAATGGACATTTAGGCATGAATTTATCACTTAGTTCAGTAACTTATATTTTATAAGGTAAATTTTTCATGGGAATTGTTGACTTAGACAAAAACCGAAGGACCAGATCTATATAATTTCATAGGCAAACAGAGCAGACACTGATCAAACGGCTCCTGAAGGAGCCATCTGATCTTGGTCTTCTCTGTTTGCAAAGGCGTGAAAAAGCGTTCATATGAAGGAAAGGGTTACCTATTCATGTATGAAATAATAACATGATGACTATTTATCAGCTGAATTTTTATGATGTTAACACAGAAAAGCAAAAGCTGTAGAACCAGATTTATATAATTACGTAAGCAAATAAAATGGACCCAGATCAGATGGCCAATACAGACTTGGATCTAGTCTGTTTGCAAAGATGTGAAATGGCATCTCTATCAGTTAAAAGATTTAAGAATTAGTGAGTAGTAGCTGGAGAGAAACAGCGTAAGTGCATTGCATACGTGTAGATCGGTGTTCAGACACCAGGGCTAAGATGTGGCAGCTGATGTTAAAATCTAGATTTACATTCTTTTCAATGTACTTAATATACCAGTTTTGTCGTGGATTGACTTATGAACTATGTTTGATTTTACCAGTTTAAGGTTTTATTTCAAATTTGTAAAATAGTTTAACTTTGACTTAACTCCTTGAATGTGAGAAACGAGTGTACTGTCATTTGCTAGTAATGTAGACCCAGATCCATTAGCAGCCCTCTGATCAGAGTCTGCACTGTTTGTTTAGCAAATTTAAACCTTTCGTACAAATGGACTCTATAATTCAGTAGTGACAGACCATTCCACTTTGAAATTTCAGCATTCAACGGGTTGGAATATTTTGAAAACATTTTACACTTTATCTGCTATATTAAAACTCAACTTGTCTCACATTTGCAATAAAAAGTAGAAGTGAAGAAACTATATATGGCCATCTAAGAACAGTATAGGATCATTATGTAACATGTAAGCAAACCGTGCAGACCCAGATCTTCATCTACTCTTGTTTGAATAGGGGTAAAAAGGCAGAATTATTAACCATTTCTTCATATGAACGCTTTTCCAAACAGAGTAGACCCAAATCGGACTTCTTCTATAGGAGCAATTTGATCCGGGTCTGCTCTGTTTGCAAATGGAATTTGGTAGTTCTGTTTCTTTACTTTCTAAAATGGCTACAATGTTCCACCTTCCATTTTCCATTATAACTATTTTGTCCATGAATACTCAGTATTTGGAATAAACATAGACTAGGGAAGGGTTAAGTAAAGGGTTATTATTATACCCCTGCAAATGAAGTATGAGAGGAGTCAGTCTGTCTGTCTGTCTGTCTGTTCATGGCATGTCTGTCCATGGTCTGTCTGTCAGTGGCATGTCTGTCCGTGGCAGATTTGAGATCAAGGCAGCTGAGCGGGGGTATTCCATCACCTTTAGTGATAGTTCTAGTTTTCTTTATTTTAATCTCTTTTACAGATTGAGTTAGCAACAAAGTATAACACATCAGTAGGTTCCAGCAAGTCAGTACTAAGAGTAAGTACAATATGGCCGCCAATGTTAGGGAGGAAACCATGGATACAGTAGAACCGGTCTAAAGCAGCCATAAAAAAAACGTCTAATTATGAGTCTGTAAGGCAGATGGTAGCTTAATGTTGGACAAAAGTAATGCAGAAAGCTCCTTTAAGTGTTTTGTGCTTTACTTTCGACCTGCATTAAGAAACCACCTGCCTTTTGATACTCTTATGTTCAATAAATGAGTGGCCGCTTAAGACAGGTTCTACTGTATTTGGTATTATCTTAACCCTTTCCTTCCATGTAAACACCTTGTCACACGTTTGCAAATATAGTAGACCCAGATCAGATGGCTCCTATAGGAGCTGTCTTATCAGGGTGTACTCTGTTTGCTAATGAAATTTGATAGATCTGTTTCTTAGTTTATAAAATTGCTACAATTTTCCACTTTCCATAATTCATTATAACTATTTTGTCCATGAATATTCAGTAGGTATTGAAATTTGGGACTAAATATAGAACAGGGAAAGGGTTAAACCTGCAGACCCAGATCAGATGTTATCCTTAACGATACTGTTGATGGATTTGGGATAACATTTCCAATTATTTTCAGTCACAAAAGGAACCACATTGTTTGGCTGACCTGAACATGCAGTACTCAAGGACAAGATGAGCTTTTAGAATTGTTGAACTCTGTCCTTCATCTATGTCATCCAGATGTCAGCCATCAATTCACATTTAGTGTGTTTACACACTGTCTGTGTCTGTCACTACACATTTAGTGTGTTTACACACTGTCTGTGTCTGTCTCTACACATTTAGTGTGTTTACGCACTGTCTGTGTCTGTCTCTACACATTTAGTGTGTTTACGCACTGTCTGTGTCTGTCACTACATATTTAGTGTGTTTATGCACTGTCTGTGTCTGTCACTACACATTTAGAGTGTTTATGCACTGTCTGTGTCTGTCACTACACATTTAGTGTGTTTATGCACTGTCTGTGTCTGTCACTACACATTTAGTGTGTTTATGCACTGTCTGTGTCTGTCACTACACATTTAGTGTGTTTATGCACTGTCTGTGTCTGTCACTACACATTTAGTGTGTTTATGCACTGTCTGTGTCTGTCACTACACATTTAGTGTGTTTATGCACTGTCTGTGTCTGTCACTACACATTTAGAGTGTTTATGCACTGTCTGTGTTTGTCACTACACATTTAGTGTGTTTATGCACTGTCTGTGTCTGTCACTACACATTTAGTGTGTTTATGCACTGTCTGTGTCTGTCACTACACATTTAGTGTGTTTATGCACTGTCTGTGTCTGTCACTACACATTTAGTGTGTTTACGCACTGTCTGTGTATGTCACTACACATTTAGTGTGTTTACGCACTGTCCGTGTCTGTCACTACACATTTAGTGTGTTTACGCACTGTCCGTGTCTGTCACTACACATTTAGTGTGTTTATGCACTGTCCGTGTTTGTCACTACACATTTAGTGTGTTTATGCACTGTCCGTGTCTGTCACTACACATTTAGTGTGTTTATGCACTGTCTGTGTCTGTCACTACACATTTAGTGTGTTTATGCACTGTCTGTGTCTGTCACTACACATTTAGTGTGTTTACACACTGTCTGTGTCTGTCACTACACATTTAGTGTGTTTATGCACTGTCCGTGTCTGTCACTACACATTTAGTGTGTTTACACACTGTCCGTGTCTGTCACTACACATTTAGTGTGTTTATGCACTGTCTGTGTCTGTCACTACACATTTAGAGTGTTAACGCACTGTCTGTGTCAGTCATAGATCTCAACTTGGTAGTCATGTGCATAGCTGTAAGAACTCAGTCAGTTTTGAATAATGCGAAAATTGAACCAGTAGATCTAGAGGTTTGTGCCCTTTATTAAACCTTTACTCCATGCCAGCATGAATAATAACCCTTTCCCTGTTGAATATTTATGTAAGAATTTCTTTCCCTGTTGAATATTCATGTAAGAATTTCTTCAACTGTTGAATATAACTGTTGAATATTTATGTAAGAATTAATGACAATATCAATATTCATTATCTGAAGTTTAACCCTTTCCTCCATAAATACCCCTTTCTATGTCTCTGTAAAAATCAGCTGTTGAAACCATTGTGATAAATAGAGCATTTGCTCCTATAGGAGCAAATGCTTAATTTATCACAATGGTTTCAAACTACACAATTATAAAATTTTCCTTTTCTCTAGTTAAAGCACCTTTTTGATAGATTTATTCAAAGTGGTTGGATCTAAAAATAGCCTATGAGGGAAAGGGTTAATTATGGCATGCATGCACTTAAATGTTTGGTATTTGTAGAAACTGTAGAGTTATATCTTTTATAATTTCATAAGCAAACAGAGCAGACCCTAATCAGACGGTTCCTACAGGAGCCATCTGATATGGGTCTACTATGTTTGCAAAACCACGAAAAAGTGTTTGTATAAAGGAAACTTTTGGAAAGGGTTAATTAATAGGAAGATATGTATTTATAATGACATATAAACACAGGGCATTTTGATCATAGCAGATACTAATGAATCTGAACTATATAATCCTATAAGCAAACAGAGCAGACCCTGATCAGACAGCTCCTACAGGATCCATCTGATTTTGGCCTATTCTGTTTACAAAATAATTGTTTAAAATATGTTTGCATTCTGCAGTAGTGAAAACTTGACATGCATATTTTCGATATATGATGTATAAATGCACTATATACATTTGATATATGATGAACATACCTTATACACTCAAAACAACACCTGATATAGATGTTTTTACCTTCCATTATCACATATATCATACTCAATTTTATAATGTGCATTTTATACTGACAAAAGTTGGGGATGTAATAACTCAGATATATGTGATTTCGTAAGCAAACAAAGCAGACCCTGATCCTACAGTAGCAATCTGAAGTACATCTACTGTATTTGCAAAGGTGCGAAAAGTCTCTATGAGAGAAAGGAATAAGACTAGATTGGCAGGAGATGACTACCTCGTATATGTATATTTATATACAGAAAATTCTGAAAAAAATCAAACCCTTAACTGTAGAATTTTTGAGTAGTATCAGTCTTAAAATTATAGAATAATCAAGCAACAAATTGTCTTTACTGTACTATATATGTAATATTCCCTTCTACTGAATATTACAAACTTGTCATTATTATGCACGCAAAATGGTGACTTACTCGCTGCTATGACAAGGTTATATGGCTACAAATCTTTGATTCAATAAGTATGATATACAGAATTCTGTATGAATGTGCAGCACATAAGGGCCTTTCATTCAATTGTGAAAAAGGGTTCAGCCGATAGGGGACTATGGCATTGCTCTCAATGTTGCTTATCATGCCAGAAATGCATGAATAATACGGTATTCGCCTTGTTATTCACACCGGGCCAGCACAGTGCACTGATGTTTTATGTAGGTCTTCAAGTCTATCAGAAGGAAATAAACTTAGTGGAAAGAGTAGTGTACACATATTGTTGTTACCAGTATTTTCTAATCAAATCAATTCTATTATAAAACTTTGTTTTACAGGTGATCAACTTTGTGTTCATACTGTACTATGCTGGTGAGCAGGGGCTATTACTGCTGTGTCTGGGCTGGCGGCGATATACATACAGTACTGCTCACCTGGCAGACGGACTCATAGTGGCCATGCTATTGGTAAGCATTAGGGCTAAAATTCGCCCAAACATTCTCAACAATATTCTCAAACTTGTTTACATGGTTCCCAGCTTCTAACATGCTGGTAGAAAAAACCTAGAACTGAGCAATCTTGTTTAACCCATTCCCGCATATTGACGCCTTTTGACGCCACTGTAAAAGTCACTTTTAGAAATCATTCTGATAAATAGAGCATTTGCTCCTGTGGAGCAAATGCTCTATTTATCAGAATGATTTCAATGCTACACAAATCTAAATATTTTCTTTTCTCTAGTAAATGCTCCTTTTGGGTAGACTTTTTCAAAGAGGTTAGGTCTAAAAATAGCCCAAGTGGGAATGGGTTAATCCTACCCCTCATATTAAACTTTTGACACCTTTGTAAATGGAGTAGACCAAGGTCAGACTCTTCCTGCCGGAGCTGTCTGATCAGGGTCTGCTCCGTTTGCTTATGGAATTATAATGAAACTACAGTTTTGCCACGGCAGAAAAATCTTGGGTTCATGTACCATTATAAATATGCATGATGTCATTATTTCTAACATGAATATTGAACAGATAAAGGGTTAAGAATACTCTTGTCTCTGAGATGGGTTGTTTTTGTCAAGCCCTCTATGGTCAGCTGAACACAGTCACTACCATTGGGAAAAGTGTTTGTGCGTCTGTCCATATGTCCATCTGTGTGTAGATCTTATCCTCCAGTTTCTACCAATACCAAAACGTCCTGTGTATATATGCCATTATGAAAGTTAAGCTAATAAATATTCATGATGTCAATTTTTCTTACTTGAATGTTGAACAGTTAAAGGGTGAATGTGTTTGGGCCGTAACTTCCTTATGCAGGGAAGGATTTCAGTTTAGGTCAGTTCACATCTTCAAGGCAGACATCAGGGTCCATGCTTATAAAGCTTTTAGTTGAGTCTGAGTTTTGTTCTCAAGCTTTTGATTGGTCAGATTTGAGTTCTCAAGCTTTTGATTGGTCAGATTTGAGCCTTTGGCTCAAATCTGACCAATCAAAAACTTGAGAACGATCTCAGACTCAACAAAAGTTTTATAAGCATGGACCCAGGGAGCAGACATCAGACATTGATATTCCAATATTACTTAATAAGATACATCCTTAACCCTTTCCCTGTTCAATATTCATGTAAGTAATAATGACGTCATGAATATTTATCTGCTAAATTTTTATGTGAATATTTCAAGGAAACATTTTGCTTTGAAGAAAAACGTAAAATCAGATCTGTGTCATGTCAAAAGCAAACCGAGCAGACCCTGATAAGACGTCTCCTATAGGAGCCATCTGATCTGGGTTGACTCTGTTTTCAAATGCATGAAAAGGCATTATTATGAAAGAAAGGGATAAAAGGCGTAAGCATGCTAAAACATTACTATTACCATGTTATAGTTAATTATAAAATGTAATACGTTATAATTACAGTCAAGACTGTCATATGTGACCTTCCAAGGGACTTCATGAAAAAGGTCACATATGACAGGGAGTCTCTTAATACAGACCGAGGATATAATACATGATGTATACCAAAACTGTACAAGTAAGAAATCTACATAAGGGAAAAATAAAACTGTGTACTAATCCAGTCTGATAAATCTATTTATCTATTATTTAATGCATTTATACAACATTTATTGTCACAAATAAATGCTAATTTAAAAGTTTAATAAATTAATAAAACATTCATTTAACTAAATGTTTTATTTAAAAAAAAGATTGAAGGGATTCCAGAACATCAGTGCATGTAAGATACAATGTACACATAAAATATACATGTAAGTGAATGCACTAAATTAAACACTTAATGATATAAATATAAACCAGGTGCAGATTACCAAGCATACTTTCGAGTAATGTTGATAGAGACATGTATTATGTACATATTATTTGATATTTATAAAGACCGTTCTGACCTAAAGAGCCCGTAATAATCGCAAGCCAGATCGAATTGCCTTGTTTGTCGTTCTTTAACATTTTTGTCGCTCGAAATCTCCTCCGGCAAATCTTATATACGACGTACGTAGCCATGTTTGACACGACTGGTTTCGCGAATATTCTGTTCGCGTACATGTATCTGTAGAGCGGAAGTCGGGAACCAGCTAGTTCACGCGTGATTACAATCCCGGGTTTTCCCTAATTAATATGGTGTGAAAAACCAACGCGCTATGTAAACAAACAAAAGAAACTGCGATAATTGAATGTCGTTAAATACAGACCGAAGCCTATGTTTGGTTCGCAAAATCAGGGTCGCTTGTCACGTAAGACAGGGAGTCGCTTAATTCAGACCAAAATTATAGGAAAATACGTTGGGCAGGATGAAATACAGTCGCATATGAGAGGGAGTCGCTGAATTCAGGGGGTCGCTAAGGCAGTCTCGACTGTATCTGCATATCATGTTTTTCCAACATAATTTTCAGTAGTTATTCTTATATTCAGACTTTTTTCATGATGTTTTTTGTTATTTGTTTTTTTCAGCTGAGCGAAATAGTCACAGTGGCATTGTATGGTTTTCCATTTTTCAGGTGAGGAATGATTTTTTACCTGATGAATATTCATGTAAAAAATAATAACATTAGCTTAATATGAATACAATGGTTTTTAATATGAACACAATGGTTTTTCAGCCATGACAGAATCTGTAGAATCAGATTTTTATAATTCCATAAGCAAACAATTCAGATCCTGATCAGACAGCTTCTACAGAAGCCATGTGAACTTGTTCTACTCTGTTTGCAAAGGCATTTATCAGTTAAAGGGCTAGTATTCATACAACAGCCAAACTCAATAAAATGTCCCATCTTTGGTTGTATAAAGTCACAAAATAAAATGTTTAATACCATTTATTGGTTAGTGTTTTCTAAACTCACAAACATATATTGTCAACATCCTAAAATTATTTCAACATAAGAGTAATAGTTTTTTTCAAAGGTTGCGTTCATTTAACTCTACTGTTTTTGAAAAAATAATGCCTTAAAGGTTCGTTACCATACTACCTATAACATTTCAACGTGTAGCACATGATTGTTACCAGTTTTGTTCCATTTAAAGTACAATGGTTATCTTTATCACTGCATAATACAATCATATCAATGTAAGCCGTGAATATTTAATCTTCTATTAACACACTATAGATCTAGGAAAAACGGTCCCTAAATTATGCTATTTGATTAATGAATTTATATTACCTTCTATACATTTATCATAGATATTTCTAGTTGTATGCACATTAATAAAGACTTCGTAGATTAATTATCCACGTCTTCTGTGTCTTAGCTGTGAGTACAGCTTTTCTTTAAGACTATTTACACACCCATTGACCACAAAGTTTTCGAATAATGCTTAGTGCTATATTGTAACGAACCTTTCAAAATACAAGTAAATTACTTTGGTAATGCATTTACATATGTGCAGCTATAAGTAACTTACAACTACATATTAATGATTATGACCAAGTTCACTTTTTACAAATAGCGCGCAATAACTGCATAAAAAGGCACAATAACTTAACAATTTGAACTTCTAAAACAACACGAACTACAACAAAAACATGCTCTGAACACGACAAGAAATAATGTCTGCTTGCTCTAAGATGATAGTTAGTCTAGTACCCTCACACAAAACATAATCTACTGCTAAATGATACAAGGTTAACTACTAGGTATTCAAATATCTTGAAAGAATTGAATACCACGGAAACATGGAGTCGATTATGTGAGGATGTGATGTAAGAAAGGTTCGTTATCAGCAATAGACGTTGACAGTTCATCAGGCGTTTAACATTTTCACTGCAAAAACAGCATTTGTGGTTTCAAGTTCTTCGTCTGTGAGCCTAAATGCCCTCTGCGATCGACCTGTTGCCCTTGGTTGTCCAACCTTGGTAAGTATATCTGTTGATTTGAGCCAAATTCTGTCCTCAGCAGCTGGCCATTGGAATGTCATGCATGTCTTGTTTGTTTTCATGAATTTAATTTCGAGTTCACTGTCATCTATATCAACAACCTCACCTACGTACCACTGTTTGAGGTACACCGCTGTAACAAAGTCCCCTTCTTTGTACTCAACATGGTTTTCTGGTTCTATGGGTAACGGGTTTTCCGGTTCTATGGGTAACGGGCTGTTAGTATCTACTCTTATATCCACTGTTGTTGTGTTTGCTTTATCGTCAAGGTGAACTACCCTTTCCGTCTTCCAGTGATCTTCGCAGAATTGTTGATTTATGCAATTACAACAATAGCAACTAACATCCGCTTTCAGTATTACTCCAGACTCAGTCCCACCAACCACTGCATGAATTTTCATAGTTCCTGGAACAGGCTTGAGTATCATCTTCCCAAGTTCACCTCCCTTCTTTTGGCATTCTTCTGTGGCAACAAACATGAATTCCACACTTTTAATTGTACAAGCTGATGATTTTGTCCAAGCGTAAAACTCTTGCGCGTCTTGAATAACCGTTTTTTCGCATCTCACAGCTTCATCTGCCATTCGTTTGGTCAACCCGCCAAGGCCATCGCATGGGCCCTTCCCATGGCCGCTTTCGAAATAGTTCCATGTTGCTTTAACTCCGTGCAATTCTTCATGTCTGGCCACTGTATCAAAAATTGTTTTATTTCGATACTGACTGGTGGGACTATCAGTCCAGTAATGAATTCTCTGCAGACCTGGTACCATTTGATTCACTCTAGGTATCAATTGGTCTAAAATCGCTAGGACTGTAGATGTGTTGTGACCCTGTTCATCGGACACGACAACGACACTTTTGTGAGCCAGAACTCCTTCTTCATTTTTGAAATAGACAACCGTTGGGTGAAGGGTCACGCCTGTTTGTGTCCAATACGCAGACTGAACTTCTTCAACCGTTTTGCAAGTGTAGTTTTCAGCAAAATCCATATGAATTATTGCTTCCTTGTCTTTCAAATTTGTCTTCAATTGAGCGATTTCTGCATACTGTCGCTTAACACGACAGACATGTTGTCGGAAATCAGATGTTTGTTCGTGAAGGAACTTCATAAAGTCATCCTTTCCCATCTCTTGGTCAACAATCTTCATAATCATTTTCTTCTTTCCCTTTTCTTCAATCGCTACACGCTTCCATTGACCAAATTTTATAGTGTCCGGTATTTGTGTCTCTATAGCATTCACGGCATTTTCTTCATTAGCGAACTCCTCTGGATTCAACGGCACATTTACTCCACACCCCTTCAATGCACGTGTACACAAAGCCATGTTTTGATGTCTTGTACAAAGACATGAGCTCCTAGTGATGAATGCCGTGAGTTTTATATATTTTGGCCTTATTCTTCTGAAGGACGACAACGACAGCTTTGCATTTGGATTTTCGCTCAAATACTTTTGATAAAGGTTCTTTAGGTAATCTGTCAATGTGCGCGTTTGCTGCGTTTCGCCAGCTGATTTCACTTTATCTCGTTTTCCTGGATTAGCCCTTGAGTTGTCATCTCTAACTAGAAAATCTATCACGCTTTGTCTGTATATTCTCACTTCTCTTCTTCGGATGCAATCACGCATGCTCAAGCCTGTTAGACGGTTTCTAGCCAATCCTGTTTCTTTGCTAACTGATTTCTTCAGCCTGTACTTTTTTAATATTTCACCACCTATAAGTGTTCTCAATGAACCCTTTGCAATGTTTTTCACTCCTTTTTTCTCTTTGCTCATCTGGTTTTGGACTAGAAAGCCAAACAGTAGCTGTTTCTTTACTTTTGCCTTTTGCCTGTGTGACAAACCAGCTCTTTTCATAAACAGTTTTGTTCGTGTACTTGGCGTCAAGCTTCCCTGTTGCTGTGGCTCTTCTTGGTCATTGTTTTCCTGAAGTTCTACTATATGCTCATCATCTTTTGACTTCTTCTTCATTCTCTGAAGACTTCTCAGGGTTCTCTTGTATTTCAACTGAAGGCTTTCATAGTTAGTTTTGAGTTTCTTTAACTCCTTAGACTTCTTGGCCAATGATCTGCTAATTCTTTTCCGTGGCCCATTTTTCCTGTTTGGAAAGGGTATATTAACGATCAATGGGGTGTTATCTGATTGTCCTGTATCATAGCCACTTGTTTCAATAGGTTGGCCGAGTTCTTGCTGGGCAATTTCAATTTCCCTTTCAACCTTCTTCTTTTGTCGATGCCGTTGTAGGTAAACTTTGTTCTTTTCGTTCCTTCTTACTTTCTCTCGTCTTGACAGGCTTGTCACAGGAACATAGTTTTTCTGTTTTCTTTCTCTGGCTTGCAACAAGTATGCCTCATATTTGGCCGGATCTTGTTTTAGCCGTTGTCTGTATTCTCTCATAATTTCTGCTTTCGACTTGACCATTTTCACTTCTATACAGCCCTGTGAATGTATAAAAATATCACCTTACATCATTGAACTTGCATTGTTTTGTTTCAGATGTGCTGAGATCTATCAAAAGATATATTTATGTGTTCAAAATGTGTACAAAATATTGCTTGCGTTATATTAAAGTAATTATACCTTCTGTTAAGTGTCTAGTTTCTGTTCAACATAAATTGAAAGGTTCGTGACTTAAATATTACGAACCTTTCTCTAAAGTCTACTCTAAAAAGAACCATAGACATACCTATCTCAAGCATTTAATAAACACTGCAACAAGTTTTTTATATAGCTAAAAAGGGTCTGTATGTTACATAATGCACACATACTTTGCTCAACAGATGGAAATATATTTATTAAAGCTATTAAATGCTTAGGTTAAAAACCTGGTTTCATCCAGTATTGTAAAACTTTCATATAGCTTTAGTTCTATAATTACAGAGTAAAGCGCTCTGTTGTAAATTATTTATGTAATGTTTCAAGTGATATGTTTATTGATAAACAAATATATCGTTTTTCTGTCATATCTATGCTTCTAAATAGATCGTAAGAGAAACATGAAAGGTTCGTTTCTATAGTTCACGAACCTTTCAAATCACAAATACCCAAGTATAGCATTAATGTCTATTCCTTAGTGAAATCCTTTCATAATACCACAATAAATAAGACGTTTTCTAAAAGGAAACATTTATAATATGTTTATATCCATATAGATAAGAATATTTTAACTTACCTTCAAGTTAGATCACATTCTATTCCGCATGTTGTATTGTTTTTACATTGAGACAGCCATATGATGTAACAACGCCTTACGCCACGTGTAATATTACGTCACTAAAAGTTATGTATGATGTGTTTCATACGACAGAGCGTGTTCATAGGAAAATGTGCAAGTATCAAAATATCAGTTCACGAACTTTTCATCACGAACCTTTCAATAATGTATTTAAGACCCATCTCTATAAAAATATATTGAATAGTTAACATCTAGATAGGTTAAAATTCGCCACATTAGACACATCTTGTTCATAAACCTATACAATCTTGTAAAATGTAACTAAGTTTTCATTTGTCAGAGTAACGAACCTTTACTATTTATGTCTAACCTTCGAAATAAACAGCTTGAGGGGCACAACTTTGTAGAAAAGCGTCCTCATATAGTAAAGTACCTATGTTAAAGGTTTTGGTTTTAGTATTTGACATGTATAAATGTGTTTAGTGGTGAATTGTCATCATAACTGTGTCCTATGTCAACGAGTTTTCTTTGGTTACGAACCTTTCACACAAATGAGCGACAAATGATATCCCATCATGTTAATCAAAAGTAAGTAGAAGAGAGATGTCATGTTCTATGATTTCTTTGCATAAGGGGTAATTCTAACGACACAGACTCATAAAACTAAGATAGTAATGCGACTAGAAATTAAATTTACAGCAATTATTTGAAAGAAGACAGAGCGACAGTAACGAACCTGTCATTTTCGTATATTTGCTGGATGTGTGTACAATTTTGGTTATTATTCAGAAGGACTATAATGTTGTTTTGAAATTGCTATCACTTGAAGTTGAGAATACATCACAATATGTCCTATATATCCGTCATTTACAAATGATATTGACCGACGACACACCATTTTATTTAGTGTAACATCTAATTGATTTTGGCTGACTAGTGGCCCAGATAAGATGAGTGAATTAAATCTTAACTCCAAGGTTTTTCATGCCAAATATCAGGAATATTATTTAACTGAATGTCTATAATGTTGCTGTGAACAAGGGAATTGTTTATCGTAAGACAAACTGTAGAAGCAGATCTATATTATTTTGATAAGCACACTGAGCACACCCTGAACAGATGTGTCCTACAGGAGCTGTCTGATCTGGGTCTATTAGGTCCGCAAAGGCATAAAAAGGCATATCTAATTATCTATGGAGTAAAGCGTTAAGCATTTCCAGGAATACAGTAAAATTCCTTAAGTCAAGCAGAATTTAGATCTTTTAGGCATATGGCTGCTTAATGTAGGATGAAATTCAACAGAAAGCTCCATTTTGGAGCTTTCTGCATGACTTTCACCCTGCTTTAAGTTGGCACCTGTCTTTTAGATGGGCAATGATAAACAAATTAACCCTTTGCTTGCTGAATTTTAAAATACATTTCTCCTTCTTTACTCATGCCCTGTTGTATAATTACATATATCTTCACTGTCTACAATTATTTCTCTGTGCAATCACTGCTGTGGAGTGCACTGGTTGCACAATCAACTTGTAAATAGTGCAGACCCTGATGAGACAGCTCCTGCAGGAGCTGTCTCATCTGGGTCTTCACTATTTACAGGTAGGTATATTGACGTGAATAGCAAGCGAAGGGTTAATGTCCTGTTTAGAGTTGTTTTACTGTATGCCCTTTAGTACTCCACCAAACCCTATGTTGTGACCATTCTTTAGAATGATTTATTCAAGACTATACCAAAGAGTGGTTACTACGTAAAGGTTGATGGAGAATTGACGACTTTGATATTCAAATATGCATTTTTATCTATAGCTTTGATTCAACATTTTATTTTCCCTGTGTGAGGTGGTTGTGGGTCTGGAAGCCTACCCACCTACCTAGCACCTAACAATCTTCACATCAACTTGTAATATAGGAAAACATTTTATTATGTCATTAAATAATTTGACACAAATTATATTAACCCATTCCCTCCTATGGACCATTCCATTTGAAACATTTAGTCGTCCAATGGAAAAAGTTTGCACATAGAATATTTACTTATAATATTTACTCGTGTATTATCAATTTTTCTTTATACAGTCGACATGAAGTTGATGGAAACTTAACGTTGTGGAATTTTGTACGAGTGATCAACATACTAATTATGATACGGCTTCTTCGAGTGATCTGGCATATAAAGGTAAAGTTCTGTATGGGAGAATGGGTGATCTGGCATATAAAGGTAAGGTATTGTATGGGAGAATGGGTGGTCTAGGCATATAAAGGTAAAGTACTGTATGGGAAAATGGGTGATCTGGCATATAAACTGTATGGTAGAATGGGTGATCTGGCATATATAGGTAAGATATTGTATGGGAGAATGGGTGATCTGGCATATAAAGGTAAGATATTGTATGGGAAAATGGGTGATCTGGCATATAAAGGTAAGGTACCGTATGGGAGAATGGGTGATCTGGCATATAAACTGTATGGTAGAATGGGTGATCTGGCATATAAACTGTATGGTAGAATGGGTGATCTGGCATATAAAGGTAAGGTATTGTTTGGGAGAATGGGTGATCTGGCATATACAGGTAAGATATTGTTTGGGAGAATGGGTAATCTGGCATATAAAGGTAAGGTATTGTATGGGAAAATGGGTGATCTGGCATATAAAGGTAAGGCACCGTATGGGAGAATGGGTGATCTGGCATATATAGGTAAGGTATTGTATGGGAAAATGGGTGATCTGGCATATACAGGTAAGGCACCGTATGGGAGAATGGGTAATCTGGCATATACAGGTAAGGTATTGTATGGGAGAATGGGTGATCTGGCATATACAGGTAAGGTATTGTATGGGAGAATGGGTGATCTGGCATATACAGGTAAGGTATTGTATGGGAGAATGGGTGATCTGGCATATACAGGTAAGGTACCATATGATAGAATAGGTACAGAGCAGACCCAGATCAGACGGCTCCTAGGTAGGAGCCATCTGATCAGGGTCTGCTCTGTTTGCTTATGATATAATATACATGTATATATGTATTTTGACCATGGATATTTAAATTTGGTCTAAATATAGAACAGGGAAAGGGTTAATATGCTATTATAAGAATGATTCTAATTGATATTTATGACGTCATTATTTCTTACATGAATATTCCATATATGGAGTAAGCGGTTAAACAACTTGAGCCGGCCCTAATCTGACAGGAGCTGCCTGATCTGTGTCTGCACTGTTTGTAAAGGTGCAGAAAGGCTTAATGTTATGGATGAAATGAAGGGAAAGAATTTGTTAGATACAGACATGTAATTTATTAGATACAAGTACTAAAGGGACTTTCTTCAATTTAAAACTGAATTTAGCAATAACAACTTGCCTTTTAGCTAGAAGTGGTCTTTTACAAACAACAAACCAAATTTGTTCATTTACTTGATGAATATTCTCGTAAGAATTAACGACATAATGAATGATATGAAGACAGGATGTTTTGACCTTGACAGAAACTGTCAAGTCGAATCTATAAAAATCCTTAAGAAATAGAGCAGACCCTGATCAGACGGTTCCTAAAGGAGCTGTCTGAACTAGGTTTACTCTATTTGCAAAAAGATGTTTCTATTAGTTAAAGGATACAGGGCAAAGAGCTGCTGTGTAGTATATACCATTACTATTAGTTAATGGATAGAGGGCAAATAGCTGCTGTGTGGTATACTATTAGTTAATGGATAGAGGGGATAGAGCTGCTGTGTAGTATATATACCATTACCCTGATACTTTGTAACCTTTATCAAGAAATCTACAAATTTCTTTTTTTCAGACCATGGCCATTGTAGCGCACACTCTTTTGGATCTGGTGAAAAACTTGCAGTCCTTTGGAGGAATTCTAATTGTAAGTAACATTCCCCTGTTCAGTAAGTGTTTGCTATAGAGAGTCTTATCTTACTGGTAAAACCTGTCTACTGCAACCACCAAAAATAAATGCTAAACTTAGTATTTTCAGACAGGTGGTAGCTTAACCCTTTCCCTCATATAAATGCCTTGCAAACAGAGAAGACCCAGATCAGATGGATGCTATAGGAGCCCTCTGATCAGGATGTGCTGTGTTTGCTTATGAAAGTACATCTATCTTATCCTGCAATATCTGCCTCAGCCAACATGTCCTGTGTTCATATGCCATTATAAAAGTAATCTAATTAATATTTCATGATGTCATTATTTCTTACATGAATATTAAACTGGAAAAGGGTTAATGCAGGATGAAAGTTAGACAGAAAGCTCCCCCCATCCCTAGGAGCTTTCAGCATTACTTTTATCCTGCATTAAGCAATCACGTACTCGTAGCACCATGCATTTTCATTATATTGTCACTATAGGCAGTTCTACTGTGCAGTTATGATCACTTTTATAAGGAGACTCTTAATTAGTACTAATTGGATAGGGAATATGAGGTGGGGGGGGGGGGGGGGGAATGCAGTACTTCCTGAAGAGTTTAACCCTTTTAAACCCTTATTTCCCTGTTTGAATATTCATAATATAAGAATAATCATATCATGAATGTTATTTAGATTATTATACCCCCCTTTTGAAAAAATGGGGGTATATTGCTTTGCACATGTCGGTCGGTCGGTCTGTCGGTCGGTTGGTCGGTCGGTCGGTAGATCGATGGTTTCCGAATGATAACTAATAAACGACTTGGCATAGAATCTTCAAACTTGCTGTGGTGGTTGGTCATGACAAGTAGATGACCCCTATTGTTTTTGAGGTCACTAGGTCAAAGGTCAAGGTCACAGTGACCTAAAATGGTGAAATAGTTTCCGATCAATAACTGCTCAAGGGCTTGGCTTGGCATCTTCAAACTTGCTGTGGTGGTTGGTCATGACCACTAGATGACCCCTATTGTTTTTAGGTCACTAGATCAAAGATCAAGGTCACCATGACCTTAACTGGTTAAATGGTTTCCGATCAATAACTGCTCAAGGGTTTGACTTAGAATCTTTAAACTTGCTGTGGTAGTTGGTCATGACCACTGGATGATCCCTATTGTTTTTGAGGTCACTAAGTAAAAGGTCAAGGTCACCATGACCTTAACTGATAAAATGGTTTCTGATCAATAACTGCTCAAGGGTTTGGCTTAGTATCTTCAAATTTGCTTAGGTGGTTGGTCATGACAACTAGATGAGCCCTGTTGTTTTTGAGGTCACTAGGTCAAAGGTGAAGGTCACTATGACCTTAACTGGTGAAATCGTTTCCGATCAATAACTGCTCAAGGGTTTGGCTTAGGATCTTCAAACTTACTGTGGTGGTTGGTCATGACCACAAGATGACCCCTATTGTTTTTGAGGTCACTAGGTCAAAGGTCAAGGTCACCATGACCTTAACTGGTTAAATGGTTTCCGATCAATAACTGCTCAAGGGTTAGGCTTAGAATCTTCAAAAATGCTGCAGTAGTTGGTCATGACCACTGGATGACCCCTATTGTTTTTGAGGTCACTAGGTCAAAGTTCAAGGTCACCATGACCTTAACTGGTAAAATGGTTTCTGATCAATAACTGCTCAACGGTTTGGCTTAGGATCTTCAAATTTGCTTAGGTGATTGGTCATGACAACTAGATGAGCCCTTTTGTTTTTTAGGTCACTAGGTCAAAGGTTAAGGTCACCATGACCTTAACTGGTGAAATGGTTAATGATCAATAACTGCTCAAGGGTTTGGCTTAGGATCTTCAAACTTGCTGTGGTTGTTGGTCATGACCACTAGATGACCCTATTGTTTTTGAGGTCACTAGATCAAAGGTCAAGGTCACCATAACATTAACTGGTGAAATGGTTTCCAATCAATAACTGCTCAAGGGTTTGGCTTAGGATCTTCAAACTTGCTGTGGTGGTTGGTCATGACAACTAGATGACCCCTGTTGTTTTTGAGGTCACTAGGTCCAAGTTGAAGGTTATCATGATCTTAACTGATGGAATGGTTTCCGATTAATGACTGCTCAATGGTTTGGTTTGGGATCTTTAAACTTGCTGTGGTAGTTGGTCATGACCACTAGATGACCCCTATAGTTGTTGAGGTCATTAGGTCAAAGGTCAAGGTCACCATGACCTTAACTTGTGAAATGTTTTCAGATCAATAAATGATCAGTGGTTTGGCTTAGGATCTTCAAAGTTGCTGCTGTGATTAGTCATGACCACTAGATGACCTCTATAGTTGAGGTCACTAGATCAAAGGTCAGGGGGTCTTGGGGGTATACATGTTTTACAAACATCTCTTGTTTGTTATAATCGCATATGAAGACAGGACATTTTGGACCAGGCAGAAACTGAAAAATCAGATCTATATGATACCATAAGGAAACAGAGCCGTTTCTGATCATATTGTTCCTATATGTTGTATGTTCCTATAAGGTGTAGAAAGGCGTATTTATGGAACAAAGGGTTAAAAGATGGCTAATTGTCAGTCTTTAACCCAATTCCGATTAATATTCATATACGTAAGATATTATGACTGTATGAATATTATGTTTTGGCCATGGTAGAATCAGATCTATATTATTCAATAAGCAAACAGAGTAAACTCTGATCTGGCAGTTCCTACAGGTTCTGTGCTTACACAGCGTAAATATGTGTCTTTACAGAACTACTGGTAAAGGTGCATACCTAAATACTAAAATTGTCATTTCTACACCAAACCCATTACTGTAACCACTCTTTAGAATCGTCTCGAAGAGACAATTTTGAAGAGTGGTCACAGTATAGTGTTTGTTAGAGAAATAAAGGAGATATTCTTGAAAATGATTAATTATGCATCTTATCTGGACCTCTGGTCTTTGTCTAGTAAAAGGTTAAGATAGATAGTAGATTGTTTACAGCTCTAAATGTGTCGTGAATTATTTCAAATGCTTCAGTAGTTACATGTATAGTAGACCCGGTTTGCAAAATGCCATTTACCTCATTTGGGAAGTACAGCATCTAAAGTTCATAGAAATTGTTGGCCAACCCCATTTTCACAAAAATAAAAATGGTAAGAGAAAATACAATTGAATTAAACTTAAATCATTTACCACATTCTCAGGTGCCACCTTTTAGTATAGCATAAATTCATACTTGTCCGACACATTTGTTGAACAGAAAAAAAAAATGTCACCAAAAAGATATGGAATTTAAGAGTTTGATTTTCCATTGTACATGTTTTTCCTTTGTAAATTTATTACAAGAAAGTCAACATAAAACAATTCCTGGTAGGCGTAGCAATTTTACCATTTCCCTCATAACTTTCTCCATGGTTATTCACATAAAATTAATGACATCATGAATATCAATTAATAAAATGTCATATAAACACAGAAACTTTTTGCCCTGGCAGAAACTGTAGAAATTCATATCTCTATTATATCATATGCAAACAGAGATTAGGTCCTGATCAGACGGCTTCTACAGGAGTCGTTTGATCTGGGTCTACTGTATTTGCAAATGTGTTGAAAGACATATTTATGGAGTAAACGGATAAATATTTATATAAGAAATAACGACATCATTATCTATTAGCTGAATTTTTATAATAATATATGAAATCAGAATTTTTTATGAGGTTAGAGAAGGTAGAATCAGATCTATACTATTGCATAATAAAGCAAACAGAGCAGACTTAGATCAAACATTTCCTCCTGGAGCCATTTGGTCTAGGTTTTACTGTTTTTGCAAAGTTTGAATAGGCACATCATGTTGGTAAAGGGTTAGAATAAGAATTCATTAGTTACAGCTTCTTCTCTCAAAGTTGTACATCTAAGTAGTGTTTTTAGAAAATAATTACTGTGCCAGTACTTCTCTGTGAATTGTTAATCAGAATTAAATCAACACATGTTTGCTTTCTTTAGTATTAAAATACCAAATAGCTAATTAAACAGATAAATTTTGAATTGTAGGTTTTTTCTTGTTGCTTTTGTTGTCTTTGGAAAAAAACTGTAGTCATTTCCTGTTTGTCACTAGTGGTAATAACAAGCAAAATGCAGGGAACTGATTTACAACGTGTTAACCCTTTCCAAACTAAATAACTTTCATCTGTTTTAGTTTTCTATTACACTTACATATTTTTTCCATTTCTTTTTGAAAAATAACTAAAAAACTATGTCTAAATGTGAAAGGGTTTGGATTCTGATGAGTCTTTGAGTCATACGGCATCTCATCAGGATCCACACTGTTTACAAGGGCCATCACATTTCAGTTGATGATGTTGAAAGCATTCAAGTATTTTTTGTTGTCATACATATTTGCAGTGTGGCAAGTGAGCAGCTGCTTCTCTCTCACGTTATAGGTTTGAACTTGATTTATTCTGATTACAGTCTTTGTCATCAACACAGTCTTAACTCATTCCCCCCTAGACTGTTTTTAGACCCAACCTCTTTGAATTAATCTACCCAAAAGGAGCTTTAACAAGAGAAAAGGAAAACAATAGAATTGTGTAGTTTTTAAACCATTGTATTTATCACAATGGTTTCTGAATGTGACTTTTACAGAGGGGCCAAAATGCGTCTCTAGGAGAGAATGTGTTAACCCCTTCCTTCATATAAACACCTTTTCATGCATTTGCAAACAGAGCAGAGAAATCAAGAAAGGATTAAATCTGCTAGATGATTTTTGTGTCAATTGCCCAGAGGCAGTATATCACGTAGGGATCACATTTCCATTGTCTGTCTGTCTGTCTGTCTGCCGTCACACTTTCCTTTTTTTGGCCATCATTTCTAAACTTATCATTATAGATTTTTCAAATTTCACATGTGTCTTCCTGTCATTGAGGACCATTGATGTAACAAAGGTTGGTCACTCTACCTGTATACTTTTTGAGTTATTCTCCATATTTCCGATGTTCGCATTCCAGCGGATTAACCATTTTTGTGTCACCTGAGAGCAGGTTACACATGTGTTCCTTCTAAAAGTCTTGTTAATGCAGACCTCTAGGAGCCCTCTGATCTGGATCTACACTGTTTGCAAATATTAGTTAAGCTCATGTCCTGCATTCAAAGAATTATTGTATAATTAATGTTTTTGTTTTACTTTTTCAGGTGATGTACTATTTCTATGCCATATTAGGAATTGAGCTTTTCTACAATAAGATTATATATCAGAGTGACATCTCCAATAAAAGGTAGATATAACCTGTTTTGCTTTTTTTTTAGCTCACTGGAGCACTTTTGTGCTCAGGGTGAGCTTTTGTGATCACCTGATGTCCATCGTCCGTCGGCGTGCGTTTTGCGTCATGCGTCATCCCGCGTCAACAATTTCAACCTTTAAAAATCTTCTCCACTGAATCTACAAGGTTCTCAGCTTTCATCTTTGGTACATAGCATCATCTGTAGGTCCTCTACAAAAGCTGTATAAATTATGCCCCAGAGGTCAAAATTGGCCTGCCCCCAGGGGTGCCTTGTTTTCTGTAGAAACATATAGTAAAACTTTAAAAATCTTCTCCTCTGAAACTGGAAGGTTCTCAGCTTCCATATTTGGCACATAGCATCATGTTCAGGTCCTCTACAATAGTTATATAAATTATGCCCCTGGGGTCAAAATTGGCCCTGCCCCAGGGGTGGTCAGTTTTCAGTAGAAACATATGGTGAAAACTTTGAAAATCTTTTCCTCTGAAATTGGAAGGTTCTCCGCTTTCATATTTGGCACATAGCATCATGTTCAGGTCCTCTACAAAAGTTATATAAATTATGCTCCTGGGGTCAAAATTGGCCCTGCCCCAGGGGTGCCTTGTTTTCTATATAGAAACATATATTAAAACTTTGAATATCTTCTTCTCGGAAACTGGAAGGTTCTCAGCTTTCATATTTGGCACATAGCATCATGTTCAGGTCCTCTACAAAAGTTATATAAATTATGCCCCTGGGGTCAAAATTGGCCCTACCCCATGGGTGATCAGTTTTCAACAGAAACAATTATAGTTTTCACTTTGAAAATCTTCTTCTCTGAAACTGGAAGGTTCTCAGCTTTCATATTTGGCACATAGCATCATGTTCAGGTCCTCTGCAAAAGTTATATAAATTATGCCCCTGGGGTAAAAATTGGCCCTGCCCCAGGGCCAACTAGTTTTCTATAGAAAAACTTTGAAAATCTTCTCCTCTAGTTGTCTGGTGAGCGATATCAGGGCCATTCTGGCCCTCTTGTTTTCATCACACTTCTTCTAGCAGATGACACACTTGTACCTTCAAACACTCTTTCTTCAAAATTCGTAATCAGACTCAAATAGTTTAGATCCTGATTAGACTTAGAATTGTTTGACTTCTCATCTGGATCCACTCTATGAATCCACAGTTAAATAAATATGCACTTGATGTTATCCCTATACACATACACATGACGTTTGGGACCTTTTGGTTAATATGCTATAGCCCTAACCAATTACCTATTTAACTCTTTCCCTCATATAAACACCTTTTCATGCATTTGCGAACAGAGTAGACCCAGATCAGACGGCTCCTATAGGAGATGAAAACCGAACCACCCTCCATATTTCCTTATAACTATTATAATCAAACAAAACATTGTAGTAGTCCTAATTATCTTTCATACTTTTTCAGTGCAAGCATCTGTGGTACATATGAACAGCTGGAATACTGGGCCAATAACTTCAATGACTTTGCTGTAAGTAACATAAACCTACATCATTGGAACCCTTATAACCCTTTCCCTGGTGAATATTCATGTAAGAAAAAAGGACATCATGAATATTTATTTGCTGAACTTTTAAAACGTAAAAAAATCAAGAAATGTTTTTGCTTTGGCAAGAACTGTATCATGTCAAAAGCAAACAGAGCAGACCCTGATCAGACGGCTCCTATAGGACCCGTCTGATTTGGGTCTGCTTTGTTTGCAAAGGCATGAAAAAGTGTTTATATGAAGGAAAGGGTTAAACCAGCGGATGAAGTGACACAACTTTCATTAAATACACCGCTTAACTTTTTAACTCTTTATGTACAATTTTTCACACATTTGCAAATAGGTTAGATCCAGTTGTTGATTATCTTTATTCAGAGAAAAGACAAACAATCTTATGTAAAATATTTGATTTTAATAATAGCTTTTGAAATAGAAGGAGAAAATGGGAAAATAAAAAATGGCAAACACTAATATATGCATTTTTTTTGCCCAAACTGCATAATTTGCACCCTCAGAAATAACCAATTATGCAGTATTACAAAGAGATCGTGGGCAAACTTTATTTCAGACTCAGTCCTCCAAGTTTGATGAGTATGGCCCTTTTTGACTAGATAATAGTCATGAATAGTCTAGTACCAATTGTGAATACTAATTTAATTTTTGTATTAAAAATAAAAATGAGATATTTTTATTGTCATGAAGAACAGTTGAGATCTGTACAATATATTCAAACAGAGAAGACCCTGATGTGACAACTCTTTCAGGAACTTCTAATCTGGATCTGCTCTGCAAAGATGTAAGACTCCAGCATTATCAAATAAAGAATTATAAGCATAAAAGTGTACTGTTGTTATTATTGTAGTTAGAAAATCAAGCATTTCGTAATTTCTTAGACACTTTAATAAGAGATAGACTGACTAGTGAATGTGAACAGTAGAATGACTATTGAATGTGAACAGTAGAATAAACCCCTTATGTAACTCTTGTCATTAGATTGGAAAATACAACAAAATATTTTAATTTTGCTACAGGCAGCCATAGTGGTATTGTGGGATGTTATGGTTGTGAATAACTGGTTTGTGTTCCTTGATGCTTATGCCAAATATACAAATAGGTGAGTGCATATCACTTGTAGTAATCCTGCCTGTTTGTGTTGCCTGTTGTAAGCTAGGTGACACTTACAGATCACTTCTCCATTATCTGACTGTCCATATGTCCATCTGTTTGTCATATTCATTATGTCATTATTTCTAACGGAACAAAAGTGTAGACTTTGCTGAAAATACTTTATAATGGTAAACAATGCAGACCCTGATCATTGTGCTCTTTATCCCTTTACTTTGAATATTTATATAAAAATAATGACATCATGAATATTAATTAGATTAATTTTTAGCCATGACAGAAAATGTAGAATCATATTTATATAATATCATAAGCAAACAGAACAGACCCTTATCAGATGACTCATATAGGAGCCATCTGATCTGGGTCTACTCTGTCAAAGGTGCATAAAAGTGTATTTATGGAGTAAAGTGTTAAGGAGCCATGTGATCCCAATCTACCCTATTTGGAAATGCAAGTTAAATAATTTCCTGCGGTCCTTGTATATTTGCCACCATTTTTACCAAACAGATTGTGACAATTTGCAGGAATGAAAAAGAAAATTTGAAACCCAGAATTTATGTACGGTATACTATGTATATGTATATAAACCAAATCAAAGAAAAGCAATTTGTGTTAATGTTTGAAGAATTTTATAGCAAGTTGACTTTGAATAATTATGTGGTGTGTAGTTTATGCCAGGTTTTGCATTAATAAAGAACATCTAATTGGTTTTGTTGACAGAATAAATCAAACCATGTATTTCTTGGTCTATATTAGCCATATATTACTTGTTAATTAGTGTTGCTGTGATATACTTTTGGTCAAATTAAGCTTTTACAGGCTGTCTCATTGTGATTAGTAAACATTTCTATGTACTTAACCCTTTCCTGAATGAATAGTTATACATGAATTAACCAACGTCAATTCGGCAATTTGGAACACAGATATTTTGGTGCTGTTTTTCAGGTGGTCATACCTATACTTTATAGTGTGGTGGTTGCTGTCAGTTGTTATGGCCCTGAATTTGTTCACTGCCCTTATTCTAGAGGTAAGTAACTTAATATAAACGCTCAGTCTGCTGAGTAAAATTTTGTCTGTGGATTGCTTTACAAACAGAGTAGACCCAGTTCTTACAGCTCTTATTCTACATTTTTTGTCAAAACCATCAATTCCCCTTTTAAAGTTTTGCTTAATACGGTGTCCTACCATAATCCAAACTGTTTGACACCTTAATACTGTGTTTTGAGAAGAAGAAAGAAAAAAGTACTTTTAGAATTGAAGCAGACGACAATATTTGCAGACGGCATTCGCTCAGAGCAACTACAACAATCATGGACAAAATAGTTATAATAAAATATGGAAGGTGGAACATTCTAGCAATTTTAGAAAGTAGAGAAACAGATCTTTCAAAGTCCACTAGCAAACACAGCAGACCTTGATCAGACGGCTCCTATAGGAGCCGTCTGATCTAGATCTACTCTGTTTGCAAATGGGTGAAAATGCATATATATGAAGGAAAGTGTTCCATAAGCAGACAGTGCAGACATTGGTCAGACAGCTCCCATAGAACCAAATTTGAGTCTATGTTCTTTGCAAAGGCATCTGTTTCAAGTAAAGGGTTAAACGATACTTTAACCCTTTCCGTGCGGGAAATGAGTCACTAATGTACTTTGCAAACAGTGTATACTATTATAATATGACACATGCTTTAGCGAGTGTCATATTCATTATAGTAAATAAGTCTCATAAAAACAGTTTGTAATGAACATGAATGTAAGATTCTTTTTATCACATAATCCTTAAAAAGTGCTATAGAAAGTGAAACAGACTTTTACAACTGACATATGATTACATGGCATCATTAGTTTGGCGTATTGTCGTTAAGACTCATTATGGGCCGTTTTCAAACTGGTAATTTCTGCAGTTATTGGCACTCTCTTTCGGCAATCCCACACCACAGATTATGTGATAAAAGAGAGTTTCTAGAGGAGCCCTCTCGTCAGGGACTGCACTGATTGTCTTGTTACACTTTTCTTTAAAAAATCCCTGTATATTCACAGTAAGCTTGACCTGTTTGAATTTTGGCATAGTCCAATAGTTTGAAAATTAAGTGTTAGAAGAGTTAACCCTTTCCCTCATATAAACGTGTTTTCACGCATTTGCAAACAGAGTAGACCCAGATCAGATGGCCCCTATAGGAGCCATCTGATCAGGGTCTGCTCTGTTTGCTGGTGGAATTTGAAAAATATGTTTCTTTACTTTCTAAAATGGCTACAATTTGTTCCACAGTCCATACTTCATGGTTACTATTTTGTCCATGAATATTCAGTAGGTATTGAAATTGGAAAAACTATAAACATATAGTAGAGGGGAGTGGTTAACCTATGTCATACCATCTGCATCAGAAGAGCTACTTGGTACAGTCAGTTTGCATGATGAACACTGAGAGACATAGTTTGGGTGTTATGTGTACACCCGTGCATTGAAATGTTGGCAAGTATCACTCACATATACTTTTGAACACATCAGTTATGGCCGTTTGTTTCCCAAATCCATAACCTTTTTGTCCATCCAGAGTCATATATGAGAAACAGTTTGAAGACTTTCAGTGGAACTTTGTGTAAATGTTTAGTACCATAGCAATGCAGCCATGCAGGTATCACTAATAGTAACCTTGAAACCACAGAGTTGTTTCCCTTTGTTTGTCAAACCCTTAGCCTTTTTGTACATCTGCTCAATAACTCAGTTTAATACTGAGGCCAGCATTTGTTTGGCGGGGAATATCAATTCAGCAAATTTGCTTGTCTAGATTATGAGTTATTATATTTTTTCACACGTGTTGGTTGGTCTGTTGGCCAGTAGACCAAATGGTAGGGCTGGTCATGATGAGTAGATTTTGATTGTGAGGTGGTTAGGTCAAGGTCAAGGTCAGTGTTACACTTTAAGGTCAAAGTCAGATTAAAGGCTGACTGCCATTGAGAGGCATACACATTTTACAAACATTTACTTTATTTACATTATATTTTATATACCGATGCCTTACACCCTGCCAAATTACCGTGTAACGAATTTATTACCTGTCAGAGATCCGATTTACCTTATTTAGAAACGAACAACCCTTATTTTTGCTGACATTAGATCTCTGATTATATGACGACATGACAAGGAAAACATGACATCATCACACAGCAAATATGACGTCGTCTCAGAGCAATTCCGAAACAGTTTAAACGATTACACGTTGTACTGAGAAGTTGATACTGTCAAATTGAGGAACATATGAGGAACAGGTTTTTAAGTTATTATCGATTATCGTAATCCGTCAAGAATTAATGGAGTAAGGGCGATATGAAATTTCGAATTGGCGCTAAAAACAAAAAGAAAACAAATAACGTCACGCGTCAAATTTGAATTCTGTATTCTCCGTGGAAGCCGCCGAATACGGTTCTGTACACCCTGGCAGTTTTTTGCAAACTGACCAATCAAATTCCGAGGATTTACTCTGACTGGTAATAATATTAGTTACATGGTGTTTTGGCAGGGTGTATGGATTTGTATGACGGTTTTGGATTCCGTATTTCCTCAGCGCGAAGCGAAGTGCTCAGGAAATACAGAATCCAAAACCGTCATACAAACCCTTACACCCTGCAAAAACACCATGTAACAAATTTATTTCCACTCTGGGTCCATTACAAGATTGAATACATGCATAACCTAACAAAATTTGTACATTTAATCCCTCAAAAAATGTGTTTACTTACAGCGCGTTCGATATGGCACAGCTGTCAATAAAGCACTTGCTTAAAAATGATGTCACTCAAACTCATGCACTGATTCGCAGGTTGGGTGAGACACAAACACAGATTTTCAGAAAATGATGTACAAATGCATTCATTAACAATATTTCCAAATTGAGTTTGTTTACTCGAATCCATGATGAAACAAAACCGATCAGTCACATGACAAACTTGATTCCCGTACCCCTCGGATCAAACGGGGTGTACAGTTTCTTACACACTGTACATGTAGGTGGTCTCAGCAAATCACATCCCAGAATTTATGATGACTAGAAATAAACCTTTTTATGCATTTGCGAACAGTGCCATCTTAACAGGGTCTGTTCTTTTTTCTGGTGAAATGATATAGATCTGATTCTACACTTTCTGTCATGATAAAAATTTCTGTGTGCCTAGTGTTTTTATGCCCCCAAAGCTAGGCTTTGGCGGCATATAGTGATCGCACCGTGCGTGGGTGGGTGTGTGGGTGTGTGTACCTTTTGTCTGGAGTATATTTCCTTTGTCACATCAGCTACTAAAAAATACCAAATTTGGTATGTGAGTTCATCTTGGGATGGCGGAGTGTCGCGTACCATTTTCATGTCACTGTGACCTTGACCTTTGACCTTGATTTTACAAAAAGCTTGTCTGGAGCATATCTCCTTTACCTTACCAGCTACAGATTCCAAATTTGGTGTGTGAGTTCATCTTGGGATGGCGGAGTGTCGCGTACCATTTCCAGGTCACTGTGACCTTGACCTTGACCTCGATTTTAGAAAAAGCTTATACCTTACCAGCTACAAAAAGCTTGTCCGGAGTATATCTCCTATACCTTACCAGCTAAGGATTCCAAATTTGTGTGTGAGTTCATCTTGGGATGGCGGAGTGTCGCATACCATTTTCAGATCGCTGTGACCTTGACCATGACCTTTGACCGATTTTACAAAAAGCTTGTCCGGAGCATATCTCCTTTACCTTACCAGCTACAGATTCCAAATTTGGTGTGTGAGTTCATCTTGGGATGGCGGAATGTCGCGTACCATTTCCAGGTCACTATGACCTTGACCTTGACCTTTGACCTCGATTTTAAAAAAAGCTTATACCTTACCAGCTACAAAAAGCTTGTCCGGAGTATATCAACTATACCTTACCAGCTAAGGGTTCCAAATTTGGTGTGTGAGTTCATATTGGGAAGGAGGAGTGTCGCGTATCGTTTTCAGATCACTGTGACCTTGACCTTAACCTTTGACCGATTTTACAAAAAGCTTGTCCAGAGCATATCTCCTATACCTTACCAGATACGGATTCCAAATTTGGTGTGTGAGATCACCTTGAGATGGCGGAGTGTCGCGTACCATTTTCAGGTCACTGTGACCTTGACCTTGACCTTTGACCTCGATATTACAAAAAGCTTTTACCTTACCTTACCAGCTATGGATCCAAAATTTGGTATGTGAGTTCATCTTGGGATGACGGAGAGTCGCGTATCATTTTCAGGTCACTGTGACCTTGACCTTTGACCTCGATTTTACAAAAAGCTTATACCTTACCAGCTGCAAAAAGCTTGGCCGGAGTATATCTCCTATACTTTACCAGCTCTGGATTTCAAATTTGGTGTGTGAGTTCATCTTGGGATGGAGGAGTGTCGCGTACCATTTTCAGGTCACTGTGACCTTGACCTTGACCTTCGACCTCGATTTTACAAAAAAGGTTGTCCAGAGAATATCTCCTATACCTTACCAGCTACAGATTCCAAATTTGGTGTGTGAGTTTATCTTGGGATGGCGGTGTGTCGCGTACCATTTTCAGGTGACTGTGACCTTGACCTTTGACCTCGATTTTACACAAAGCTTGTCCGGAGCATTTCTCCTATACCTTACCAGCTACGGATTCCAAATTTGGTTTGTGAGTTCATCTTGGAATGGCGGAGAGTCGTGTACCATTTTCAGATCACTGACCTTGACCTTGACCTTTGACCTCAATTTTACAGTCCGGAGCATATCTCCTATACCTTACCAGATACAAAAAGCTTGTCCAGAGCATATCTCCTATACCTTACCAGCTACGGATTCCAAATTTGGTGTGTGAGTTCATCTTGGGATGGCGGAGTGTCGCGTACCATTTTCAGGTCAATGTGCCCTTGACCTTTGACCTTGATTTTACTAAAGGCTTGTCCAGAGCATATCTCCTATACCTTATCAGTTACAGATTCCAAATTTGTAATTTGTAAGTATTGGACAGGTATGCTTAGGCAAACAGTGTAGACCCAAATCAAACTACAGGGTCTACACTGTTTGCTACTACATTAGCATGAATCAGACATTATAAAGAGCTCTAAATACTATTCATACATGGGTAGGCCATGCTGTTCAAATACTTGCAGTGTCAGAACTTTCAGATGAATTACAGCATTATAACAATATAGACCCATATCAGACAGCTCCTGTAGGAGCTACTGGGTCTTCATTGCTTGCTTACAACACTACCTAAAGCAGATGCTATACATGCTTATGCAAAGAATGTAGATCCATATTAGGTAACTTTTGTTGCAGCTGTCTAAGAGCCAGTGTAACATGAAACTTTGACCATGCGTTTAGAATTGACTGAGGGTATGTTTTTAACGTTAAGGATCGACAAAGGGTCTTTCTTAAGCGTTAAGAATCAACTTAACAGTAACAATCAACACAGTATGTTTTTTTAATATTGAAATTTGACCCCAAGTCTTTTTTTTTAAAACGTTAAGAATTTACCCAGGATTATTATTATTATTATTATTATTATTATTATACCACATTTATATAGCACTCTTTTCACACTGGATATGTGTGTTCAAAAGCGCTTCACATGGATAAAATCACTAACCGGAACCATCCGCATGATTATCTATCCAGACAATGAAAGATGTACAATATATATGAAATCGCTAGCCGGAAGGAACTACATGATTTTCCACCCGGTCAATGAAAGATAAGCAAAATATATACAATAGATATAAAATCACTATCCGCAAGAAATAGCATAAACTGTATTAACAAACTTGATAAAGACAAGTTGACTGAAAGCCATGCTCATCAATATCACAAATTAGAATAAACTATATTAACAAACTTGATACAGACAAGTTGACTGAAAGCCATGGTTATCAATATCACAAATTAGAATAATCTGTATTAACAAAACTTGATACAGACAAGTTGACTGAAAGCCATGCTCATCAATATCACAAATTAGAATAATCTATATTAACAAACTTGATACAGACAAGTTGACTGAAAGCCATGCTCATAAATATCATAAATGGGTCAACTGTTAGCTTGATAGGTTGGCTGAAAGTCAATCCTATCCTGAACTCAGTTGCCACTGTACATGACTACTGGGCCAACTGTTAGCTTAATAGGTTGGCTGAAAGCCATTCCTATCCTTAGCTTAGTTGCCACTGTACATGACTATTGGGTAATCTGTTAGCTTAATAGGTTGGCTGAAAGCCATTCCTATTCTGAACAAAACTGTCCTAGTAACAAATGTTGAAAAAGTGCATTTTCAGACACCTTTTGAAACATGCCAATGACCTTGCGTCTCTAATGCCTGAAGGATCTGTTTTTAACATTGACAATCAACCCAGGGTCCTTTTTAACATTGAGAATGACTTAGGGTCCTTTTTAACTAAGTTTTGACCCTTGGCTCTTTTCTTAACTATCTTAATCATCAAAGGTTCTGTTTCTAATGTTAAGAACAGACTCCTGTGTCATTTTTAACAGCATCAAAATTTCATGTTACACCTGCATTACATTGTATTGTTTTTCCGCCAAAATGCATTTTGGCGTCAAACTCTTTGGGGGCATTTGTCACCCGTGACGACTCTCTTGTTTAATAATATTTTAGTTAATTGGTATTCATGATATTATTTTTTATTGCATGAATATTCATGGAGTAAATGGGTAATTCTAAGCAAATTACGAATTTATATACCAACATGTTGCTGTTATAGAGCTTTACATTGTATTTAAATACAATTATATCTGCGATGGTCTGAGCACTTCAGATTAAAGAACCATATTTACTTATTTAGTCATTTTGGTTGTTTTTTTATTTTAGAACTTTATCATGAAGTGGGACAGATACTATGAACAAAGCAGGGAGTCAAGAGGTCGCATGGAATCTTCTGTAAATATCTACAACATGAACACTCTCACAGTGCACGATATGTTCAGGTAAACGGCTTAACTCTTTACTCAATAAATACGCTTTTCTGAGCCTTTGCAAACAGAGTAGACCTAGATCAGATGACTGCTGTAAGAGCCGTCTGATCGGGGTCCACTCTGTTTGCTAATGATATTATAAAGATATGATTCTTCAGCTTCTGCCTTGGCCAAAAATGTTCCGTTGTCCATGTGTCATTATAACAGTTAATCTTATTAATATTCATGAAGTCATTATTTCTTACATGAATATTTATGGAGTTTAGGGTTAAAGACAGAATTTATCCATCTGCTATTAACCTTTTACATGTTGATGCGTAAACAGAGTAGATCCAGATCAGGGGCTGCTCTGTTTGCTAACGAAATAATGTAGATTTGATTTTATAGTTTCTGCGATGGTAAAAATTTCTGTTGTACATTGGCCAATATAAAAATCAGTTAATGAATATCCATGAAGTCATCAATTCTTGTTTAAATATTCATGAGATTAAGGTTAATCACATCTGACTGTTGTAATTTACAAAGGATCGCAGCCGTTTGACAATGTTTTTAGCTCACCAGAGCACAGGGTGAGCTTTTGTGATCGCCTGATGTCCGTCAGCGTGCGTCATCAGTCGTCCGTCTTCAACAATTTGAACTTTTAAAAATCTTCTCCTCAGAATCTACAGGGTTTTCAGCTTTCATCTTTGGCACATAGCATCATCTTTAGGTCCTCTACAAAAGTTGTATAAATTATATCCCTGGGGTCAAAATTGGCTCCGCCCCAGGGGTGCATTGTTTTCTATAGAAACATATAGTGAAAACTTTGAAAATATTCTCCTCTGAAACTAGAAATGTTTCAGCTTTTATATTTGGCACATAGCATCATGTTTAGGTCCTCTACAAAAGTTATATAAATTTTGGCCCTGGGTTTAAAATTGGCCCCGCCCCAGGGATGGCCAGTTTTCAATAGAAACATATAGGGAAAACTTTGAAAATCATCTCCTCTGAAACTGGAAGGTTCTCAACTTTCATATTTGGCACATAGCATCCTGTTCAGGTCCTCTACAAAAGTTATATAAATTATGCCCCTGTGATCAAAATTGGCTACACCCCAGGGGTGGACAGTTTCTAGCAAATTTATTGCAGGCTGTGCTTTTAAGCATCTTATCTTTGCTGGTCAGTTTAATGGAGAGGTCATAAGGTCAAGCATTGGAGAGGGAATAACCAGTGGCTATTTTTGGTGTACCTGTATTGCTTGTGTGTAAATGATCAAGCTAGTGATGATAGTGGGTCTTAACCCTTTCCCTGTTCTATGTTTATTATTAATTTGAATGCCTACTGCATATTCATGAACAAAATAGTTTAAATTAGGTATTGAAGGTGGAACATTGTAGCCATTTTAGAAATAAAGAATCAGGTCTATCAAATTCCTTAGGCAAACAGAGAAGACCCTGATCAGATGGCTCCTATAGGAGCCATCTGATCTGGGTCTACTCTGTTTGCAAATGCATGAAAAGGTTTATATGAGCAAATGGGTTAACAATGTCATTATCGCAATGCTTTTGGGTGCCTTGTTTTATATAGAAACATGTTGGGAAAACTTTGAAAATCTTCTCCTGATACTGGAAAGTTCTCATCTTTAATATTTGGCACATAAGCATCATCTTGAAGTCCCCTACAAAAGTTAAAAGAATTATGCCCCTGGGATCAAATTTTAAATGAGGCCCGCCACAGAGGTGGCCAGTTTTCTACAGAAACATAGTGAGAACTTTGCAAATCTTCTCCTCTGATTGTCTGATGAGCGATATCAGGGCCATCATGGCCCTCTTGTTTAGCTCACCAGAGCACAAAGTGCTCAGGGTGAGCTTTTGTGATCGCCTGATGTCTGTCGGCCGTCAGCGTGCATCATGCATCGTCAACAATTTGAACCTTTAAAAATCTACAGGGTTCTCAGCTTTCATCTTTGGCACATAGCATCATGTTCAGGTCCTCTACAAAGTTATATAAATTATGCCCCTGGGGTCAAAATTGGCCTGCCCCAGGGGTGCCTTGTTTTCTATAGAAACATATAGTAAAACTTTGAAAATCTTCTCCTCTGGAACTGGAAGGTTCCCAGCTGTCATATTTGGCACATAGCATCATGTTCAGGTCCTCTACAAAAGTAATATAAATTATGCCCCTTGGGTCAAAATTGGCCCGTCCCAGGGGTGGCCATTTCTCAATAGAAACATAGGTAGTGAAAACTTTGAAAATCTTCTCCTCTGAAACTGGAAGGCTCTAAGCTTTCATATTTGGCACATAGCATCATGTTCAGGTCCTCTTATAAATTATCCCCCTGGGGTCAAAATTGGCCCCATTCCAGGGGTGGCCAGTTTTCTACAGAAGCACATAATGAAAACTTCTCCTCTGATTGTCTGGTGAGCGATATCAGGGCCATTATGGCCCTCTTGTTAAAAAGAATAATGAAAAGTTTGCAAAAGGTAATGGATTAGAAAGGGTTATAACTGAACCACTCAACTGGCAATTTTCTTTATTCACAGACCGAACTTGAAAGAGCCCACTGAAGCAGAGATTCTTGTACAGATAGCCAAGCTGAAACATTTCCATCTACAGCACTGACAATTTTGACCATCCACTAGATAGCGCCACCAGCTTTGAGCATGTGCACTTCCTGTGTGGCATTTTAGGAGATGTTGAGAAAATAAACTGTATATATCTCATCTGTAAGGGTCTCAAGACAAGCATGTGCAATGTTGGAAGCTGAAGAAAGTAGACAAACATATGAGCTGCACCCTATCAAAAATTGTCTTTTGGGTTTTACATTTATGATGTAGACCCAGACAGGTTACTGATATTCATCTGTTAGTACAGTAGAATCCCACTGATTCACAAAAAAAATACTTAATAAGTAAGCAAAGGTGTCTTTAAAAGCAGGTGGCTGATTAATGCAGGATGAAAGTAATGTAGAAAGCTCCTATAGGAGCTTTCTGCATAACATTCATCCTGCATCAAGCTACCACATGACTCTACCATCCAGAATTATATTTTTCTTTGGTGGTTGCATTAGAGTGGTTTTACTGTAGTTATGTATGGCCAAAGAACAACTAATGTAGACACTTATCAGATATCTGGTCTTTTTGGCAGTTGGTGGTCATTGTCAACCGAAAACTAAACTCTTAATTCAGCATTATTATATTCACTTACAATGTCAGAATATCCATTTACAGTCAAATTAATATAATTCGAATGGCAACCGGAACCAGGAAAATATTATACAATCGATTTGTACGGGTTTTCATATCTGAAGTGTATCATGAGGTTTATCTTAAACTAGAAATTCTTGTATATTTTTTTTTGTGATACTTATACAGTACACATGCTTCCCAACTTTTTTTATTCTCAAGAGATGTTTTCATGATTTCTAAGAGCGATATTTGGGGTTTCAAGAGGGAGATCTGGGGTTTCAAGAGGGAGATTTTCATGTCACGACAGTTTTCAATGATTTTGTTATGCTACATGGTTCTACATTTACCTATAGTGTTATACACCGAACCGCAAAAGAAACGCAACAGCTGGGGAAACACATATAATTCAAAACTAAACCGTTCAAATGATAAATAACGGTTTTATTTCATTTTATATGTATCTTACCTACATACTGAATACATTTCATGAAAATGTGTCAACAAATACTCCCGATTTCATTATGTCAAAGTTTATTACCCACAAGTTCAATTTTCACACATTGTCAATACCTCGTGTATCCTCCAATGGCTATAGATAATGTGTGAAAATTGAACTCATGGATAATGAACTTTAACATAAAGAAATCGGAGTTATTTGTTGATATATTTTAATGAAAATTACACGGTATGTAGATAAGGTAGCTATAAACTGTAATACAACCGTTATTTATTTGAACTGTTTAGTTTAGAATTATATGTGTTTCTCCAACTGCTGCGTTTCTTTTGCGGTTCGGTGTAATTGAAGGAAACAGCAAAGCTTTTTAGCTCACCAGAGCACAAAGTGCTCAAGGTGAGCTATTGTGATACCCCTGTTTCAGGCGTCCGTCTGTGCGATTGTCCAGTAACTAGGGGCCTAAAATTACGCCCAGTGGATGGGAGGGAGCCATTTTGTACAAGGGGCCGTCTGTCCGTCAGTCTATCTGTCCGTCCGTCTGTCTATCCGACAACAATTTCAAACGACTTCTTCTCTGAAACCGACTGCCCAATTGTAACCAAACCTGGTCAGATACATACTGTAGGTGGGTGCTTCAAAAGTTGTTAGAAGAAAGTGGGTGGGGCCATCGGTCTTGTTGCCATGGCAACTGAACACAATATCTAGAAAAATCTTCTTCTCCAGAATGACTTGTCCGATTTTAATATAGTTTTCACCAAAATGTTTCTCAGTTGATAGACTTTAAAAGTTGTTAAAAGAATTCTGATCCGGCAAAAAACATGGCCGCCAGAGGAATTTTTCATAAGAAAATCTTAAAATCTTCTTCTCTGAAACTGTAAAGCCTAGACCTTTGATATTTGGTATTTAGCATGATCTTATGGTCCTCTACAAAGATTGTTCAAATTATGACCCCCGGGCCAAAAATGGCCCCGCCCAAGGGCTTATTAGTTTTTCATAGGAAATTTTTTAAAATCTTCTTCACTGAAACTGTAAGGCCTAGACCTTTGATATTTGGTATGTAGCATGATCTAATGGTCCTCTACAAAGATTGTTCAAAATATGACCCCGGGCCAAAAATGGACCCGCCCAAGGGCTTATCAGTTTTTCATAGGAAAATCTTTAAAAATCTTCTTCTCTCAAACTGTAAGGCCTAGACCTTTGATATTTGGTATGTAGCATGATATTATGGTCTTCTACAAATATTGTTCAAATGATTACCCCCAGGCCAAAAATAGCCCCGCCCAAGGGCTTATCAGTTTTTCATAGGAAAATCTTTAAAAATCTTCTTCTCTCAAACTGTAAGGCCTAGACCTTTGATATTTGGTATGTAGCATGATCTAATGGTCCTCTACAAAAGTTGTTCGAATTATGACTCCCGGGCCAAAAATGGCCCCGCCCAAGGGCTTATCAGTTTTTCATTGGAAAATCTTTAAAAATCTTCTCTTGAACTGTAAGGCCTAGACCTTTGATATTTGGTATGTAGCATGATCTTATGGTCCTCTACAAAGATTGTTCAAATTCTGACCCCGGGCCAAAAATAGCCCCGCCCAAGGGCTTATCAGTTTTTCTTTGGAAAATCTTTAAAAATCTACTGAAACTGTAAGGCCTAGACCATTGATATTTGGAATGTAACATGATCTAATGGCCATCTGCAAATATGTAGCTGTGGCTTGTGGTCCTCTGCCAAAAATGTTAACGACCCTGACCGCTAGGCGAAATTTGGCCCTGCCTCAGGGCTTATCAGTTTTTCATGGGAAAAATATAAAATATTATTTTTCTCTGAAACCATAAGGCTTAGACCTTTAATTAATGGCATACTGCTTTGCCTTGTGGTTCTCTACCAAGGTTGTACACATGATTTCTTGTGGTCAAAAATGGCCCGACCCTGGGGTTATCTCAAGTGAGCGCTTCAGGGCCTCATGGCCCTCTTGTTTTTAATCTTGTTTAAATTTATTACATAAATTTGTTTCTCCAAACCAGACATCAAAGTATAATATCTAATTTTTTAAAACATAACAAAACTAAAGAACTACTGACTTAACCTGTTTGTAATTATGTAATACCGTATCAAACAGACAAAAAATGACTAGACTTAATTGGGAACTTGCATTGTCCATTTGAAGATGCATGGGTCAATGAGATAGTAGTTAATACACATGCTAAAGTAAACCGTTACTCAGTTCAGGTTAGTTATTGAGACTCATCTATTGTCATTTTGTGAACTTGATGACCCAGTATACAAGTCAGAAACAAGAATTTACACAAATACTTCTTTTTCTTTGGTGGAGTTGTGGGCACAGCTCCTTGTTTTCTGTTTAGGCATATTCGTTGTACTTTGACTTGAATAATATAAACTAACTAAAACACTAACACTGAGAAAGAAATGGGAAGGTGCATCTCATCTTTTTTTGCTGATCGGCAACTGCAAACATTGAGCAGTCACAGTTTGCCTACTCCAGACAGCCGACTTTAATTAGAATGGGTAACACAGTCGTGAAAATAACACATCAGATATTAGTCTCATCAATGAGCTGTTAACAAAGCATGCTAATTTTGTGATGGTTGCTGTCTGTGGGGGGATATCATCCACAATGAAAGTACAGTAAAACCCCGCTAATGCGACCACCAAAAAGGGGCATAATTCTGGGTGGCAGAGGCAGGTGGTAGCTTAATGCAGGACGAAAGTTATGCAGAAAGCTTTCTGCATAACTTTCATCCTGCATTAAGCATCCACCTGGTTTAAACGACATCAGTGGCTGTTTATTAAGTGGTCGCATTAGCGGGGTTTCACTGTAGTTTGATATCACCATTTAGAGTACACAAATGTGAACTAATCAAATACATACTGCTAACACCAATTGGTCCCCTCCTTTCGCAATTAGTAGCATAGCTGGTATCTTCTGTCAATTATCACCTAAAACGTTTGAAACAATTGGCAAAGCAATTGACACCTTCCTACATGTGTGTTTAATCCATTGCTCCATAATTTTAGACCCAACCTCTTTGAATTGATCTACCGAAAAGAAGAATTTACTAGGGCAAAGGAAAATTTAAGAAGTGTGTAGTATTGAAACCATTGTGATAAATAGAGGATTTACTCCTAAGGAGCAAATGCTCTATTTATCACAATGGTTTCAAAAGTGACTTTTACGTAGGCATAGAAAGGCGTATTTATGGAGGAAAGGGTTAATGTGATGGCCAGTCTCATTCACGCATTAACTGATTGAAGCATTTGATTGGCTCAAAATCAACAACTAGATAATCCTGGTAAAGTTCAACAGTTCAAAATCTAGATCAAACCCTTGCGGGTTATTTTGAAGTAAAATTTTCAGTACACCTTATTCCGATTTTTTTCAAACTGGGTTTTTAGTCAAATATTCAGGAGGAGCGTTAGTTGTCTTCAAAATCAAGAGACTCCCAGCGAGACAGGGAGAGTTGGGAAGATCTAAAAAAATCTATTTTACTATTAACCCTTTCCCTCATATAAATGTGTTTTCATGTATTTGCAAACAGAGTAGACCCAGATCAGATGGCTCCTAAAGGAGCCATCTGATCAGGGTCTGCTCTGTTTGCTACTAGAATTTGATAGACCTGTTTCTTTGCTTTCTAAAATTGCTACAATGTTCCACCTTTCATATTTCATTGTAACTATTTTGTCCATGAATATTCAGTAGGTATTGAAATTTTGAATATACATAGAACAGGGAAAGGGTTAAACACTAACCATTGCAATAAAAGCTAGAAATTGTGTTATATTTCTCATACTACATCTCTTAAACTAGTTCCATTGATTTTGTTAGTTTATGGCGAGGGTAGAGTTGAAAGAGTACCAAGCTTGATTGAGCAGTTCTTATACTGACTAATTAACTGATTGACACTGTGTTTTATTTCTAAAAATAAGGTTTGTGTGAAAATTTAAAAGTAATTCTATGGCGTTTTTATACTGATTTGCTAACTTGGTAAACTCTAGTCAAAACATAAACACGCTGTGAACTCAGCCTCATTGTCAGTCTGTCACTCTACCCTCGTCAGTGCAAGGTGTGAAACTGTTGTTTGATTCTCATGACACTGCAACATTCGAACCAACATATCAAAACACGGTTATTATGGAATGACCTGACCAAAAAACATAAGTTCAAATTTCTGTTTTCTGAATACATTTTATACACATTGAAAATAAAAGAAAATGTGTTGGAACAGTAGCTCCTGTCCAAATTATCGCATTATTTCGACAGACCTTGATTTGAATTTTCTTGATTTGACTGTATATTTGGATATGCAAGTGGGATTTGCATTGCTATGAGTCACAAATGTTTGTAATCTCTGTATGTTCAGTATCTCATAATGATATTGCTTCTACTTGTTTTTTCTTAATGTTGCGGCTCTCTTAATTATACCCCACGCAACAAAGTTTTTGACCCGTCCATCCGTCAGCCAGTCATTCAGCCTGTCCATGTATCATAATACATTGTTGCTCATCTGGCACTTTCATTTCTTTACCTATATTTTCTCAAATTTACTTTAAGAATTTTCATGAATAAAAGCTTGGATGAGTTTGATTTTCAGAGGGGAACCACTTTTTTCTCTAACAATGTGGTGGTGTGGGCTGTGTGAGCTTGCTCACTAAAGTTCTTTAATTTCTCTAAATATTCAACAAACAAACATAATCAAATATTGCAGACCCAAACCAACACAAATCAAATTGATCAGGGTCAATGCTTATAAAACTTTTAGTTGTGTCTGAGTTCGTTCTCAAGTTTTTGATTGATCAGATTGACCAATCAAAAGCTTGAGAACTCAAATCTGACCAATCAAAAGCTTGAGAATGAACTCAGACTCAACTAAAAAGCTTTATAAGCATGGACCCTGAAGTAGCAGTTTCATCAAGATTTGTACTTTTGCTACTCTTTCTTATCTAAAGCTAACCCTTTACCTGTTTTATATTTATTCCAAATTTAAATACATACTGAATATTCATGGACAAAATAGTTATAATGAAATCTGGAAGGTGGAACATTGTTGCTATTTTAATAAGAAAAAAACATCTATCAAATTCCATTAGCAAACAGAGCAGACCCTGATCAGACAGCTCCTATATGAGTCTGACCTGGGTCTACTCTGCTTGCAGATGCGTGAAAAGGCTTTTATATGAAGGAAAGGGTTAAGCATTTGCAAACAGGGCAGACCCGAAACACACAGCCCAAAAAGATCTACTGTTAATACTAACATGTTCCAGGTATTAGTCTCTACTGTTTGTCATAGCAACACATTCTTATAGTTCTAATACAATAATTAAATGATTTTGTATGCCTGATGGTTAAAGACTTGCATGAATATTCATGAAGTAAAGGATTGATTGTTATGTCTTTATGCTAATATGCTAATATGTCTCATCAGGACACAATGCATCTCTTTGTTCAGACACCAACCAGATTATGTGTTTTAACAGTGACTGCAGTGTACACAGTGTGTATATATTAACTCTTTTACTTAATGAATATTCATGTAAGAATTAATTACTTTTAACACTATGCAAATTAATTAGCTGATGTCAAAGAACTGATTCTCCCCTGCTTACCAAGGAAGTTAAATTTCCTGATGTTATATTTTACTACAAAATTTGGATTAGTCAGTTAACCCTTTAACTGCCACAATCCCATAGATGAGACATAGGCAAACAGTCGTGACCCAGATACAAGAGACCTCTGGCAAACAGTCGTGACCCAGATACAAGGGCCCTCTGGCAAACAGTTGTGACCCAGATACAAGGGCCCTCTGGCAAACAGTCGTGACCCAGATACAAGGGCCCTCTGGCAAACAGTTGTGACCCAGATACAAGGACCCTCCAGCAAACAGTTGTGACCCAGATACAAGGGCCCTCTGGCAAACAGAGACGTGACCCAGATACAAGGGCCCTCTGGCAAACAGTCGTGACCCAGATACAAGGGCCCTCTGGCAAACAGGCGTGACCCAGATACAAGGGCCCTCTGGCAAACAGGCGTGACCCAGATACAAGGGCCCTCTCATCAGGGTCAAGACTGTTTTACCTATGACTTTTTTTGTCAAACCCATGAATGTCAATGGATTATACCAGTACAATGTATATATATTCTTTGTGACATGTAGATATGATTTTGACAAATGTTCTGTAGAGTCCCCCCACCCCTTCATCCAGTATGACATGGATGTGATTTTGACAAATGTTCTGTAGAACCCCCTCCCCCCCCCCCCCCCCCCCCCCAATTTCCAGTATGACATATGGATATGGTTTTGACAAGTGTTCTGTAGATTATATGGGACTGGTTTGCTTGATATTAATATTGGGCAGAGTTTTGTTTGATTATCCCTTTCCCTCATATAAACACTTTTTTATGCTTTTGCAAACAGAGTAGACCCAGATCAAATCATGAGATGGCTCCTGTAGGAGCTGTCTGATCAGAGTCTGCTCTGTTTGCTTATGAAATTATAATAGATCTGATTTTACCAAAATATCTGGCGTACATGCCATTATTGAAATTCAGCTAATAAATATTATTCATGGTTTCAATTGTATAATAAATTAGCCCTTCACTTGCTATTCACGTCAATATACCTACCTGTAAATAGTGAAGACCCAGATGAGACAGCTCCTGCAGGAGCTGTCTCACCAGGGTCTGCACTATTTACAAGTTGATTGTGCAACCAGTGCACTCCACAGCAGTGATTGCACAGCGCAATACTTGTACACAGTGAAGATATATGTAATTATACAACAGGGCATGGGTAAATAAGGAGAAATGTATTTTAAAATTCTGTAAGCGAAGGGTTAATAATTGACCAGGGACAGGTTTAATAATTGAACAGCGACAGGGTTAATAATTGACCAGGGACAGGGTTAATAATTGACCAGGGACAGGTTAATAATTGACCAGGGACAGGGTTAATAATTGACCAGCGACAGGTTAATAATTGACCAGGGACAGGGTTAATAATTGACCAGGGACAGGGTTAATAATTGACCAGGGACAGGGTTAATAGTTAATAATTGACCAGGGACAGGTTAATAATTGACCAGGGACAGGGTTAATAATTGACCAGCGACAGGTTAATAATTGACCAGGGACAGGGTTAATAATTGACCAGGGACAGGGTTAATAATTGACCAGGGACAGGGTTAATAATTGACCAGGGACAGGGTTAATAATTGACCAGGGACAGGTTAATAATTGACCAGGGACAGGGTTAACAATTGACCAGGGACAGGGTTAACAATTGACCAGCGACAGGGTTAATTATTGACCAGGGACAGGGTTAATAATTGACCAGGGACAGGGTTAATAATTGACCAGGGACAGGGTTAATAATTGACCAGAGACAGGTTAATAATTGACCAGGGACAGGGTTAATAATTGACCAGCGACAGGTTAATAATTGACCAGGGACAGGGTTAATAATTGACGAGGGACAGGGTTAATAATTGACCAGGGACAGGGTTAATAATTGACCAGGGACAGGTTAATAATTGACCAGGGACAGGGTTAATAATTGACCAGGGACAGGGTTAATAATTGACCAGCGACAGGGTTAATTATTGACCAGGGACAGGGTTAATAATTGACCAGGGACAGGGTTAATAATTGACCAGCGACAGGGTTAATTATTGACCAGGGACAGGGTTAATAATTGACCAGGGACAGGGTTAATAATTGACCAGCGACAGGGTTAATTATTGACCAGGGACAGGGTTAATAATTGACCAGGGACAGGGTTAATAATTGACCAGGGACAGGGTTAATTATTGACCAGGGACAGGGTTAATAATTGACCAGGGACAGGGTTAATAATTGACCAGCGACAGGGTTAATAATTGACCAGGGACAGGGTTAATAATTGACCAGGGACAGGGTTAATTATTGACCAGGGACAGGGTTAATTATTGACCAGGGACAGGGTTAACCATCAAGTAAGGGGTTAACCCTTTCCCTTATGAATATTTATGCAACAAATAAATGACATCATGAATATTTATCAGCTAAAAAAATACATGCAGGATTTTTTGGCTCTGGAAGAACTGTAAAATCAGATCTATATAATTTCATAGGCAAACAGAGCAGACCCTGATCAGACAGCCCCTGCATGTCACTCTATTTGCAAAGGCATTTATATGAAGGAAAAGGTTAATTATCCTCATAATTGCAATGCTCGACTATACAGGGTACACATAAGTGGTGTCAAAAACATTGATTAGTGTTTTGATTGTCGAGTCGGCATTACATTCAGTTGTAAATTTGACCATAGGTTTATCAGGAACTTCTGGTGCCAAAAGAAATGCATACAGATGAACAGTTTCTGAAGAATTGTTGATCTTCACGCAAATTTAATTCGGTTTTTGTTGGTATAATTACGGGTGTACATTCCACAGATATATTATGTGTTTTGGCCCCATCCCTACAGTGGTTGGTGAGCAGTCATGTTCTGCACACAAAGTCTAGTTATTTTGTTTTTTGCTTGAATCATGTATTAAACTGTCAAAGAGCTATATAAACATTGTGATAAATCTTAATATCCACTTTAAAGAACTCTTAACCCATTCCTGCATATTGACGCTTCTGTAAAAGTCACTTTACGAAACCATTGTGATAAATAGAGCATTTGCTCCATAGGAGCAAATGCTCTATTTATCACAATGGTTTCAAAACTACACAATTCTGAAAATTTCCTTTTCTCTAATTAATGCTCCTTTTTGGTAGATTTAATCAAAGAGGTTAGGTCTAAAAATAGCCTAAGTGGAAATGGGTTAATGGGTTATATTTTTTAATAGAAGCAGGGTTAGGTGATGAATGCATAATTCCGTAAGTAGTTCTCAAAGTACATGTAGGTTGATATTAACTCATTACTCCATGAATATTAATGTGACAAATAAAGACACCATGAATGTTAATTAGATTAATTGTTATTATAATAGTACATGGATATAGGAATTTTTAGCCATGGCAGAAACTGTAGCATCATATTATCATTAGCAAACAGAGCAGACCCTGATCAGATGGCTCCTACAGGAACTGTCTGATCTGGGACTACTCTGTTTGCAAAGGTGCATAGAGGCGTATTCACGGAGTAAAGGGAGAAGTAGTTATCAGATAGGTTAACGTTGAACATGTGTATGTTTGTATTTATAGCAGAACCTCTCATTTAATGGATAGATATGGATGTCTTTAAAAACATTTGGTCACTTAATGCAGGATGAAAGTAATGCTAAAAGCTCCTATTTGGAGCTTTCTGCATAACTTTCATTTTGCATTAAGCTACCACTTGCATCTATCACCCAGAATAAGACGTCATTTTGTTGTCACTTTAGAGGTGTTTTACTGTATATTAAGATGCTTTACTTTTCCATGCTTTTGTTGCTATGTGCAGTTGTTATGTTGTCAGGTTGATGAATGGAGCATAAAATGTTCTAACTTGACAAGATTCTGTTCATTATCTTTGTTGAAAATGTTATATAAAATTGTTAAGTCAGTATTGGAGGAGCTGTAAGTTTTATACTGACTTGTTGATTGTTAAAACTAGTGTGGCATTATTGTTTGAACCCCGTTACTCCATGAATATTCATGTTTGAAAAAATGACATCATCAATATTTAAGAAATTTTCATAAATCTGATCTATATAATTTGATCAATTTGATGAGTAAATAGAGCAGACGGCTCCTGCAGGAGCTATCTAATGTGTCTTATCTGTTTGCAAAGGCGTTTAAAAATGGTGCATTTATGGAATAAAGGGTTAAATAATTTTATTACTTCAACATCCAATCTCTCTTCTCCTTCAGCTAGTGCAGCTGGATGGTACAGTTTTCATATATTTAACCCTCTCCTCCATGAATACTCATGTTAGGAATAATGACGTTATCATCACTCATGAATATTAATAAGATAAATTTGTTATAATAGCACATTGACACAGGAATTTTTGACCATGGCAGAAATAGTAGAATCATATCTATATTATATCATAAAAAACAGAGCAGACCCTGATCAGATGGCTCCTATAGGATGGGTCTACTCTGTTTGCAAAGGCGTAGAAAGGTGTATTTATGGAGTAAAACGGGGTAAAAGGGTTAAATGAGCCGAATGGGGTAACACACAGTGAAGTCCCAGATCAAACTACTTCTTCAGCAGTATGATCACATTTGCCCTGTATGTCTAACTTTAATTGTTTAAATATTTCGTAAAATTCTGGTAGGCTTAGACTTGTGAAAGAATAAAGATTAACCCTTCGCTTGCTGAATTTTAAAATGCATGTCTCCTTCTTTACCCATGCCTTGTTGTATAATTACATATATCTTCACTGTGTTCAAGTATTTCGCTGTGCAATCACTGCTGTGGAGTGCACTGGTTTCACAATCAATTTGTAAATAGAGCAGACCCTGATGAGACAGCTCCTGCAGGAACTGTCTCATCTGGGTCTTCACTATTTACGGGTAGGTATATTGACGCGAATAGCAAGCGAAGGGTTAACCCAACTGTGTCTGTAATATGATTATTAACCCATTCCCGCATATAGACGCCTTTTGACACTTCTCTAAAAGTCACTTTGTGAAACCATTGTGATAACTAGAGCATTTTGCTCCACAGGAGCAAATGCTCTATTTATCACAATGGTTTCAAAACTACACAATTCCGGAAAATTCCTTTTCTCTAGTAAATGCTCCTTTTTGGTAGATTTAATGAAAGAGGTTGGATCTAAAAATAGCCTATGCGGTAATGGGTTAACCCTTTGCTGAATTTTCAAAGTGGAGCGTTGCATCATTGTTAAACAGCAGAGGCCATTCAATATGAAAGGGTATAATTAACATTGTTGCAGGATTTTAATCTTTTACCTGTGGAATTTTCATGTAAGAAATATTGACAATTATTATTAATGAGATTACTTTTTAAAATGGCAAATGAACACATGGCATTTTGACTGGTAGAAACTGTAAACTCCTATGTATATTGTACCTGGTCAGTCACACTGCTCCTATAGGAGCCATCTGATTAGGGTTGATTTGTTTGCAATGGCGTTAAATGTGTTTATATGAGGGGAAGGGACAAATGACAAACAGTGTAGACCCTGATCAGCAGACACCTCTAGAGGACATGACCAGGGTCTACATTGTTAGCAGTTTTAGCCAGTACACTTGTTTCCTGCATTCAGAGGGTTAGGATCAGAAGTCCAGATAAGATTCATACATTAAAACATTTTCAAGAAGAACTCCGTTATTTCTCCACCGAACCCTAAACTGTGACCACAGTATAGGGTTTGGTGGAGAAATGACGAGTAAAGTACATGTATTTTGGTATGCACCTTTATCTGTAGCTCTGTGTTAGATGTGACAAAATAAGGTAACACATTTTACAGCAACTGCATAATGAATCAAAACATGGTCTATAAACCAGTTAGTAGCTTAATGCAGAATAAAAGTAATGCATGAAGCTTATTATAATAACCCTTTCCCTGTTGCATTTTCGTGTAAAAAATAGTGACACCATGAATATAATTAGATTATTTTTTACAGTGAACACATTGCATTTTGGCTCAGGCAGAAACTGTAGAATTAAGATCTACCTGATACCATAAGCAAACAGCAGACCCTGATCAAACAGTTCCTACAAGAGTCATGTGATCTCGGTCTACTCTGTTTGCAAAGGCGTGAAAAGGCTTTTATATGAAGGAAAGGGTTAGATGATATCAAAGTTGCTTTCTTGCTTTCTTGAAACACAATGTATCTGTGATATCTTCTATTCACATAGATGTACAAATACAATATTTCAAATTCAATGATATTTGCGTATTTTTTTACCTTAATTTAAAAATGCACTGGAGCATTTGTAAACTGTATGTATCAAGATCAGTTGTCACTTTTATGCCACCACAGCATGTATATAGTGTTGCAATTGTTGATCACTTGCCTTTACGTCAAAACACTAGTGTGTGTGTGAAAGCTCGCTGACACCATTCATGTAGTTTGTTAATCCTTTCCCTTCTAGAGATGACCTTTGGCACCTTTACTCTATAACTATTCCTTTCTATCTATATTTACTTCGTGTTTCTGCATCTTTGCAAATAATTGAACTTTCAATCTAGTTACATAATGAGACAAATAAGTGCGGACTAACTACTGTTTGCTATTCCAAAATACATTGAAACCAATCAATGTCTATATAAACCAATATCTGTGATCCAGTTTTCGTATACAAGGTCATCGTAGTATATAACATATGTCATTTTAACATAGTGATAAGCATCTGAATTTAATATCTGATACACCGCCGGGCTGAGTTGATATACACAGAATATCTACCTAAACCTCTACATGCTCGTTAACCTTCTGCACTCGGACCGGCCGCCATCTGCAAATGTTGTAGTCTTCTTCAATGTTAACTCTTGTCACCAAATTTATTATTGTCATCTGAAAACGAGTTTTGTTAAAACGTTTCGGTAAATTACGGAAATGATATAAATAAATTTAGTTTTCAAAGGAATAAACCACAGATATAGAACTAGAGACTGAGAAAATAAGTGAAGTCCCTGATCAGACTGCACTATTTGTCGTAGTGCATTTATGCGACATTTGGCGGTAAAAGGAATAAAAGTATCTTTTTTATTTGGGCTCTGCGTTGAAAATGCAGGAGCCCTATAGGAAATCACAGTTTCTGTCAGTCCGTCCGTCCATCTGTACGTCCGTCTGTCCGTCCGTCAACAATTTTGATGTGATGCAATAACTCAAACTGAGAGGAAGACACCTATAGTGTTTGGGTTGAATGATATTACCATGTCCAGAATTATCTGCCCTTGATTTATCAAAAATGCCATATTCAGCAATAGATCATCTGCAGGGCCCTCTCTGAGTCAGTTTTCTAGTTGTTTTTAGCTCACCAGAGCACAGAGTGATCAGGTTGAGCTTTTGTGATAGCCTGATGTCCGTCGACCGTCGGCATGCGTCGTACGTAGTACATATCGTGCTGTGTGCGTCATCGGTCGTCAACAATTTGAACCTTTAAAAATATTCTTCACTGAATCTACAGGATTCTCAGCTTTCATCTTTGGCACATAGCATCACCTGTAGCTCCTCTACAAAAGTTATATAAATTATGTCCCTGGGTAAAAATTGGCCCCGCCCAAGGGGTTGGCTTGTTTTCAATAGAAACATATATTGAAAACTTTGAAAATCTTCTCCTATGAAACTGGAATGTTCTCAGCTTTCATATTTAGCACATAGCATCATGTTCTAGTCTTGTACACACTTTATATAGATTATGCCCCTGGGATCAAATTTGGCCCCACCCCAGGGGTATCCAGTTTTTAATAGAAAACATGTAGTGAAAACTTTCAAAATCTTCTCCTTTGAATCTACAGAGTTATCAGAATTTATATTTGGCACATAGCATCATGTTTATGTCCTCTACATAAGATATATAAATTATGCCCCTGGGGTCAAGGTTTAAATTATGCCCCTAGGGTCAAAGTTGGCCCAGCCCAGGGGTGACCAGTTTTCTATAGAAGCATATAGTGAAAACTTTGAAAACATTTCTCCTCTGAGTGTCTGGTGAGCGATATTAGGGCCATCATGGCCCTCTTGTTTCCAAAATACGGTGTCAGAGTGAAAACAAATGTTTGAAAATGTTTTCACAAATTCGCCGGTAGAGTGCTGAAGGTTAATCAACACCCAAAAACTTCTAGATGTTGTGGGGAAGTCTGGTGATGGTACCTTTATTTACACTACATGTATTTGTTAAGCTGGAGTGACTTTGAGATAAGTGTAAGTGTGAGGTAAGGACGTCCGTGGTGGTATGCCAATGACCGTTCTAAGGCGGTACTCTCTTTATCACCCTTGCTTTTATGTTTGTTGGGTGTCTTTATACCTTTGTGTTTGTGCTTTTATTCGTGTTTGGTGTTTTCGTCTCGTGTGTATTAGCAAGAAGGAGTGGCATGTCGTTTTTCAGCGGCTAGCTGTCTATTTTCACTTTTGTTCTAGTTTTCCACCAATGAGAAACTGTTACATTGTAATTTGCATATGACCTAGTAGTAAACTGTATTTTCATTAGTGAATACCTTGACTGGAATACAACCTTTTTATATGCCTCTACACATTCCGAAACTATGTAAAATTCTGATATACAGTCAACTAACGTGTCGAATTTCCTGGGGTAATTATTACGATATTGCAGTTATTTCAAACACCATGTTTTATGATAATTAGCTGCTTCGGCCTCGCAAATTGAATTCAATGCAATAATTAACATAATCACAACACATGTAAGGCACCATGTTACACAGACATGTTCTATAAACTTCTTAGAGTTCAGTCAAAACGCCATATAGTACAGAAAGTAATTATTTACGCAGATATTTAGCATAGGACCGAAGACTGTCGACTGTCGAAAGTTCTGTTCTTAAAATAGACTTTAAGACCTGGAAATTCCCATAAAATCAAAGTACTGATGTACTGATATTTATTACCTCATGGTAATGGTTGCTGAGCAATATTACCAGTTTGTCGAAACCTCTATTAAACTTTCAAACCTTTACTATCATTTTGCTATCAATTAATACAACATTTGATCATAAGTCCACTTTGACGAACAGGTAGTTTGCCGAAACCAACATAATTCACAGGCAGTGCTATAGGAAATAAAGAAGAAGGGTTGTTTAGTATATTAGAGTAGTGGTATTAATAGTATTAATTACTATCCCCGACCAAAGCACCGAGACTCTGGTTGTTGGCTCTCTTTGATATAAAGCTACTTAATGAAGGCTATTACTATGGCTCTATCACATGGGGCTTGGGCTCATAGAGTAGGTTATATTGTTTAAAAAATACATGTAGATTCAGTTAATGATGTCATTAATGATGATGCACACAAGTCGATTAAAGCGTTGATCTAGGCTAAATAAATACAGTTCTTTATGGAATTACAGACTGCACAAACAAAAACTTTATGCTTTAACGTGCATTCAATTTCTGATCTTCATATCAATACAAATATAAGCGCTTTCATGTACATTTATAAAAGGTAAACTAAAGAACTAACTTGAGATAGTTTTAAAACATTACTTCGACATCGTACATTTTAAAAGTGATTTCCAATAAAGGCAACTTGAAATATTTCAATAAATGCTTCTTCTACTCCAATTCATTTTCATTGCATGCTTCTCTGCTAGTATAATAACATGCAACCCTTCATAGATCTAGTTCTCTGTACTAGTAGAATCTCCAAACATTGAAATAAATATTGCAGAGATTGTTTTGTACATTGTGTCAATATTTGAATGCCGCTGAATATCTTTTTAAAGGATATTTCTTGTTATTTATAGGTGACCCGTAGATTGGGATAATACCACTATTGTATTAGGTGAGCTCAGCATTGCACTATTTGATTTAATCACTACAATGTATAGGCAATCAGGCTTCGGGTCAAACGAACTGCACGAGCTTCACGAGAAATTGGCTCGTCAATTTAGCAAAGCCCTTTTGTATAGAATGGAAAAGTTTGGAAAAAACCAAATCTATAAAAAAAAACGACAGGTCACTCCTACTTGCTAATATGTGTATGTGCGCGCGCATGTTTTTGTGGATGTGTTGCTTGATTTCTGTCGGTGTTTTGGTGTTGGTTGCGTTTTGTGTGTGTATTTTCTTGCTTGACTTTACTACTTTTTCATTTACATGCAAAATGATGCAGACTCTCAACAAATGGAGCTTTTGCAACCTCCGTATCTCGAACCTTATACACCATTATTGAACTTATCTTTTACATGAATACTTGAATAACTCTGATCTTATATTTCGACTACTAAAGGCCTTTTTCAAAGATTATCACGTCAAAATACACGTCACATTTTTGTTACTGTTCTGTTTTACTTTCACCTTGCTTTAAGCAGCCACATGCATTTAACACAAAATACTTGATGTGATTTAGTGACCGTTATAGAGAGGTTTTACTGTACATGCATTCAGCCATAAAATCAAGGATGCATAAAATACTTGAAAAGTTCTTATCTAATATTTCGACCACTAAGGGCCTTTTCCAAAGCTTTCCACGTCCACATACACATCACATTTTTGTTACATGCATTCAGCAATAAAATCAAAGAGAACATTAATTCCCTTTTCGGAATCTTATCTTTAACCAAAACCTTTATTTAATTTATAAGGTATGCATGATAATTTACATAATGATAAAGATACATATAAAACACATTCTTAAGATACATATAAAACACATTCTTAAGATACATATAAAACACAGTCTTAAGATACATATAAAACACAGTCTTAAGATACATATAAAACACATTCTTGTCTTTATTGAACATATCATGGACCATTTCGTACAATGCCAGTCTGTTGAAGAAATATATAGCAACATTAAACCAAAGATATGTATGTTTAAGGGAGGTTTTCAAGGGCGTAGCTGATTCCAAGTGCAATGTGCTCATCGTGGCCATATTGGTCCTGGTGCATGCTTCCATGGGACATTTAGAATTGTGTAGTTTTGAAACCATTTTCATATCTGCTCTATTTATCACAAAAAGCTTAGGAATTTTTGTACTAACATTTTAGGAAGTCGGGCCACTCATTTAAAGATGTATCAGTCGAGCCTGTAGAACATCTCTTTTTATGATAAGGATACTATTACATGTAGTAGTTTTAAATCGAAAGCTAGGTTCATAGCTGAATTAAATTGGATTACGAATTTACAAACCCCGTTTCCTTTAGGCTTAAATAACAATAATTACCAGACTGATAATATTTTAAAAGAGCTTGATATAGGCATTTTTTCAGTCAGGAAACGCAAAGCTCAAGGAATTCGTAAAAATGGTAATATTAAACGAATATCTCGTATGAGGATGACTATTCTTGATTTACATACTTAACGTCGAACTTCTGGTAAACATGCTATGTTTTCTAGACTTTCTTCCTTATCAATATCTTCATTAAAAGAAATTGACTGGAAAGCCGATAAAATCATTTTAGATCAGATCCTCTCATAGGAACAGATAGTTTTGATACAAAAAGTACACGAGTCATGCAGGAAACGCCGCATACAAAACACACAAACGTTTTACTCTACATATTCTCAGACCACTCATCGACAAGATATCCGAACACCAACTATTCGTTTTGATTTTTTCCTTTTATTATTAAAGGCATTGTATTTATTGACCTCCAAAGTATATTCAGAGACAACTAGAGCTATCACTAAAGGCGATTAATACCCCACCCACCACCTTGTCACAGGATCCAATAACTTCAATACAAGAATCTGGACAAAAAGTGCTTATGAAAAGTAATAAAGGGGAAACTCCCTCAACAATGAATTTAGAGTAACAACTCTAGTTGACTGCACATCCTCTCAACACCCACTCGAAACACCTCCGCTATTTCTAACGAAATAGACTATTCCGTTCACTGACGGAATACGACGAGTAGTTACGATTGTCTCATCACCCTCTATTCATATATTAAGTTTCACAGTTGTGCCTACAATACTTTAGAAGTTATGTTCCGGACAGAAAAATGCTTATGAAAAGTAACTAAAGGGAATAACCCCCTCAAAAATGAATTTAGAGTTACAGCCCTTGTTGACTGCACATCATCTCATCACCCTCTATCCATATACATGTATAAAGTTTCACAACTTTAGGAGTAATGCTCCGGACAAACATTCGGACAGACGGACGTAACGACTGAAGGACGGAAGGATGGACGGACATATGCGTGATTCCAATATAGCCACCACTTCTTTAGAATTTGGGGTATACAATTTTAATTGACACAATTTCTAAATACTTTAACCCTTTCGCTGCCAAACTCTGTCGTCTGCTTACTTTGTCGTCTGCTACAAATTTTCATTCTTTTGATTTTCTTCATTTTTATTTCAAAAACATAGTAACAGTAACAAACAGTTTGGGTCATGATGTGACGCCGAGTTACTCGGCGTCTCATCTGGATCCAAGCTGTTTTCATAGGTAATCACAGATCCGGCATTGGCAGCGAAAGGGTTAAAATACAGAAATACCGATTATCTGCTACAAATATAACAAACCCGTCAGAAAATAATTTTCAATTATAATATGATTGCTACTGAAATTAATATTAATGGTAATATTCCTTATAATTGAGATTGCGCCGCCTCAAAATGTTGCTATTCTCCTGCTGGTCATGTGACGACTGATAACTTCGAGATAATTAAAGATAAACGTCTACGATCTTTTCTAAATAAAGGTCCAACATATAGAACCTCGTCCTTGATATATTATCACTCTTGTCGAGGTCAGATTGTTGAGGCTTTACAGAATGTATAAAATGGTGTCGTAGAGAACATGAATCTACTGTTCTTTCGGATTGGAAAAACGAAATATAATTGACAAACGCATTTCGTTTTATAGCTCAAATGAACACCTTCTTCCACCTAAACCTAGACGTGTTTAGACTTCTTAAAAAGGGTTTACATGATTTCCATTCCAAATACGTCTTTGTTCCTGCTCATAAGGCATCGGGTAGTGTCAGTATCATTTGACGCTTATATTATATTATATCGATGTCTTGAAGCCAGAAATTATTAACCCTTCGCTTGCTGAATTTTAAAACAAATTTCTCCTTCTTTACCCATGCCTTGTTGTATAATTACATATATCTTCACTGTGTACAAGCATTGCGCTGTGCAATCACTGCTGTGGAGTGCACTGGTTGCACAACCAACTTGTAAATAGTTGTTAATCAGTTCATTAGCATATTCATAATTTTTAATGCTTGAATCGAGCAAAAATAAGGTACGTATTTTACAATATCCGGTATGCTCTAAGCATACGGAAATAATAAAACCGCTTTCAAAATATTTATGATTTAGCTGGTTTCATATCAAACGATGGTGTCTGTATCCGTTATTTTCTTTATAGGTCATGATTGTGCACCTTTATGGTATGAAAACAAATGAACAGTTATATGTGTGATATATAAGTGTGATATGAAACTTTAAAATCTGCTTACTTTTATATTCATAACAATGAGTAGGGTATCACAAAAACGTGAAATGATTTACCCAGTGTCTGACTTAAGCAAATATTAAGATAATGACTCACGAAAACTTATTAAGTAAACTAAACGGAGTATGTATAGGCTGATGTCTAGGCTCATTTGAATACACGTACGAGGGGTGTTCCAAAAATAATGTCACTTGCATCGGTGCTCATATAGCGGAAGTGCTTTTGTTCATTTTAATTTGCTCTGCCCTTCAAAATTCTCTCCGCCAGCCAGAATACACCTTTTTAGCCGGTCAATCCATTTTTGGAAGCATTTTTCATACTCTTCAATGGGGACACCCATCAGACACTGATAAACAGCAGATCCAAGGTCATTTCTCGAATTGTATCTCCTTCCAGATAAATGATATTTAAGTTTTGGAAAGAGAAAATAGTCGCAGGGGGCCAAGTCTGGCGAATACGGAGGGTGCGGAAGGACGTTAACCTTCTCTGACTCCAAAAAGTCAGTCACAATACGTGCCTTGTGAGCGGGTGCATTATCATGCAAAAGTCGGACATACTTAAGTCCTGTTTTGGGGCGGCTACTTTTGTAGTAGTTCTTCAATTTTCTCAGAACAACGTTTTTATAGAACTTGCCTGTGACCGTTCTGCCTTTTGGCACCGGGATTTGAATAGCTGGACCCTTATTAGTGAAAAAATAGCATACAAAACCTTCTTTACCGTTCGTATTCGTTTGGCAATACTTGGGCGTCTGGCATTTTTAGTGGCCCATATTCGGTTGGAAGCCTTCCGCTTTGGTTCAAAATAATACACCCAGGTCTCATCACCAGTGACTATATTATCAAAAGCCTTTTTACTATATTTTGGGTACATTTTGAGAAGTTTTTTTGCCATTGTTACACGCGTCTTCTTTTGCTCATCCGTTAACAAATGGGGTATCCATCTTGCATTTATCTTTCTAAATTTTAGGTGTTTCTTCAAAATTGCATGAACTCTTGCTAACGACAAGTTTGTCATTCGAGCCAATTGTCTTACGGTGAATCGAGCATCAGTTTTGAGGATATTTCGGATTTTTTCTATGTTACCTTTGGTCGTAGTTGTTGCAGGACGACCTGGGCGAGCAGCATCTTTCAGTTGCTGCTGCCCAGCACTAAATTTAGCTACCCACCTACAAACAGTCCTGTGGGACATTTGGCCCTCCCCATAAATGTCACACACCTCGCGGTGAATATCTACAGCCTTTATGCCGAGTAATGACCTACCTTTTATATAGGCCCTAATTTCAAGAACATTTTCAGTTTGTGTATAGTCTAACGAATAGGCTATGAAACGATGTACACTGTACCGAGGCAAGTGAACGTTTGGACGAGATATTTACCTGTGTCACGAGCCAGTGATCACTCAATCGACACGAGGTGGTTTTGTGCATGAATTGCACGATTTCCGCGAAATAAAGCATAGATGACATTATTTATGGAACACCTCTCGTAGTTGTATATATACGAGTATTTTCGTTTTTGTTATCCGTATCAGTACACCAAAGCAATGATTATGATATTTAAAAATCATTTTTGAAAGTTTCATGTTTTGAGGAGACACCAATGTAATGACGTGTCAATTATCAGTATTGATGAGGAAATCGAAAAGTAATATAACATGGTTTGTAAAGTAGAAATGGAACAAGGCTTTTTAACTGGTGTATTTCGTGACATACAAATGCCATTAGATTTATCGAAGCTAATGTTTTTTATGCATACATGTATTTACAAACAAAAACATGCATGTATTTACAAACCATTATATAATCGCCGTTTTCAGCACATGTGCAAAGCGTTGTCAGTGCATGCTGTAGATGGATAGCTAGATTTTTAGAAACAGTGCAGTTCACATTACTAAAATAAGATACATGGCAAAACATGAATGAAACATTTTCATGTCAAATTCAATATACACTTATGATAACAGCAGCAATGGAAAACCCATCCCTCATTTTGATTCAGGTCCTCAATGTTAAGAATGTTTCTACGGGTTTAAGCGGTAGACATTTCTGTGGGGTATGTTCAACTATCATCACATCTGTATTAATCGTAATGCAAGTTTAGAACGAATAATAATCTTCAAAGAGCCCAATCCACTTCTTCATATTCTTCTACTGCTTCAAGAACATGCTCCAGAATGCTTCCACAGTTCATAAACAATCCATCATGGAACCATATAAAGTAGTAGGGCATCGCACTCCGTTTTCTCTGTATCCGCTCACATCTTTCTGGGGTATCAAATTAGCCTAAGGTTGTAATGCACGTTAATCAACGCAACTAACTTTCTACAAGGTGACAATGATCGATGTCAATCTTGCACTCAATGTCGTTTGTATTATATGTCCAAGAATCTGTTCAAAATGAAGGTGACTTTCTCAAGGCAGATGTAAGAGATAAAGTCGCTAGAGAAACTTTTATAAACAACAGGCTGGAAACCGACGCACGGTTATTCGAGTTGTTAAAGACTGATATTGAATACAATGGCAAGTTCGGTGTTGGTATACTGGCAACACGGAAATATTTTAATGCAATTACTAGTTCAGTCATAAAGGTCATGTGTGGATATTGATCTTGGGGATCTCATGAAGCACATCCAACACCAGTGTCGTTCAGCATTGGTACTGCTGATGGTTATCTAGCAAAATACTACACGTCAAGGAGCTGGATACCTTATAGGAGAGGTGGACATGAAAAATGCACCAACACAAATGAGAAACACATTGTCAAAGAAGTCAGGAATGCTTTATTTCATTCAATGCAATACAGGCATCTACAAACAAATATCTGAAAGACTTTCCAACATGACGACTGAAACTATTCATGTAAGATATGTATCAGGAAAACTAAAAAAGATGGTGGGAATGGGGGTTCAGAAACGCTGCTAGAGTAAGGGGAGGATACAAAGAAACCTGCTGACTGGAAGGCTTTTTGATGAACGATGACAACATGATATTACTTGTTCAAGTAAAGAAAGAAGTAAAGTACCTAGTTATAGTCTACTTTCAGTCCGAAGGACCGCTCAGCCGACTATACATTTACTCCCCCGGCCATTGAGTCATTCGCCTACAATATTGAGCACTACTAACATATGGAGCAATTATGCAGCCACATAACCGGCTAGACCACCGCACCACACATGTAGTCTGCAAAACATAAAGTAAAACTGTTTTGAAGTCAGCACAAGAAGAAACTGGTATCAAGTTTTAGCTAGAGAACCAGACTGCACGACTGTTTAAGTTAGAACGCTAGCCAACAACATACTTTCACTGTTTGATTACACTGACAGTTTCGAATGAGAGGATACCCTGCTGGGTCTTCATGCGTAATGTGACTCTACTAGTACATGTAAGGTAAAATGGTATGTGTCACCAAATAACGGCTCCTTGAAAAAGACATAGATTCCACTAGTAAGTCTTGTAAATTTGGGATGTTTAAGCTGATCTAATTGGTGAATAAGAACCGTTCACATACACACTGTACGCTGAATTGAAATTGCTGCTATCTAAGGAGAAGATTCTGTAATTTGAGGCAAATAAAGAAGATGAAAAATGGGGATCTTTGAAGACACTGGTTATCATTGGGACTAAACTTGCATTAAAATGCATACATATATGGTGATGAATGAGAGTGTTTTCTGTAAACTGTTGAGCCATTCTTAACAGTATTCAGTGGTATAATGATTTGTACATATAATAAGGCGACAATGCTATAATGATTTGTAAATCTGCTGAATAATACATGCGTCGATTAGTTCAAAGTTAATTGTGTGTCACGAGATGTACCAGTTAAACACCACTAACCATTGATTTCCCTCTGTTTCTGTCTATTCTAATTCCACTTTGCATACCTCGTTTTATTGCTTTTTCTGCTGGTAGGTTGTAGTGTACAAGTCATTAGATTAGTATCTCCTCACAATTTGATATTAAAAGTATCTTTTTCAATCACCATTGCTGTGCCGTACTGATGAGGATAACGCAAACGAAATATACGAAACACCAGCCTACACATGGTAAGTTTAGTTAACTTAGTAAGTTTAAATTCTTGATTCAGTATTTTGTTCTTTGGTCATGTCATAATACAGCTTAAATCATTTCAAATCATTATGTCTCCCCCATTTATGTGGAGAAAATTGTTTTTGCCAGAGTTGTCTGTCTGTCCGTCCGTCCGTCTCTGTCCGTCACAAACCTTTGTCACGCGTATCTCTGAAACCAGTTGGACTAGAGTCACCAAACTTCACAGGAATGTTCACCACCATGAGTTGTTGTGCACCTGGGGTTTTTGAATTGTCTCCCCTGATAACTTTGGAGTTATTGCCCCTGATGACTTAAAATTAGAAAAACTTTGTGTCGCGCGTATCTCTGAAACCGCTAGTACTAGAATCACCAATCGTCTCCCCCTGATAATTCTTGAGTTATTGCCCCTGATATGAACACTTAAATTTATACAAACTTTGTGTCACGCATATCTCTGAAACCAGTAGGGCTAGAGTCACCAAACTTAACAGGATTGTTCACTAGCATGCGTTGTTTTGCTCCTCGATTTTTTGAATTGTCTCCCCTGTTAACTTTGGAGTTACTGCCCCTGATGACTTAAAATTAGACAAACTTTACTTAGTGTCGTGCATATCTCTGAAACCACTAGGGCTAGAGTCACCAAACTTCACAGGAATGTTCACCAGCATTAGTTGTTGTGCACCTGGGTATTTTGGATTGTATCCCCTTGATAACTTTGGAGTTATTGCCCCTGATGAACTAAAATTAGAAAAACTTTGTATCACGCGTATCTATGACACCCCACCGCTAATACTAGAGTCACCAAACTTCACAGGAATATTCACCAGCTTGAGTTATTGTGCATATGGGTTTTTTAATTGTCTCCCCTAATAACTTTGGAGTTACTGCCCTTTATGACTTAAAATAAGAGAAACTTTACTTTGTGTCGTGTGTATCTCTGAAACCACTAGTACTAGAGTCACTAAACTTCACAGGAACATTGACCAGCATGTGTTGTTGTGTACCTGGGTTTTTAGCTCACCAGAGCACAAAGTGCTCAGGGTGAGCTTTTGTGATCGCCTGATGTCTGTCGTCCGTCGGCGTGCGTCGTGCGGTGTGCGTCGTCGGGCGTTAACAATTTCAACCTTTAAAAATCTTCTCCTCTGAATCTACAGGGTTATCAGCTTTCATCTTTGCTACATAGCATCATCTGTAGTTCCTCTACAAAAGTTATATAAATTATGCCCCTGGGGTCAAAATTGGCCCCGCCCCAGGGGTGCCTTGTTTTCAATAGAAACATATAGTAAAACTTTGAAAATCTTCTCCTCTGAAACTGGAAGGTTCTCAGCTTTCATATTTGGCACATAGCATCATGTTCAGGTCCTCTACAAAAGTTATATAAATTATGTCCCTGGAGTCAAAATTGGCCCCGCCCCAGGGTTGGGCAGTTTTCAATGGAAACAAATAGTGAAATCTTTGAAAATCTTCTCCTCTGAAACTGGAAGGCTCTCAGCTTTCATATTTGGCACAGAGCATCATGTTCAGGTCCTCTACAAAAGTTATATAAATTATGGCCCTGGGGTCAAAATTGGCCCCGCCCCAGGAGTGCCTTGTTTTCAATAGAAACAAATAGTGAAATCTTTGAAAATCTTCTTCTCTGAAACTGGAAGGTTCTTAGCTTTCATATTTGGCACAGAACATCATGTCCAGGTCCTCTACAAAAGCTATATAAATTATGGCCCCGGGGTCAAAATTGGTCCCGCCCCAGGGGTGGACAGTTTTCAATAGAAACAAATAGTGAAATCTTTGAAAATCTTCTTCTCTGAAACTGGAAGGCTCCTATCTTTCATATTTGGCACAGAGCATCATGTTCAGGTCCTCTACAAAAGTTGTATAAATTATGGCCCTGGGGTCAAAATTAGCCCTGCCCCAGGGGTGGGCAGTTTTCAATAGAAACAAATAGTGAAAACTTTGAAAACCTTCACCTCTAAAAACTTGAAGGTTCTCAGCTTTCATATTTGGCACATAGCATCATGTTCAGGTCATCTACAAAAGTTATATTAATTAAGGCCCTGGGGTCAAAATTGGCCCCGCCCAAGGGTTGGGCAGTTTTCAATAGAAGCAAATAGTGAAATCTTTGAAAATCTTCTCGTCTGAAACTGGAAGGCTCTCAGCTTTCATATTTGGCACAGATCATCATGTTCAGGTCCTCTACAAAAGCTATATAAATTATGGCCCTGGGGTCAAAATTGACCCCGCCCCAGGGGTGGGCAGTTTTCAATAGAAATGAATAGCGAAATCTTCGAAAATCTTCTTCTCTGAAACTGGAAGGCTCTCAGTTTCATATTTTGCACAGACCATCATGTTCAGGTCCTCTACAAAAGTTATATAAATTATGGCCCTGGGGTCAAAATTGGCCCCGCCCCAGGGGTGGGCAATTTTCAATAGAAACAACAAGTGAAAACTTTAAAAACCTTCACCTCTAAAAACTTGAAGGTTCTCAGCTTTCATATTTGGCACATAGCATCATGTTCAGGTCATCTACAAAAGTTATATTAATTATGGCCCTGGGGTCAGTATTGGCCCCGCCCAAGTGTTGGGCAGTTTTCAATAGAAACAAATAGTGAAATCTTTGAAAATCTTCTCGTCTGAAACTGGAAGGCTCTCAGCTTTCATATTTGGCACAGAGCATCATGTTCAGGTTCTCTACACAAGTTATATAAATTATGGCCCCGGGGTCAAAATTGGCCCCGCCCCAGGGGTGGGCAGTTTTCAATAGAAACAAATAGCGAAATCTTCGAAAATCTTCTTCTCTGAAACTGGAAGGCTCTCAGCTTTCATATTTTGCACAGATCATCATGTTAGGTCCTCTACAAAAGTTATATGAATTATGGCCCTGGGGTCAAAATTGGCCCCGCCCCAGGGGTGGGCAATTTTCAATAGAAACAAATAGTGAAAACTTTAAAATACCTTCACCTCTAAAAACTTGATGGTTCTCAGCTTTCATATTTGGCACATAGCATCATGTTCAAGTCCTCTACAAAAGTTATATAAATTATGGCCCCGGGGTCAAAATTGGCCCACCCCAGGGGTGGACAGTTTCCAATAGAAACAAATAGTGAAATCTTTGAAAATCTTCCTCTCTGAAACTGGAAGGTGCCCAGCTTTCATATTTTGCTCATAGCATCATGTTCAGGTCTTCTACAAAAGTTATATAAGTTATGGCCCCGGGGTCAAAATTGGCCCCGCCCCACTGCCAGGGGTGGCAATTTTCAATAGAAACATATAGTGAAAACTTTGAAAATCTTCTCGTCTGAAACTGGAATGTTCTCAGCTTTCATATTTGGCATATAGCATCATGTTCAGGTCCTCTACAAAAGTTATATAAATTGTGCCTCTTGGGTCAAAATTAGCCCCGCCCCAGGGCAGGCTAGTTTTCTATAGAAACATATAGTGAAAACTTTGAAAATATTCTCCTCTGATTGTCTGGTGAGCGCTTCAGGGCCATTCTGGCCCTCTTGTTTGAATTGTCTCCCCCTGATAATGTTTGAGTTATTGCCCCTGATGAATTCAAATTAGAAAAAACTTTGTATCACGCGTATCTCTGACACCCCACCGCTAGTACTAGTCACCAAACTTCACAGGAATATTCACCAGCATGAGTTATTGTGCACCTATGTTTTTTGAATAAGTTTGGAGTAACAGACATTACACTTGTGTATATGAAAGAGGATAGGAGGGGAGACATCTGTTTTTGTGACAAAAACAAACTTCTAGTTTCATGACCGTTTGTGATACCCAAATCATTATTTATAAATAAGCAAGTAAGCAGGATGATTTAGATAAAGCTTAGTCATTCAGGGTTTTTATTTGAACGTGGTTTAAATGTCGCAGACCGGGTTTTTAGTGCCAAACGCTTTGGTCTGAGCCACAACTAACTCAATGGTATCATTCGGTGCTGTATTTCCCCTGACAGTATGGAAAAAGAAGTAAAGTCAAGCAGGAAAAGCCACACACAAAACGCCACCATCACCAAAACACCCACAGAAAGCAATTGATATAGCAATTTATACTCACACACACGCACGCGCGCGCACGCAAGCACGCACGCACGCACACCTTCACACACGAAGGTCACATACAAAACGCAGTCACCACCAACACATCGGTAGACAGCATGTCACACACACATACACACACACACACACACTCAAACACACGAGAAGAACACAGAAAACACCAACAAATACACAAGCACAAGAGACAAACATGAACAAAACACAAGCACAAAGACACAAGACAAACAAAAGTAAGGGTGACAAAAAGAGAACCGCCTTGGCACGGTCAGTAGCAAAATCACCACTGGGTTTTTAAACCGGTTTACGGACGTCCTGACCTCACACTTATCTCAAAGTCACCCTAGCTAAACAAACACTGTAAATAAAGGTATCCCCACCGGACTTCCTCACAACATAGAAGACAGTAATCACGGTACAAAATGTAAAACATAGCATAACAAATGTGAAAGTCCGTCAACTATGTACTCAATGACTTTGCTGAGGACAGAGCAACTGCAGGTAAGCCGTTAAGGGCACGACAGAGAAAAGGTAATACCTGAGTCTGGTAAGCTCATCCCATTTCTGGGTTCACCGTCGTCTATGTTGTGGGTAAGTCCAGCGGGGATACCTTTATTTACAATATTTGTAAAGCTAGGGTGACTTTGAGAGAAGTGTGAGGTTAGGACGTCCGTAAACCGGTTTAAACCCCCAGTGGTGTTTTTGCTGCTGACCGTGCCAAGGCGGTACTCTCTTTGTCACCCTTCCTTTTGTTTGCCTTGCGTCTTTGTGCTTGTGGTTTGTTCATGTTGTGGAACGTTTGTCCCTGTTTCTTGTGTGTCTGTTGGTGTTTTCTGTGTTCATTTCGTATGTGTGTGTGCGTGTGCGTTTGGGTGTGTGGTTGTGTGTGTGTGTGTGTGTGTGTGTGTCATGCTGTCTATCGGTGTTTTGGTGGTGGTTGCGTCTTGCATGTGGCTTTGCCTGCTTGACTTTACTACTTTTCCATTTAAGAGTATACCATCATAGCATAATATGACACAGACAGATAAACTTACGGAAATGATGAAATTGGTTTACCTATGTTCTAAATATTTTTTATTATTATTATTCTTATCTATATATAAGTATTAAATATATTTTATTTTAAATGTTCTATCATTACACATTGAATATACCCTGTTTTATATATAAAATGTATCTATGTGAAGCGCTTTTGAACGCACATATCCTGTGTGAAAAGAGCGCTATATAAATGTGGTATAATAATAATAATAATAGAGTACTACCCTCGGCCTATCATCGTGCAAGCAAAGAGGAAAGCGTAGCGACCGACTGTAAAGGGGTCGATAACCAAACATGCAGTGTGTTGCAATATAATAGGGTCATAACCTTTCTTCCTAAAAGTTTTAATGCGTTTACTAAACAAATCGTGAAAATGGATATGAACATGAATTTTCCTAAGTTTGTAGATAACATCACCATAGAAATCTGGATGAGAGACACCTTGTTGCAGTAACGTCCGTAAATTGCAGAACAGAATTTTGTAAACGCTCTCCGGATTTTATGATATCTGTAAATAGAAGAAACCATATTTTCAAAATAAGGATTATCCAAATTCAAAATATCGTCTGAATACCTAGAAGTTTTATTAAAAGCACTAACAATGTCAGATTGTGTATCGGATTTTAAACTAAGCATGCAATTCTTGTCATAGCAATATAAAAACAAATCTGCAACAAGAGAGGCACAATTTGTTCCCATAGGTATACCGACAACTTGACGATATATGGTATCCCCATAGCACACAAATATGTTATCTAAAAGAAATGTTAAAGATCTACAAACATCAAGGCAAGTCCACATTGTGTAATTTCAACTTCAGAATTCGAAAATAATGAACGTTGAACATTACAAGCAAGGGACATTTTATTTTCTCTGGCAAAGTTTTTTTCTATCAATTTAATCAGTTTATCCTTTATAAGATGGTGAGGTAGGGTAGTATCGAGTGTAGAGAAATCGTAAGAGCTCAATGAAGAAATGCTGTACTGTTCATTTTCAAGTTTAGTTAAAATATCATTTGAATTTTTTATCGACCAAAAAACATTAATGAAAAAGTAGTAAAGTCAAGCAGGAAAAGCCACACACAAAACGCCACCATCACCAAAACACCTACAGAAAGCATAGCAATTTATACTCATACACACACATACAGTAGAAAGTCACATACAAGACGCAACCACCACCAACACATCAATAGACAGCATGTCACACACACACAACCAAACACACGCAAACACACGAGAAGAACACAGAAAACACCAACAAATACACGAGCACCAGAGACAAACATGAACAAAACACAAGCACAAAGACACAAGACAAACAAAAGTAAGGGTGACAAAGAGAGAACCGCCTTGGCACGGTCAGTAGCAAAATCACCACTGGGGGTTTAAACCGGTTTACCGACGTCCTAACCTCACACTTATCTCAATGTGATCCTAGCTAAACAAACACTGTAAATAAAGGTATCACCGCCAGACTTCCCCACAACCTAGAAGACAGTAATCACAGTACAAACTGTAAAACATAGCATAACAACTGTTAAAGTCCGTCAAATATGTACTCAATGACTTTGCTGAAGACAGAGCAACTGCAGGGAAGCCGTTAAGGGCACGACAGAGAAAAGGTAATACATGAGTCTGGTAAGCTCATCCCATTTCTGGGTTTAAGAGTATACCATCATAGAGTACTGCCCTCGGCCTGTCATCGTGCAAGCAAAGAGGAAAGCGTAGCGACCGACTGTAAAGGGGTCGATAACCAAACATATTGTGTTGCAATATAAAAGGGTCATAACCTTTCTTCCTAAAAGTTTTAATGCATTTAATAAACAAATCGTGAAAATGGACATGACCATGAATTTTCCTAAGTTTGTAGATAACATCATCATAGAAATCTAGATGAGAAATACCTTGTTGCAGTAATGTCCGTAAATTGCAGTTATATTTACTAATGAGTGGTAAATTTCGATAATAGAATTTTGAAAAAGCTTTCCAAATTTAATGATATCTGTAGCCTTGCTTAAGAAGTTTATGAGTTATGATTAAATTACGACTATTAAATCTACTGGCAAAGAACAGGCTCGGGCAAAGCGAATAAGTTGAGAAATCTAAACCCCATAAGATGTAGACCGGGGAACATCTCCATCTAGAAAAGGATAATTAACAAATTTGAAATCGAAATCTTCTCTTTTATCTTATATTTTAGACGATACGAGAATTGTCATATATTTTATCACAGTAACGTTTAACATGTTCTTTGATAGAAGTAAGACACGACGTTAAAAGTTAAGATAGTTTAGTAGTAGTACAACAACTAGAGTAAGACCACAAATCGTCTATAACAGGATTCCTGCAAATACATAGGACATATTCAAGATATGTGTTTCCTAACATATACGGATATCATGTATAATTGCAGTGAATATCTACAGGTACTTATATAACAATTAACATATATACATATATATACGAGTATATATATAATTGGAATATATATATGCTGTTAATTATTATATGAATAGAATAGATAAAATGCTGCTGTGCTTAATACTATGCTCTCTCGACTTTTTATCTTACAATACAAACCTTCAACATCTGACCGGGTTGTAAGTCCGAAATCCACTCTCTCTTAGTAATGGTCACACGTGCGGTGCTCTGGTTAGTAGCTGCAAGAAATACCAATACCATAAAATTACATGCACTCTATTATATGGAAACAATAGACAGTCTTGCGAATGGCGTAAATTCAATGGCGAACGTGAAACGAACGGACAGTAACCGGGACGAAGCGACTACCGTAAAAGGAATCTCAGCTGTAGCGAAATGAATTCAAATGCAACTAATGAAGATACTAACCAGTATAAATCTGCAAGAACAGAAGCATGACCTTCAACAATACACTTCGAAGCAATCAATATTCTGAAGGTCCTCGTGCTTGACAAGTGACTTGGAAAGTGACAAGCCTACAATAACCGCGCAACCAATGTCAAAGTTCGGAAAGACCATGTGACCCCCAAAATAAATGAAGCAACCAAAAGAAACCGTTCGACAAAACTTGCATGACGTTAAAAAGTTGTAAAATCTACATCTGCTACATTAATATTGTCAATTTCCCTTTTCTTGACGGAGATAATTTTAACTACAAAACTGCTTAAGTTTGATAGTTATGTGGTTTATAAACGTATTGGGCATACCTCACATCGGATCGTGTTTTTCTTGTTTTTCGGAGTGGTTTGGGATACAAATAGATAGTTTTAGGTTAGAATTGCATACCTCGATCAGACATTGGGGGCGGGGGTGGGGGGGGTAAAGGATATATAATTAGTATTTTAGCAAAACCTCTATATAAGTTAGGTAACAATACAGACCACAATAAGAAAAGGCGTAACACCTCCCCTCTCTCTCTCTCTCTTTCTCATTGTTTGTATATCTGTCTGTCTATCGGTCTGTCTGTCTCTTCTATCTCTATGAGAGAAAGATGGAAAGAGGAAAAGGGAGGCACACATAGACACAGTGACACAATTAGCCTCTCTCTGTTTCGCTCTCAGTCTCTGTGTGTCCTCTATCTCTCTAGGCATCTCTATGTCCCCTCTGTATTTCCATTTCTCTTTTTCTCACTCTCTCTGTTCGATGACTGTCTGTCTCTTTCTCATTCTGTCTAACTCTGTCTCTCTGTCTATCTCTCTCTATGTGTGTTTCTCTGTGCTTCTCTGTCTGTTTCTTTGTCAATCTCTCTGTAACTCTACCTGGCGACCGACATACCTACCTATCTTTCTACCTACTTGTATGTCTGTCTGTCTATCAGTGAGAGATAGAGAAAGATGGAGAGTGAAACAGGTACACAGACAGAGACAGGCAAATAGACGGACAGAGACACAATCAATCAGGCAGGGAGATATAAAGAGGGAGCGGGAGAGAGGAGAGAAAAAATACTATACAAGCATGTTGCAATGACTTCAGGCGGACGTTTTCGCTCTGAAGCGTCTTGAGAGTGCAGTGTAGTAATGTCTATACATTATCGTTAACCATAATGTTATTTTTCAAATTAGCGTTGGCTAGACAATAACAAGATTTATATTTATGTATATATTATACAGTTTATATGCACCGTCATTGCAAAACTAATTATAACGAAACGCTGTTTTAATTTTATAGATCATTTTTATACAACAGATGGAATTTAAAATGGTGTTTAACATCTATGTAGATACCCTTCCACCTGTGAACTAGCCTGACATGTAGCATAACAATGGGAATCGATATACTTTATGTCTGTGGCGTGGTCAACGTTAGCAATGAATGGTTTACAAATACAAGAAGCAGTGTTCGTTTCATCTAAAATTCATACTTAAAGGGAAAGCTAACCAGTGTTCTATGTTTACAAATCGGTACCAGTTTATCACATTTGGTGAGTACAAAGCATCATATTTACATTGAATAAAATAACGGCTTAATATTGCTTTGTAATTCTATTTTAAAGTAATTCTATTGCATTGAAAATTATCATCTCGAAAACCGTTTCTGTCAATTAGCATGCCATTACTTTATTCAATACATTTTTATGTTGTTATAATAATGGTATTGTCCATTGAATATATGTACTATGAACAATTTTAAAGCGATCCGTTTTGACTTTATATAATTTGTTTTTCTCAATCTTTTGAATTTCAGAGTGATGATCCGCCCATACTTTGTTGTAGTAACATGTTTGCAATATTGCACGTGTATATGTGCAGTATCAACGGAAACCGCATTAGAATGCTCATTTAAGAATGTGGAGCTCCCTTACGCAGAGTTCTGCAAGCTAAATGTTTCGACAAAATTGACACAGGAACAACCAGACAAATGTTTATGTACATCACAATGTAGTTCAGCAGTAAGCAACAAACAGCAAGCCATCAACACAAACCGCAAATATGACAATGATCTTAGCACATGTACAGCCTTAACAACAGTCAGTGCGTCATACAGCGCCACCAGTTATGTTAGCAATATGTACAAAGTTGTCGACAAATGCCGGAACATGATTCCATGCTCTCAGCTTCAATCGGCAACCTGGGGAAGCATGTATCCTGTTTATTCTAATACTACCGACACAATTTACTTGAATGAGAAATGTGCAGCCTGTAACAACGATGAACAAGTTTTAAAATGGGAAGTAGAAGTGAACTGTCCGACACCATATATGCTTCATACACATGTAACGGAAGGATTCACACGTGCTATGAAAGGAATGTTTCAAAACGAGATCGAATGTTCATTTCAATTTCTACCACCACCACACATTGATCTAGGTCATAAACTGTGTTTAAGTTTGCATAACAAGGCCTTCCATTCCAGTGATATGGTTTCCGAAGAGTTAAATCGGCTATGTAGTGAAAACTATACATCTTATTGGTACAGCGGTGAAGGAGGCACACACGTCTTAAATTGCTTTTTGTGTTCTGATGTCACACAATCGATATCCAACATTGCTTGTAATATTAGGACAAACAATCGCATACCATTTGTACCTTTAAGTTTCCTCTTGAAAGGGGACAGTATAGCAAGTGTTACCAAACAACTGACACCCCGCAAAAGGATACATACAGGAGAATGTGATGTTGACGAAATACCCGAAAGACAAACAGTATGTATATATATTTATTAAAAGTACAAACATGAGTCATGTAGGAAACATCACATACAGAACGAACAGCCGCCCGAACAGCAACACAAGAAAAAACAGCAAATGTACATAACTACCAAAAACATAAAGAGACGCACAAAACAAACATACAACAGGTGGGAGATGGTAGTACTGCCTTGGAACGGTCAGTGACAAAAGTCACTTGGGGTTTAAACCGGTTTAAGGGCGCCGAATCTCACACTTATTCCATCCCAATCCTAAAAGACAAACAGTGTAAACAAGTTAATGTTTTATAGCTATGCAAAACATGAGTCCCCCAGCCGTCTCCGACCAACCCACCCATGGTGTAGTTGACCATGGTATATACATGATCAGCCTGAATGGTATTTGCAAAAATCATAAAAGAACAAAATATTAAAAAGGGGAATAACTCAAAAAATGTATTGATGAAATCATGCCTGTTCCATATGTGAAGTTTCAAATCGATCAAACAATTAGATATTAAAGAGTTATTGTCCGGACAGGAATATATGAAAAGGGAAATAACTCAAAAACTATTGATGCTAGAGTTATGACCCTTGTGCATGACTTTCTCGCACCATGCTTGTTCCATATATGAATCTTCAAATCAATTGAACCAGTAAATAAAGAGTTATTTTCCGGACAATAATATATGAAAAGGGGGAGTAATTACAATATATTGATGCCAGAGTTATGACCCTTGTGCATGACACTTCCTCGCACAATGCTTGTTCCATATATGAAGCTTCAAATCAATTGAACCTGTAAATAAAGAGTTATTGTCCGGGCAAGAATATATGAAAAGGGGAACAACTACAAAATATTGATGCTAGAATTATGGCCCTTGTGCATGATACTTCCTCGCATCATGCTTGTTCCATATATGAAACTTCAAATCAATTGAACCAGTAGTTATTGTCCGGACAGAGTTATTGTCTGGACAAGAATATATGAAAAGGGGAATAACTACAATATATTGATGCTAGAGTTATGGCTCTTGTGCATGACACTTCCTCTCATTATGCTTGTTCCATATGTGAAGTTTTAAATCAATTGAACCAGAATATAAAGCGCTATTGCCCAGACAAGAAAATATGAAAAACGGGAATAACTCCAAATATTGATGCTAGAGTTATGGCCCTTGTACATGACACTTCATTTCATCATGCTTGTTTCATGTGTGAAGTTACAACGAATTTAGCCTACCAATGTAGGAGATACGGCCAAGACACGAAGCGTGACAAACGGACGGACGGACGGACAGACAGACAGACGGAATCGAGCAAACCTATAGCCCCCCCCCCAACCGGCAACCGGTGGGGGACTAATAAATGTATTCCCTCTCTGGCTAATCTACAACAGCCGCAATGGCAAATACAGTGGTAAAGTGCATTAATATTGTATTATAGATTGCTTGATAGATAAATAGATAGGTAGGTATATTAATGGACAGACACACAGACAAATAGATAGATCGATAAACAGATAGATAATACATATAGATACAAATCATTTTGTCAAAATAAACACAGGTACTACCCTGACCAGGAAACAGATTGTTTCAAACTGCCATTTCATTTGTATTTTTAAACATCCGGACAGGTCATCCAATCAACCATCCCATTAAAACATGACATTTGTCTCCTGGATGGCGTTGCATATGGTATCACTCAGAGCCGCCATTTTAGCGATGCAATACACAACGTTAACGCCACAATTAACAAATGACATACACACTAAAGTGAAACCCTTTGATGAAACTTTTTATAATGAATATTTTCTATTAAATATATTAATGTAATTCATCTAGTATACACTGCACTGTAGGTATAAACTAGAAATACTGTTAGATATAGTTCTCTAACATGTCAGGAAATGTCCCTCTGAAATTTAAACAATATTTAGAACCGACTGCTTTTCATAACGACCAAATAATTGTAGAGTGAGCTACTGCATGCTCGGGTATATGATTTTACTTTTCAAATGCTAAGAACATATGCACTTGAGATTGCTTCATACTTTGTTATATTTCAGGGGTTGTGTAGACAGATACGATGTCCTGACGGTCAAATCCAAATTGGAATCGACTGCCAATATATCAGTTTAGAGTGGACAGCCGGGCCATTTATTTCTTTTCTTAAGTTAGACCCTTATGGTAATAATGACAAATTTGCAACGAAGAATATTGAATACCTTGCCTTGCACAAAGGACGATTCTTTAAATATAAACTGAAATCCTGGACAAGAAGTTTGTTCTACCATGTGCGAAGAAATGAAACGTATGTTCGGTTCTTCGTGCTCAGAGTAACGCACAAGAGGGAAACATTCAGGCCAGATGTTTTCTTCAAAAACTTTGAACAATCTTTAAACTCAGCCTGGATATTAAATATTGCTGGAAGGAGTTATCGGTATAAAGCTAGTATACATACGTCCTTTTTGTACACCATAGATAATAGTGGAACTAGTCTTTTGCCCGATGTAGCATTACAGTTTCCATTTTATGAAAATGAAGCCATGCTTACACCTGTGATAGATGATCATTTAGAGTTTATCATAAAAGGGAAAGTAATGTCTCTGACAACGTTCTTTCTTTGTAAACAAGTTTACTTACGACCGTCGGAATTTGTTGACTTTGGAAGGCGGTTATATCTGAATATTACTGGCCGTGTTGTTAAAGAAGTTGAATTCAAAAGGTCCTTCGATGTTGATGGGAATGAAAACATATCAGTATGCATGTCTACCCTTGGTAGTGACTTCTGGCAAAATAGTAATGGAATGTCAGATTTATGGAACGAACTGTACATTGGATACAAATTATTTGTATCTCTTATCGTAACTGTTCTTGAAATTATTGATTTTAACTGACAATAAATTTCTGAAATACGCATGGAATTTGACAATTTCTTTATAAGGTATTGAGCAAATGTGTTTCCTTCGCGTTTTATTTCACGGATCGAACTGTCAACCTCCCGATTTTAAAGCCGGTGTAACATTAAATTTTGACCCACTTGAAAAAGGACCCGGCGGGTCAATTTTCAGCGTTGACAATAGACATGGACACAATTTCAACACCAAACTTTCCGTTAAAAAATTGCCACCCGTTAAATTTTGATCAGTTCTCTACGGGTCTTTTTTTCACGGTTAGTTGAAACCTTGTTGAACATTACAACATGGGGGTGCATGGATACAGCGAATGGTCTAGACCCTCTTTAATCCCCTCCCAATCAAAACACATCCCTATCAGCATCAGGTCAAATTTCAAAATTAAATTTTGACACAAACAATATTTCATTTGTTCCCATTGCATGCTAATCGTGACAATGATAATATGCACGGAAATATTAATATTTAGACATTCTAGTAACCATCTGAAAAGTTTGACTCACACCATTGTTAACATCTTTGAGCAATTTCGATTTCGGAATTACATTTACGGATTCTAAATCCCCGGCCGCAAAACGGGGAGAGGATTATGGGAATGCTTTTCGTCTGCCCGCCATTCTTTCTGTCTGTCTGTCTGTCTGTCCGAAACAATTTTTGGCCCTTCCCATATTTCCCAACCATTTGAAAGATTTTAAAATGAAAAAACGACACGTATGCGGATCCAACACTACCCTCCCCCAACACACATACATACACTTTCATTGTCAAAAGGACACTTCGCGATGATTGATTGTAGTTATTATGATTATTGTAAAACTAAATACATTTATTTCTAAGTTGATTCAATTTTTTTGTAAGTTCATTTCACTTTTCCCGGTGTCTCATGCGGATCCAAGCTTTTTGCATATGGCATTAGGTCACGATTGGCAGGGTAAGGGATAATATCCGCTCGCTATGCAGTGCAGCAAAACCCCATATTTCGGTTTATATTTGTTCTATTCCTTATTTTCTTGGAATTTCCCTATTTCTTTTTCTTGTTCTTGCTAAAATATACGGGTTTGATGTCGATACTACGTATATTAGGTTACCGGTATGTCGCGATTGTTTGAGCTTTTTATAATATAGCCGTTTCAACATTTCGTGGCACCCGATTTTTTAATGATGGGAGTCGTCCAACTGCTTTTTTCAACCCCCACCCCATCAACACACACCTACAATTCAATCGAAACGTCTTCATAATTGTAAAAATATCTGAACCCATACAATTGATGGCGAAAGTTGATCAGTATCATACGATCAACTATCCTGAATGTATAACAGCATCTAGGTCATTTTTCAACGGGGTCTTTTTTTCACTTCAGGTCACTTTTTCACGGGTGGACAGGGTCGTTATTTAACGACCGGGTGATTTCTCAACGTTAAAACTTGACCCGTCAGTCGTGGAATAAAGACCCGCCGGGTCTTTTTCAACAGGGTCAAAATTTAATGTATCACCGGCGCTCTGCCGGTGAGTGTAAAGTTATGTAGTTGCTGAATAATTAAAACATTGAGATAAGGCCTAAATCGCACTTTAGATCATTCTGTGATGTTTTGAACTCCGATCGGGTACATGTATACATATGGACATCGTGGGACGGGGGTCTTCATCCGTCTGTGATGCACTGGACCTCGCGAAATAACTGCAATACTTTTAAAAATAAACACAAAACCAACCGGTCAGACAACAAAATACGTTAATAGATACCTTGACTGATACCCCCATTTTAACCTTTTGTTAATGTTTGATTCTGTAAAGGGAGGCGATTCCCTGAAAGAAAAAATTGCAAGAAAAAAGCGAAAATTGCAGACTAGGTTTTATTGAGTCTGTTGAGGAGCAGTGGTTAAAAGTGCAACACTGCTCACGCCCCCTAGCACCGGTTTAAGCGGTATTTAATTTTCAGAACAAGAAATTCATGATCTCGAAGGATCAAAAGGTATAACAACACTGATAATGACATACGGACCGACGTTTTACGGCCGCCACACAAACACTTAACACCTGCTGTTGTGAAGATGATAAATTCTGAAGGGAGGTGATCCCATCGAGTGCAAAATACACAAAAATAGAAACATGCAGATTCAGTTTTATTGAATCTGTTCATGAGCAGTAATTAAAAATGCAACAATGCTCATAACCCCTAGCACCGATTTAAGCGGTATTCAATTTTCAGAACAAAAAGTACTGACCGCCACACACGCACTTAACACACTATGTTGTGAAGATGATAAATTCTGAAAGGAGGTGATCTCCTGGAAGCAAATATTGCAACGGAAAAAGAGAAAAATGAAAAACTTGGTTTTATTGAGTCTGTTCATGAGCTGTAATTAAAAGTGCAAGAGTGCTCATGCCCCTTAGCATCGGCTTAAGCGGTATTCAATTTTCAGAACGAGAAGTACTAAAATGCATGATTTCAGGTATAAAAGTTATTTATCTTAAATTGAAACTGTAAATCATCACCATAAGATTATTTCAAAAACACAAAATCTCCAGCGTGATTGAAGCATGAAAACTGTCCTCTTAAATCTTAACAACAACTTAAATCCTGATATGTGTTTAGGTCTAGTGTTTGACTCTTGTTCAGAATGCTTTAACATTAATAGTCAAGACTGGTTTCCATGGTTTTGTGGTTATAGTCGTTACAGTGCCTTAGTCTACAGTACCTTAGTACCTTACCTCGAATATGGCTTGATTTTGGCCGGCCTCGTCGGATAATTTCACATGAGGAAGCCTCCAGGTTAGCTTGCAGTTGGTCATTGGGTTAACCTTGATATTCTGTGCTTTAATGACGCTAGTTAAGTATACAGATGAACATTGAAAGTCTTCCTCTACCTGAGATGCATTGGACATCGCATTGAAATACAGTGGAACCTCTCTAATGCGACTACTAAATGACTACTAAATGAATAAACATGTGTGTCTTTATAAGTAGGTGATTGCTTAATGCATGACAAAAGTAATGCAGAAGTCTCCTCTACATTACTCTTGTCCTGCATTGAGTCCTGCATTGAGCTACCAACTGCATCTACCACCCATAATTATACCTCCTTTAGGTGGTCGCATTAGCGGGGTTTTACTGTATTACTAAAGTTATAAGAGTCCCGAAAACAACCAGTCAGACAATGTATCATTTTTATACGTAACGTGTCATTTTGTGTGTTAACGTAATCCTCCTCCTTCGACATCGAATGTATTACCCTGAAATTTCAACTTTTAACTTATCAACATATTATGTCCACCAAGCGCACGCATTTGTTGATTAACTCAAGCATGTTTAACGATAAGTTATCTCTTTTAGCTTGTGTACATGTGTTTTTGTGTTCAGGTAAGGATTCCACCTAACCTATCAAAGTCATATGGAGTATTAATTTATCAGTATATGATGCGTTCATTATATGATGAGTTCCTATAGGAACCGTCTGATCTGGGTCTTCTCTGTTTGCACATGCGTGAAAATGCGTTTATATGAAGGAAGGGGATAAACTATTAGAGTCTAAATTTGCAGATCTATATGTGTTTTATTATTATACATTATTCTTTTAAGTGTCATCATTTTGTCATTACAACAGCTGCAATCATTTTCTTTTTTGTACATCTGTAAACCGATGCTATTCGTCTGTTATAAATTCAATCAGAGCAGATGGACACAAAATATAGTTAAAAGTACAAATATGAGTCATACACAAAAAATACATACAAAAACAACAGCCACCCGAAGAGGAGCAAAAAGAGAAAACAAACAAACAATAGGGGGAAGATGGAAGTATAGTAGAACCTGTCTTAAGCGACCTTGTACTAATTTGACACAGGAATCTTAACAAGCAGATGGTTGCTTAATCTAGGGCAAAAGTAATACAACAAGATCCTACAGGAGCTTACTGCATTACCTTTTACATGTATTAATCTCCCACGTGCCCTACAAACTCATAATTAAGCTTCGTTTAAATGGTCGCTTAATACAGCTTCTACTGTACCGCTTTGGAACGGTCTGACAGTAGTCACTTCAGGTTTAAACAGGTTTAGGGCGCCTACACTCACACTTATTCCACCCCACCCTAAAAGACAAGCAGTGTAAAAAAACGTATCCCCTCTCCGACTAATTTACAACAGCCACGGTGACAAATACAGTGGTCAATTGCATTTAGAACGGAAACATATTTAAGTGAAACAAACTGTATCCACCTATCGCTAGCGTACTCAATGATTGAGCTGCAAACAGAGTAACTGTAGAAATTAATAAAGGGTTTGATATAAACCAGGACCAATATCCGACGTCCTCCTTCCGTTTCCGGTTTTCAGACGTCTTCATAGTGTACTAAACCTTTCTTGTCGTCGTACAGGAAAAGGAGGACAGAGTGATTGCCAACTGTAAAAGGGTTGACAACCAGCCATGCAGTATGTTGTAGTACTATAAAATCATATCCCTTTTATCGCTTTTTATCATATTTGTTGTTGAAAGTGAGAAAGCGGGTATGTCCAATAATTTTATGAAGTTTGTAACTCATATCACCATATAAAATGTATTTATTACCGTGCCAAGGCGGTACTTCCATCTCCCCCCTACTTTTATTTATTACGTCTTTGTGTGTCTCTTTGTGTGTTTTATAGACATGTACATCTGCTGTTTGTCGTCCTGGTGCTGTTTGAGCGGTTGTGTGTTTTGTATGCGGCGTTTCCTGCATGGCTCATACAAGTACGTTAGATATCTGGAACTTTGATGACTTGAACGTCGGGTTAACTCGACGTAAAAATAACATGAAAAGCAAAAGTAGAAATGCAAGTATTCAGGGATATCGAAAAAAATTATGGTTGAAGATCATCACTGATTTTGGAATGCAAGCGTTTATTAAGCACATTAGAGGTACAATGGAAGAACAAATGTGTGATGTCATATCCGGCATGTGCCGATATACAAATGACAGATCAGACATTCTTATCAGCACATATTTGAATATTTTGTACAAAATGTTTAAGGCGTAGACAATTGTATATGACACGTTGTCCGTCTGTCTGCTTACTTCTATCTCTTGGTGTAATGACTGATGATATATACACCTGACATTCTACTCCAAATTTCGTTTCGTTGGAGGGAGATGAAGGGTATGCATATTTACTATTTATATATGTACATTGATATCAGTTTGTTGGCTCATACACGTATCTATTTTAGTGTAATAGCTAATGATATTCACACCTGGCATTCTACTCCAAATTTCGTTTCGCTGGAGAGAAATGTTAGGCATACATATATACCATATGATACTGTCGTCCGAACCATACTGGACTTAGTATTTGTTTATGAATGTGTGATATGTAATTCGGTATAGAAGCGCATTGTCTTCCATGTACAACATTGGTTTAGTATTGTATGACCCATTAATACTGGAAATGCATACAAAACTAATTCAGTGACACTTAAACTTGATTAAAGTTGCCAATACCTCATGAATGCGACGTATGGAAAATAATCGGTACGTTTTCTTATTTTCATTTATCTTCTAAACATATAGCGTTTAGCTTATTTCCTTTAACTTACATTAATTTTCCTTCATCAGTTTTCTGAAATTATCGTTGGCGTAATGTATAGGCTTCATATCAATTACACTGTATGTAGAGTTGTATTGTATTTCTAATGTGCATATTTGTTTTGTTTTATGCTCGCATTTTTGTTTGTATTGTTTGTACATGTATGTACTCTTCTGTAAAGGAGGAAATAAAGGTATAAAGGTATCTATCAAATTATAAAAACAGCAACACGAATGATCCCGAAGGACCAGAGCATATAACAACACTGACAATTTGCGACCGCCACGCAAGCACTTTAGAGACAATTGCAGACTCGGGTTCATTGAGTCTGTTCATGAGTAGTAATGAGAAGTGCAACACTCCTCGCGGCCCCTTGCACCGGCTTAAGCAGTATTCAATTTTCAAAAACTTATTACATCAAAGCTAGTGATCCCGAATATAACAACACTGAGAATGAAGTACGGAGCGACTTTTTACGGACGCTATACAAGTTCTTAACACCTGATGTTGTGAAATAAATATATCCTGAAAGTTCAGTTCTTCTAAACTTTATAATACATAATTGTTCTAATATGTATCACTGCGCACATCTATAAATACATGTGACTGCTTAATGCAGATCTAAAGAAAAGCTAAAGGTTCATGAGACCTTCAGACCAGCATTAAGCTGTGAACTTGAGATATTTGCTAGATTAGGAATAGAATGACCGACCATCTCTTATATAGAAGTATTTTATGGCCCCTTGTAGCTTGAGATATTGAAGTTCAAATGAAGTTTGTACAATATGTTATATGCGTTAGTCCTACCTTCCTATACTAGAGGGTGACGTTCCTGAAATAGTGTATGTTTTCTGATATAGATGATTATGTGTAAATGAGAAAGTAGTAACGTCAAGCAGGCAAAACCACATAAAAGACGTAACCACCACCAAAACATCGATAGACAGCATGACATACACACATCTACACACCCAAACACACGCACATACACGAGATGATCACAGAACACGCCAACAAACACACTAGAGATAAACATTCCACACATGAACAAAAGCACAAGTACAAAGACACAAGACAAACAAAAGCAAGTGTGACTAATATTCAACGTTTTTGATCACCAGTCAAGTCGAGTGTCTGTTTAGCTAATCACCAGAATTGAATATGTATATGTTTAGGTTTAAGTCAAAACATAGTGTACCGATTTCTTCAAGACCAGTAGATAAATTAATATGTACTTGAATGGAAATATGATGAAACATGACAATCATTGTTAAAAAGGATGAACGGGATATCAATGCATTTCAAGACAGCCCGTCAAACTTTGAATTCTAGTAGAGAACAAGTTAGATACTTTTAGGAAGGGGACTGCTTAATGCAGGATAAAAGTCATACATACAGCTCCTAGATTCGCTTTCTGCACGATATTCACCCTGCATTAAGCTGCTGCTTCTATCCAAGACATGACATATATTTATACTAAATCTTACGCCATGTTTAGAGAGGTTTTACTGTATTGATCTTTTAACATTCCTGTTCTTTATCTGGCGTAAATGTAGTGTTGCGTTTGCTCGTACTTCACTATTTGATATTGTTGAACGCATTCCTCCGACACAGGAGAACGGATTTGTTCGAATCCCTCAGGACTTGTCGAAAAGGAAACAAATATACACAAAGGGAAAAAGCACAGGTGTTATAATTGTTGACATAATTATGGCCTCTTTAATGCTTCACATATTTAGTGCCGCAGTGTCACAAAACAGTACTAATTCACACCTTAATTATTCGATATTGTTTTCACATGATATAGTGCAACCAGTTGTGTGTTGTACTCATTGTCAATACTCTTAGTGATGTTCTGAATGACAATACCTGACCTGAAACCTTTTAAAAAAATCGTTTTAAGAAGCGAAAGTCAGACGAATACTATAAACCACACACTAATTTATACACAATGATCAATACTTTCTCGGCTATGGGACCAACCATTAAACAATCAACTATAAGTGTGAACAACTAGTACAGCCAAACCCAGCTTGGCAGTCAATGTTTCAAATAAAAAACGCATTATTTCAGACACTTTGACTTAGGTCTTAGGTGTTTTTGCTACTGATCGTGCCAAGGCGGTACTCTCTTTGTCACCCTTCCTTTTGTTTGCCTTGCGTCTTTGTGCTTGTGATTTTGTTCATGTGTGGAGTGTTTGTCGCTGGTTCTTGTGTGTCTGTTAGTGTTTTCTATGTTCATCTCGTGTGTGAGTGTGCGTTTGGGTGTGTGGTTGTGTGTGTATGTGTGTGTGTGTGTGACATGCTGTCTATCGGTGTTTTGGTGGTGGTTGCGTCTTGTATGTGGCTTTGCCTGCTTGACTTTACTATTTTTCCAGTTAGAAACTGTCCACGTTTTTTAGTTGTAAAAAGTTCTTCATATACAGTCTGGATTTTAGTATAACAGTTTTTGAACCATCGTTTTATGGATATTTGTTTTTATGCTTTCTTAAATTTATATTTGTGTATTATATATCCTCTCTCGATTTTTATTTCTTTCTGATGTTATTTTTGTCAATGTACAACGCCATTGAATGCCTTATTTGCAAACATAGGCGTTTAACCAAGTGATTAAGTTTCTTAGTTTCTAAAACAATCAGTGCTTGGCAGATAATCGTCACACTATGTCACAAAACTGGATAAATGCGAATTATGAACTCATTCTCAGTGTTGCTATATTTTCTGGTACTTCAGGATCATTAATTATAAAAATTTGATATTGCTTAACCCTTCGCTTGCTGCATTTTAAAATACATTTCTCCTTCATTACCAATGCCCTGTTGTATAATTACATATATCTTCACGGTGTACACGTATTTTGCTGTGCAATCACTGCTGTGGAGTGCACTGGTTGCACAATCAACGTGTAAATAGTGCAGACCCTGATGAGACAGCTCCTGCAGGGTCTCCACTATTTACAGGTAGGTATGTTGATGTGAATAGCAAGCGAAGGGTTAAGTTGGTGCTAAGGGACGTGAGTAATGTTTATTTTTTAATAACTACTCATGACCAGACTCAATAAAACCGAGTCTGCAATTTTCTCTTTTGACATTGTTACTTTTGCTTTCGAAGGATCACTCACTTTCAGAATATTTGGAATGTGTGATTCGTCATAAGACCTTTAACATCAAACCCTGTTGAAACATACGGTTCGAAACTATATCAGCACTATAGTGATCTAAAACCTATTAGTGCCTAGACCCTGTTCCAAGCATTTGTTTGGAACTTGTCTAGAGTCATGTACATAACGAGTCCTGTGTCTTGAAACCTGGTCTGAGTGGTGTATGAGACCCTAATGCCCTGGACATTGAACAAAATATAATATTCTGTGCCCGTGCTTGTGACCACAACCTGATCTGAACGCTGTATGGGACCTAATGACCTGGACATTGAACTAAACATAATGTTCTGTGCCCGTGTTTTTTACCGCTACCTAGTGATCACTACATCCAGCACAGCGTACCAAATGTATACCATGCTTCTGACCGATCCCAGGAAATTTGTAGCAATAGGTGGATACAGTAACTTCACTTAAATATGTTTTAAATGCCCTTTGCCACTATATTTGCCATCGCGGTTGTTGTAGATTAGTCGGAGAGGGGATACGCTCTGTTAGGGTGGGGATCGAATAAGTGTGCGGTCGGGCGCCCAAAAACCGGTTTAACACCCCAGTGATTTTTCTCACTGATCATTCCAAGGCAGTACTTCCATGTTCCCCTATTATATGTTTGTTTTGTATGTACGAGCGTATGTCTCTGTGTGTCCTTTATATATATATACATTCGCTGTTTGTCGTCGTGATGTTGTTTGGGCGGTTGTGCGAGTCCTGTATGACTCTTGTATGACATGTACTTGTAGCAGTCTGATTTCAACGCATCAGGTCATCTGCTTCCTATATCAGAATAGCAATCTGAACATATAAGACTGGTGGACAGTCTGCACGTATAAGGTTCATGTCAGAGGGGCAAACTACAGGGAAAGTTTCTAAGGTTGTTCAGGAGACCAGCTAACTACATAAAGTACCTCACCCAAACATACAAACTATTTGTATGTTAAAAATTCTGAAGGGAGTTGATCTCCCGAGAGCAATAATTGCAACACAAAAAGAGAAAATTGCAGACTCTGTGTTATTGAGTCTGTTCATGAACATGTAATTGAAAGTGCAACACTGCTCACGCCCCTAGCACCGGTTTAAGCGGTATTAAATTTTCAGAATAAGAAGCACTGAAGTACTGAAACCTTAATTAATATTATCGAACGCCATATCTGTCTCATATTAGAAGAAAGTATTGTATGCGGTCAATTGTCTTTTTATTCAGTCACTAAGATACGGTGCTCAGTGCAGCAGTCCTTTTATTTGGTTATTTGATAATGGTGTTCAGTCGATTAATACTTTTAGACTCTTTTCTTATCATTATGACCAGTAAAACATTATGTTGAGTAAGTCTAATATGATGTTAGGTCACCGATATATAATGACTGGTTGTCATGTAAATATAATTTGTCACTTTGTTATGATGTTGAGTGGTCATTTCATTATGTTATTAAGTCGTGATGTTCTGTTTTGTTCAAATTATATGCTATGACTAACGTATATTAGCCGGTTAGGAACTAGTTTCGATCGGCTGCAGTAATTGTATATTCTCTTCAATTGCAATGTTGTTCGGTATATCCATGATGTTCGGTCATTCTGAAATTATTTGCTGAGGTAGTGGAATGATATCTCATTAACGCAATAGTAGATTCAGTTATGTGCCAATTACGTTGAGTGGTTACTATATTTCTTTCAATCAGCAATGTTGTTCTGTTGGCTTGTTATTATATTATGTTCGGCATAATTTGTCATTCTGTTGGGTCATTTTATAATTTTGTTCTGTTCATTCGTTTGTTTCTTTCATTCGGATCACTCTGCCATTTCCTAAATTATTTTGCTGCAAAAGTAGCTCAATCTTATATGACCTTGAATCTAATTTAAATACCATGATTTACGTTGAGAATGGTTTATATATATATATATATATATGTAAATGGAAAAGTAGTAAAGTCAAGCAGGCAACGCCACATGCAAGACGCAACCACCACCAAAACACCGATAGACAGCATGACACACACACTCAACCACACACCCAAACGCACACACACACACGAAATGAACACAGATAACACCAAAAGACACACAAGAACCAGGGACAAACGTTCCACACATGAACATATCACAGGCACAAAGACGCAAGGCAAACAAAAGGAAGGGTGACAAAGAGAGTACCGCCTTGGCACGGTCAGTAGCAAAAACACCACTGGGGGTTTAAACCGGTTTACGGACGTCCTAACCTTACACTTCTCTCAAAGTCACCCTAACTTTACAAATATTGTAAATAAACGTATCCCCGCTGGACTTACCCACAACATAGACGACGGTGAACACAGGACAACATGTAAAACAAAGCATAATAACTGTGACAATCCGTCAAATATGTACTCAATGACTTTGCTGAAGTCAGAGCACCTGCAGGTAAGCCGTTAAGGGCAAAGTAATGTTTAAACAATCGGGCAAACCTATAACTGCAAAACAGCGCATCATATCTCAGTGACTGAATATGAAAACAATTGAGCGCATATAATACTTTCTTCTGACATGGGACAGATATCTCGTTCCATACTTAATGATATTATATTGGCCAACAAGCAACGTAATAACTTCTTTACATTTGTATGAATATTCAGTGCCCTGATCATTTAAAACAGCTGTGATCGTTGCATTTGTTTGCATCGTCGGTTTAATGCCTTATGTACAGCTCCAATTAACATGAAATGCTTCAAATAATTAAACTTATATAATGTAATGTATTTACATTTCCCGATTTGTGTGTGTGTGCGTGCGGGCGTGCGTAAGTGTTCGCGCGTGTATGTTTGCGTGCGCGTGCGCGCGTTCGTGCGTGCGTGTGTGTGTGGTGTGGGGAGGGGGTTGTATATATGTGTATATGTGTATTTATTGTGTTAGTGTGAGTGAGTGTTAATGTGTCATTTGTTTTTTATCGGTGTTTTATTGGTTGCGTCTGGTGTTTGACTTTGTCACCCTTCCTTTTGTTTGCATTGCGTCTTTGTGCTTGTGATTTTGTTCTTGTGTGTGGTGTTTGTCTCTAGTTCCGGTGTGTATGTTGGTGTTTTCTGTGTTCATCTCGTGTGTGTGTTTGTGCGTTTGGGCGTGTGGTTGTGTGTGTGTGTGTGTGTGTGTGTGTGTGTGTGTGTAATGCTATCTATCGGTGTTTTGGTGGTGGTTGCGTCTTGTATGTGGCTTCGCCTGCTTGACTTTACTATTTTTCCGTTTGTGTGTGACTTTAATTGCTAGACAATTTTATATTTATACATAATGATTAACTCGACTGACCAACCGCCCAACACGCTTGAATATATACACACTACTGAACATTATATTAGTGCAAACTAAAACTGTAGACCGCCCAACCGCTTCACACGCTTGAATATTTACACACTAGTTAACATTTTATTAGTGCACAACAAAACTGTAGATTAAATGTGAAACGTTTTGAATTTGATTAACAACATCAATGGGGGTGTTAATTCTGTATGTACGAAATGTACCGCACGTGCACTCAAATCGCTAACCTCACGATATTTACTGTAGGGTTTCTTCAAAGTAAAAATATGAGTCTTGCAGGAAACACCACATACAAAACAAGCAGACGCCCGAACAGCAACACAGGAAAACACAGCACATATACACAACAATCAAAAACATAAAGAGACGCACAAAGACAAAACAAACATACAATAGGGGGAAGATGGAAGTACCGCCTTGGAACGGCCAGTGACAAAAGTCACTGGGGTTCAAACGGTTTAAGGGCGCCAACCTCACTTATTCCACTTATTCCATCCCCACCCTAAAAGACAAACAGTGTAAATAAACGTATCTCCTCTTCGACTAATCTTTAAATTGACACTCTGACTACACTGTTAATCAGATTTGTTTCAAACTTTACGACATGAACACATTCATATTTAAAATATGCATACAAAAGGGGGATTCAGCTGTAATATTTTTTGACAGATTTTGGTTTGTTTTAATTATAGGACAAACTAGTGTGTGTCTAGCTCCCCGAGATTGGTTTGATAGAATTTGTTGGAGACTTTCTTAAATGAATAAAACGTGTGCACAATGTAGTGAATTCTAGATGTGAACACTTTCGACAAAATTATAACACACTCTTGTCAAAAAATCAAATCAAACGTAACTGAGAAAATATCATACCAAACATGTCTATCTAAATCAATGTAGATCAGAACTATCGGAAATAGCGGATGCTAGAGCTAAAACAAGTTTAATATGGATACAAAGACAGGCGTTCAATCATTCGAATTTTAACGGATCATGCTCGTTAGTAGTCGCCGAGTGGTTGCAGAATTTACTTTGATGATTATGATAGGTGTTGATAAATGACAGATTATAAACATTTAGATACTGGGGTGAATCGAACCCATATCTATCTATCTATCTATCTATCTATATCTATATATGTTTGTCAACCTGATAGTATTTTTGCAGACACACTTATTATAGTTTGTATTTTAAGCCTTTTAGTGCCAGTGTTGTCTGCTGGGCACATGTTCGTCTGCTTCAAGATTTTAGAATAAGCGGTTGTTCAATTTCTTTATAAAACTCGGCGTCTCATCTGGATCGTAATTATTTGCATCTGATATCACAAACCCATATTTGCACTAAAGGCGTTAAAATGTATTGAGTGAAACATATGTGCAAATATAATTTGGTCAGCAGGCTAAAGGTTAAGAAACACTGATCGCGAATCAGAGGTGCCAAATGGGAACTATAGAGGATCTACTATCATAGGTAGATCTTCCCAGTCTCTGAGTGCCCTACACTCTTTTGAGAATCTACAATCACAGTTAGATCTCCTCAGTCTTTGAGTGCCCTACGCTCTATAGAGAATCTTCTATCATATTTAGATCTTCCCAGTCTCTTAGTGTTCTACACTCTATAGAGAATCTACTATCATAGCTAGATCTTCTCTGACTCTGAGTTCCCTAACCTTTATAGATAATCTAGTACCATAGTTAGATCTTCTCAGTCTCTGAGTGCCCTACACGTTATAGAGACTCTACTATCATAGTTAGATCTTCTCAGTCTCTGAGTGCCCTACACGTTATAGAGACTCTACTATCAAAGTTAGATCTTCACAGTCTCTGAATGCCCTAAACTCTATAGAGAATTTACTATCATAGTTAGATCTTTTCAGTATCTGAGTTCCTTACACGTTATAGAGGCTCTACTATCATAGTTAGATCTTATCAGTCTCTGAATGCCCTACACTATGTAGGCAATCTACTTTTAGATCTTTTCAGTCTCTGAGTGTCCTACACGTTTTAGAGAATCTACTATCATAGATCTTATCAGTATCTGAGTGCCCTACACTCTATAGAGAATCTACTATCATGGTTAGATCTTCTCATTCTCTGAGTGCCATACACTCTATAGAGACTCTACTATCATGGTCAGATCTTCTCAGTCCTATTATTTGTAGCAGTGGTCTAAATACAGTCCAACTGATATTTACTTTTCAGTCAGTAACGTTTTGTCTTGCATAAGTTATGGCGTCACATCAATTCTTTGTTTTCGATACATCCTGCGTTGAGGATGACTGGCCGCCAATATCTCACGTCGTCGTTGGTTGAATTTTGCCAATCCGAAATTCTCTTGTGTCACATGTAAACCAGTAAGAGACACATAGGTGGCTTTCCTGTAGCTTCAGACAGCATTTTAATGGTTATCTACCGGTGATTTATCCAGAGTAGCACACAATTTTATGGTCTTCCCTTGTTCCATGATGTTAACTTCCGCCATGTTGAACAGAGACAACTTCGGAGGGCTTCAGAATTTCTGCGAGTAAAGGTTGACCGATTTTTGACGTTAACGTGCATACATGACGTCATCATTCTTCACGGGATAAAATTTGAATAGGATCGGTTAGTTTTGCGTCAGGTTTTAAACTATAGACGGCACTTTGTAATAATTAACTTACCTAGTTTGAAGAATTATGGCATTGTACTTATTTTCAAAGCAATATCATCGTACGTTTTACAGAGAATGTCTAATGTATCATGAAAAGTATAAAAGACAATGAAACTTGCGGAAGATCGTTATTTTTGTACATATCGGCATTGTTCATAAAATTTCCGGACGTACCTTGTATTTGTATATCTAAAGTAACTAATAATGTAATCAAAAATAATACAGAATTATCAGTAAAATCATTAGTATCCAGCGGGGATACCTTTATTTACAATATTAGTAAAGCTAGGGTGACTTTGAGAGAAGTGCGAGGTTAGGACGTCCGTAAACCGGTTTAAACCCCCAGTGGTGTTTTTGCTGCTGACCGTGCCAAGGCGGTACTCTCTTTGTCACCCTTCCTTTGTTTGCCTTGCGTCTTTGTGCTTGTGGTTTGTTCATGTTGTGGAACGTTTGTCCCTGGTTCTTGTGTATCTTTTGGTGTTTTCTGTGTTCATTTCGTGTGTGTGTGTGAGCGTTTAGGTGTGTGGTTGTGTGTGTGTGTCATGCTGTCTATCGGTGTTTTGGTGGTGGTTGCGTCTTGCATGTGGCTTTGCCTGCTTGACTTTACTACTTTTCCATGTATATATTAATTGATTATAAGTGTATATGTATAGTACGTTTAACTACTGCAAATATGTACGTTTAACTACTGCAAATATATATATTTTATTTCAATTTCCAGACAGGATTGTACTAGTATATAATTTTGTGTCTGTCTTTATGCTAACAGTTTAGGTACCCAATGACTGTCACTAGGTATTCAGTTTTTCAACTTCATCTTTCCATCAGAACGGAAAACCTATATTGCATGCACTGATTATTAGACTACCCCGACTATATTCTAGTGGAACCCTCCACGCTGTCAGAACAGTCTAGAAATTGCATGTTTTTATGGTCACACAAACTCTGTAGTGGTGCAAGCGGAGGCAATTGGGAAATACACACTACCGTAAAGTGCAAATATGGAAAAATAGTCAAACAGGGAGAGCCACGCACGAAATGACACCGCACCAAACACCATTTAACAAGAAACGGTAAAGACACAAGACAAAACATAACAGGACGCATATCAAGACGAAACACATTAAACATTAAGCATATTAAACAACAAAATTGACCGCAAATCTTGTTACTGTTCACAGACAGAGTACGCCAATGGCATAATTAACCTTACTCGACGGAGAGGGGGGACATTGAGGAGAAAGGTCTTAAAAGTATTACCACTCTTCCCCCCCCCTCTTTGTCACTGTGTGTGTCTCTGTATGTCTGTCTCTCTATCTATCTATGTATCTCTGTCTCTGTCTCTCTGTGTCCTCTGTCTCTCTGTGTGCCTCTCTCTATATCTCTGTCTCTCCTTATGGCTGTAAAGAGGAACTCTGTCTGTCACTCTGTCTATCTCTCTGCGCTTGTCTGTCTCTGCCTGTCTCTGTCTGTCTCTCTGTCTGTCACTGACTCTCTGTGTCTCTTTCTCTGTCTCTGTCTCTGTATCTGTCTCTCTGTCTCTATCTGTCTCTGTCTCCTTCTGGCTGTAAAGAATAATTATGTCTATCTCCTTGTCTATTTTTGTCTCTCTCTGTCTGTAAAGAGTAACTCTGTCTGTCACCCTTACTATCTCTCTCCGCTTGTATGTCTCTGTCTGTCTCTCTGTCTGTCACTGACTCTCTGTGTCTCTTTCTCTGTCTCTGTATCTGTATCTGTCTCTCTGTCTCGATCTGTCTCCTTCTGGCTGTAAAGAATAATAATGTCTATCTCCTTGTCTATTTTGTCTCTCTCTGTCTGTAAAGAGTAACTCTGTCTGTCACTCTGTCTATCTCTCTCCGCTTGTATGCCTCTGTCTGTCTCTCTGTCTGTCACTGACTCTCTGTGTCTCTTTTTCTGTCTCTGTATCTGTATCTGTCTCTCTGTCTCTATCTGTCTCTGTGTCCTTCTGGCTGTAAAGAATAATTATGTCTATCTCCTTGTCTATTTTTTTCTCTCTCTGTCTCTCTGTATCTCTGCCTCTTTTTTTCTCTTTTTCTCTCTCTCTGTCTGTCTGTATTATGTCTTTCTTTCTGTCTGTCAGTCTATAATAAATACATTGAAGAACTAACTTCAGCGGTTTTTAAAAAATACTTTTAACTGACATGAATCGTCCATAAAACTTATCTATGTCTGTCTGTCTCTCTCTGTCTGTCTCTCTCTCTCTCAGCGAGTCTATACGTGCAATTGGCATGCCCTAGGAGTAAACTCCAGGGACAGTTGGTCCAATCAAAACAACAGGTAACTGCCAAAATACGTCACTCAAGCAGCCAATTGTCGCTAATTGTTAACCTTAATAAGTGCAATACCCTATCAGTCAACAAACAACGATATAGCTTCTATAAATATTTATATAAAGCCGTCACTGAAAATTATAATGAATATTCCATACCCTGATCAAGTGATAAGCAGCCGTAGTATCACGGAACCAGATTGCACCAATCTCACTGTTTATATACAGATTCCATTACAATAAGTAGATTTCAGAAAAAATAGCATATTAACAGTGTCACTTAGACGACTGCCGAACTCCACTGCTGCTCCTTTTTTTCAGTGGTGAGCGACCATATAGCACGAACCGCCTGTGTACAGCCTAACAGCTACGTTTCCTACACTTGCCGTTTTGCCACGTACATCGCCATAGGACTTGAAATGATATGATGAAAACTGAGTTGTTACTTGCGCGATGAGTTTGTTTAAAGTGAGGATTAGTTTCGCCCTGTCGATCTCACTCTATCGTTCTTGACCAGATTTATTCAGTAGCAAGACTAGGTCAATGCGTCTAGAATTGGACCGGATGCAGTGGATGACCAAGGTGCACAGTTTGTTTCCACTTGCTCTCCGCACGCCAAAATGCGTTTCTGTGATCGCCTTATTCTCTGTTGAATCGTATAGTCCTCCGCAGAGTCCATCGCTTAAGAGAGGGTTTAAGATCCGTCAATTACTCTCACATGGTTTAACTGGCCTGTCGAAGTTGTTGCCCAGATCATGGCCTGTCACATGTTGAGAGCTAAAAGTTCCACTATGTAGCTAGCTATACACACGTCGTTTTGGTGATACTATACTTCAATGAAAATTCCTTCCTTTATATGGTTTAAATGAAACCATTTGAATGCGTAATATGAGACCCTGATTGTGGATTCATAGATGATCCCTTTGATCAGGAGTTTGGCATTCAGAATTTACTAGCAGAATGTACCCTTTCATATGGAATTGACTCTAGAGTTACGTGTAATGGGTTATTCCAATCTGAAACGTGGGTAAAGGGTATTATACATATTTATTTGATTGTAAAACTATGCCTTGCAAAATACTTGAGATTGACGTCCATGTGAAACAGTATTTATTATTGTAATCATGTTTGAAATGTCAGATCAATTTACGGTCGTATACAACAGAATTATTTATCATTTAAAGGAAAGTTTAAATTATGTTTTGTACTTGATATTTAAATCTTAGTATGAAATGGAAATATGTGTCATTTATGTGCATTTTGTGTCAAATGTCAGCCACGAACGGTTTATAAAGACAGGAAGCAGAAGTCTTCTCGTCAAATACCCTTATTTGAAGGCAAAGGAAACCATTGTTCTATGTATGTAAAACGGACTGGTGTCAGTTGTATCACATTTGGTGAGTACAAAGCATCATATGCACATTGAATAAAACGATGACTTACTATTTCTTATAATCATAATTATATAACATGCAAGTATTGATTCATTTGAACACTCGAAGATATATGTATGCGCGCGTGTGTGCGTGCGTGCGTACGTACGTGTGTACTATGTAGTATAAACATGTTATGAAACATTGGGTGTTGATTTTACATAATATATTTTTCTCTATATAAATTATTTTTCAGAATAATGATCCGCCAATATTACATGGTTGTAGCGTGTTTGCAATATTGCACACTAGCACCTATCTGTGCAGTACCAACAAATACAACGGGAAAATCATTAGAATGCCCATACGAACGATTGGAGCTCTCTTACGTAGAGGTCTGCAAGCCAGATGTTTCGACAAATTTGATACAGAAACTATCAGACAAATGTTTATGCGTATCAGAATGTAGTGCAGCAGTAAGCATCAGCCAACAGGCCGCTGACACCGATCGCATATATGAAAGTGACCGTAGCACATGTAGAGACCTAACAACAAACATTTATTCATTCAGTTTCGCCAATTATGTAACTAATATGTACAAGATTGTCGAAATATGTCGGAACATGATTCCATGCTCTCAGTTCATTTCGGCAACCTGGGGAAGCATGTATCCTGTTTACTCCAATATTACCGACACAATTTATTTGAATCAGAAATGTGCAGTCTGTAATGATGATGCACAAGTTTTAAAGTGGGAAGTAGAAGTGAACTGTCCAATGCTCCATACATATATAACGGAGGGGTTCACACGTGCTATGGAAGGAAAGTTGCAAGAAGGGATTGGGTGTTCATTTAGATTTCTACCGCCTCCACACGTCGATCTATATCATAAATTTTGTTTTAGTTTTCATCGCAAGGCTTTAAATTCTAGATCACCAGCTGTCACAAAGGAATTCAACCGTTTATTCAGCGGAAACTATACAGCTTATTTGTACAGTGGTGAAATGCCCACACACGTCTTAAATTGCTTCTTGTGTTCAGATGTAAGAAAGTCGATATCCGACACTATGTGTAATTTAAGGTCTGACAATCGGAAGCCGTTTGTTCCCTTAAGTTTTCTTTTGAATGGGGACAGTGTAGACATTCTTACCATACAACTGAAACCCTACCAACGGAAACGTACAGGGGAATGCGATATAGACGAAATACACGAAAGACAAACAGTACGTATAACTAACTATACATTAGTATTTATTAGCTAGGACAAACAGATGCTTAAATACATGTTTCTACATCATATAAAACAAGAGTGCCAGTGGGCACAATATACGCCCGTCGAGGTCTTGTTCAACATTTCAACATAACTGGGGTTAACGTATTTACTTACTCTTATTCTAAGTCCAATTAAGTGACCTTGACCTTGGATATACGAACCGGGACTTGGCAGGCTACTGTAGCATGTCTTGATAAAATTGTGTTCAAATTTGAGAAGCATCCACCAAGTGGAATTTGAGTTAGAGATGTTACAGACAGACAAGTAGATTAACATTTTTGCTAAACGCATATTCTAAGTCCAATTGTGCGACCTTGACCTTAAATAAACGAACCGGGACTTTGCAGGCTACTGTAGCATGTCTAAATAAACATTGTGATTAAATTTGAGAAGCATCCACCAAGTGGAATTTGAGTTGTTGTTGCGTCTTGCATGTGGCTTTGCCTGCTTGACTTTACTACTTTTCCATTTAGAGATGTTACAGACAGACAAGTAGGTTAACATTTTTGCTAAACGCATATTCTAAGTCCAATTGTGCGACCTTGACCTTGGATAAATACACCGGTACTTGGCAGGCTACTGTAGCATGTCTAGATAAACATTGTGGTTAAATTTGAGAAGGATCAATCAAGGGGAACTTGAGTTAGAGATGTTACAGACGGACAGACGGACAGCGCCATTTCATAATACGTCCCGTTTTTTCAAACGGGCGTATAAAATTCAAAGTACCTAGTTATAGTCTACTTTCAGTCCGAATGACCGCTCAGGCGACTGTACATTTACTCCCCTGGTCATTGGGTCATTCGCCTACAATATTGAGCACTGCTAACATATGGCGCAACATGCAGCCGCAGTACCGGCTAGTAACCCTCACAGGTACCCATTTGAACCCCTGCGTGGAGAGGAGGTGCGGGCGGGAGACACTGAAAGGGTCTCTGAAATTTCCGGGAGAGACCGGGATTTGAACCCCGGACCTCCGGACTTGTAGTCAAACGCGTTACCACTAGACCACCGCACTCAACACACCATATCAATAACTGTCCTTTTTTACAGTAATATAAACATTCGAGATCATGAATTTCAGTACTTCTTGTTCTGAAAATTGAATACAGTTTAAGCCGGTGCTAGGGGGCGTGAGCAGTGTTGCACTCTCAATTACTGCTCATGAACAGACTCAATTAAACCGAGTCTGCAATTTTCTCTTTTTGTGTTGCAATATTTGCTTTCGGGGGATTACCTCCCTTCCGAATTATCATTTAGAAACTACGGGCTATTGAAGAGCTTCAGTGTGTGAATGTATGTGAAATTCCTAGGGATATGATCCTATAGTGCTACAACATACTACATGTTTGGTTGTCAACCCCTTTTACAGTTGGCAATCACGCTGGTCTGTTTGCATATACGCCGACAAGACAGGTTGAGTACTCTATGAAGGCGACCTCTTAAATCCAGAAATGGAAGGAGAAGGTTTTTGTCGTACCCTTTATTACTTTTCTACAGTTACTTTGTTTGCAGCTCAATCATTGAGTACACCAGCGATAGTTTGTTCACTTAAATGTTTTCGTTATACATGCACTTTACCCCTGTATTTGTCATCGCGGTTGTTGTAGATTAGTCGGGGAGGAGATACGTTTATTTACACTGTTTGTCTTTTAGGTCGGGGATGGAATAAGTATGATGTTTGGCGTTAACCCCAGTGACTTTTGTCACTGACCGTTCCAATGTGCTACTTCTATCTTCCGCTATTGTATGTTTGTTTTGTCTTTGTGCGTCTCTTGATGATTTTATAGTTATGTACATTTGCTGTTTCCTGGTGTTGCTGTTCGGCCGGCTGTTTGTTCTGTATGTGGTGTTTCCTGCATGACTCATGTTTGTTCTTTTAAGATGTCTTCATATTGTTTGTATTTCAGGGGTTGTGCAGACCTTTTCGATGTCCTGACGGTCAAATCCAGATTGAAAGAAAGTGCCAATACATTAGTTTAGAGTGGACAGCCGGGCCATTTCTTTCTTTTATTAAGTTAGAACCTTACGGGAAATATGACAGATTTGCAAAGAAGAATATTGTAGACCTTGTCTTGTACAAAGGACGGTTCTTTAAATATAATCTAAAATCCTGGGAAAGAAGATTATACTACCATGAAAGAAGAAATGAAACTTACATTCGATATTTCGTGCTCATAGTAAAGCACAAGAGGGGCACGATCAGGCCAGATGTGTTCTTTAAAAACTTTAATACATCTTTAAACTCACTCTGGGTGTTAAATATTGCTGGAAGGAAACATCGGCATAAAGCTAGTATACATACCTCCTTTTTTTACAGCATCAATAATGGGTCTGACCTTATGCCCGATATCGCCATACATTTCCCAGCATATGAAAATGAATACTATCTTAAAGCTGTGAAGCCTGGGTCGTTTGAACATGCTTTTAGACATATTATGCTGACAACGTTCTTTCTTTGTAAGCAAGTTTACTTAAGACCATCTGAGTTTGTAGATTTTGAAAAGTGGTTATATCTGAATATTACTGACCGTGTTGTTGAAGAAGTCGAATTCAGAAGGTTCGTCGATGTTGATGGAAATGAAACCATATCGGTTTGCATGTCTACCCTTGGTAACGACTTCTGGCAAGTTAGTGATGGAGTCTCTGACTTGCGGAACGAACTGTACGTTAGATTCAAATTATTTGTATCTCTTGCCGTAATCATACTTGAAATGATTGATTTCAGCCGAAATTAGTTTCTTAACAAATGTTTGAGCTGTATGGTGTCCTTTTATTTCTATTATTTTATTAAAACAAAGATTATATGTAATTTAATTTTTGTTTTGATGTAAAGTGCAGTATGTCATGGCGAATGATTGAACTTTCAACTCCCGTGTTTCAAAGCAATGGTTGTAACTAGTATCAAACTGGTGCGGTGAAGGTAAGACTACGTTGCTGAATATCTAACATGTGTCAATAAAGTTGTATATTGCAGCATTTGTTTTCTATAAACTTAGACACTATTGCAAAAACACATCTAATCTAATTATTCATAGTTTTGTGCATTATTTAAAGGCATTTCGAAAGGAATGTTGACCCATTAACCCCATGCTGTGTATTTTGGGAGCTGACTGACAGGCAACTGATACACAAACTGATAAGGCGGGCTACCATCACAGAGGATCAATGTATAATTGCAAAACTTTATATCTCTTATGGCTATGGACAATGACTTGACACTGCAGGAGCACAGCTGGATACTGTGTATATAGGGGGTCACTTATATAAGGAGCTTTGAAATGTCTTTAACTCCTTAAGCTTCTTAGGCAAATCCCCGGGATAAATTTTGAAAGAAGTCGGTCCTTGAAAAGCAAATTTATCAGTGCAAATATTGTTTTGTTTTATTGTTTATGAGCGGTTATTCAAAGTGCAACAATACTCACGCCCCTAGCACCGGCTTAAGCTTTATGCAATTTCCATAACTAGTAACATCGAAACTAGTGCTCTCGAAGGATCATACATATAACAAAAATGAGAATGAAATACCTTTGCAAACAGATTGGATTCAGGCGAGACGTCGAACCCATAAGATATGGGTTTTTTGAGAATTTCCACCTTATAACCTGATGTAAACGAACTTTTGAGGAGATTGACTTTATTTAGGGGCTAAATGGGTAATTACTTCTGCATCATACCTGTAAAGACATTGTTGTCGAAAAACACTGGTTCCTGTTTACACCACTTCCTGCCTGCCCTGTGTATGTCAGAGTAGCAAGGGCTGTCAAAACAATAAGTCTTCAATATAAGTTGATGATCCTAACACGAGTTTCTTTTATTCCGTTTTCGAGTTGTAAGAATTATACAAAAGTACATACTTCCTTTAAGCCAAAGTTAGCTTTATGCTAAATATAAAGTTAATATCTGCAACCACTTCCAAAAAAGGTCTGGAAAATCCCAAATTTGAAGAAAAAAATTAAAGTTCAAGGGCAATAACTCTGGAAATAATTATTCAACCTGGCTGAGATTGTAACATAAGCTGTAACTTATCTAGATTTGTACTAAATATAGAGTTGATATCTCGAGTCACTTCCATAAAATGTCCAGAAAACGGAAAACATTGATAGGGGACTAAAACGGGGAGATAACTCCTGAAGTAGTTGTCCGATTATAATGGAAATATGCGGTGCACAGGTTTATATGGTCATATGGCTATACATGAACTTTCAACAAAATTGAAGCAAAACTGTAGAAGAAGGCCGGACAAAATTGTGTCCACTGACGGACAGACGGACAGACGGACGGACGGACAGACGGACAACCTGGTTCCAGTATAACCCTCCCCAACTTCGTTGTGGGGGGGGGTATAAAAATGAAAGACAATCCGACAAAAAATCAAGGCTTGTGTGCTGAACGCATCATCAATGTTATCTAGAATTATATCCATAGGGCATGGATGCCCACACTTTTCGTAATTTTCACTATGACACGGTGTGTATGTCTGTCTTTTGACAACATAAATTCTGAAATTCTGGGAAACTTATACCATGTCGCAGGGTGTGAATTCTTTTATTGCTTTTAATTATAGATGTTGTACTTGCTTACCCTTGTATAGTTATGTATTATAGTGGGACAGTGTAGGCTAAGGGTCAGTGGTGTCCAGTCTGTAGATTATTTGTCCACTGTAAGTTTGGGTAGTGGCTAACTGGCCAACCAGTCCATTTGGTGATCGCTGAAGTGTAAATGGACTGGCTTGGTCAGTGTACAAATAGAGTGGTAAGGGTTGGGCAATTTACCTGGCAGTCCACTTTTATGAAATGCACGAGTTATTGATAGGTGTGGTCGAATTGTGAAGTCTGGCAATTCGGCAGGTGAATGTAAATGGAAAAGTAGTAAAGTCAAGCAGGCAAAGCCACATGCAAGACGCAACCACTACCAAAACACCGATAGACAGCATGACACACACACACACAACCACACCCCCAAACGCACACACACACACACACGAAATGAACACAGAAAACACCAAAAGAGACACAAGAACCAGGGACAAACGTTCCACAACATGAACAAACCACAAGCACAAAGACGCAAGGCAAACAAAAGGAAGGGTGACCAAGAGAGTACCGCCTTGGCACGGTCAGCAGCAAAAACACCACTGGGGGTTTAAACCGGTTTACGGACGTCCTAACCTCGCACTTCTCTCAAAGTCACCCTAGCTTTACAAATATATATTGTAAATAAAGGTATCCCCGCTGGACTTACCCACAACATAGACGACGGTGAACACAGGACAACATGTAAAACATAGCATAATAACTGTGACAATCCGTCAAATATGTACTCAATGACTTTGCTGAAGTCAGAGCACCTGCAGGTAAGCCGTTAAGGGCACGACAGGGAAAAAAAAGCTCATCCTGTATCCAAGTTTAAGAGTATACCATCATAGAGTACTACCCTCGGCCTGTCATCGCGCAAGCAAAGAGGGAAGCGTAGCTACCGACTGCAAAAGGGTCGATAACCAAACATGCAGTGTGTTGCAATATAATAGGATCATAACCTTTCTTTTTAAATGTTTTAATGCGTTTTATAAACAAATCATGAAAATGGATATGACCCCGAATTTTCCTAAGTTTGTAGATAACATCCCCATAAAATTCTGGTTGAGAAATGCCTTGTCGCAGTAACGTCCGTAGATTGCAATTATATTTACTAATGAGAGGTAAATTTCGATAATAAAATTTAGAAAAGGTTTTCCGAAGTTTGTGATATCTGTAACCTTGCTTAAGAAGTTTATCAGTTATAACTAAATTACGTCTGTTAAAATCTTCAAGCAAAAAACAGGCTCGGGCAAACCTAATAAGTTGAGAAATATAAACACCATAAGATGTAGAACGTGGCACATCCCCAGCGAGAAAAGGATAATTAACAATTTTAAAATTAAAATCTTCTCTTTTATCGTATACTTTGGACGAAACTTTATCATTTGTAATTGAAAGATTCAAATCTAAAAATGAAGCATTAATGTCAGATTGATTAGCTTTGTTTAAAGACAGTTCTTTTGGGTAGATTGAAGAAACCATAGTATCAAAATAAGGATTATCTAAATTCAAAATATCGTCTAAATACCTTGAAGTTTTATTAAAAGCATTAACAATATCGGTCTGTGTATCAGGTTTTAAGCTAAGCATAAAATCCCTCTCGTAGCAATACAAAAACAAATCTGCAACAAGAGGGGCACAATTTGTACCCATGGGTATACCAACAACTTGACGATATATGGTATCTCCATAACGCACAAATATATTATCTAAAAGAAAGGTAAGAGATCTACAAACATCAAGGCAAGTCCACATTGTGTAATGTTCAACTTCTGAATTCGAAAAGAATGAACGTTGAACATTACAAGCAATGAACATTTTGTTTTCTCTGGCAAAGGTTTTTTCTATTAATTTAATAAGTCTATCCTTTATAAGATGGTGAGGTAGAGTAGTATAGAGTGTAGAGAAATCATAAGAGCTCAGTAAAGAAATGTTATACTGTTCATTTTCAAATTTTGTTAAAACATCATTTGAATTTTTTATGGACCAAAAAACATTGATACCAGAATTTTCATATATTTTATCACAGTAGCGTTTAACATGTTCTTTGATCGTAGTAAGACAGGACGTCAAAAGTATAGATAATTTAGTAGTGGTACAAGAGCTAGAGTTGGCAATAAAACGCGACTTATAAGGGTTTTTATGTAGTTTCGGAATCCAGTACAAAGTAGAAAGTTTATGTTGTTTAGCCACTAGATTGAGGCAGTTTTCTGGGTTCTATGTTTGGGCGTGGCATTATGGAGTAATGGCGTTGGAGGAATAAATTATTGAAACGGACTTTTGGCTTGTTATGGAATAGACCCTCGGTCGGCATGCGACATTTGGTGTCAGAAGTTGGAGAACTGCGAACGGCATATGAGGCAGATTATATGCAAGGATGGTACGATGGGGCATGTGGTAGTGACATGTTGGGCCATGAGATTGTGCCGGTCAGGTTGCGTTTGTGACAGTACTATGGAGAGGTGAAAGGTGTTACTAACAGAAACTGGAAACGGCTTCCGATGTACAATATTATACTTATATTCAGACATTTAAAAATCAGACATTTAATGGTGGCAGATGTGAATAGTGCTGTTGACAGGCAAAGTTTAAAGTGACATTAATCAATGTTGCAGAGGCTTGGTGTATATTTAGTTATGATCAAACTCAGATATGTTTGAATGATGATATATGTGAGTGTGAGTAGCAGTTGGCAGAACAGAGACAATGTTTACTTTTCGTAACAAGGGTTGATATGTAATAGTGTATTGTTGTTTTGTAAATATTTAAACTGATATGTATGCATGTGTACTTATGCCACGCCCACTTTCTGTTGGATTCAATTATTTTACAGTGTGTCTCAGGAGTTAAGTAGATGTTGGAGTTAATGTGTTCAGTTTGGCTGGAGGGGATCCAGAAGGCTGCTCTCGTCTAGTGGTGGTTTTCAGTTAGGAAGGTAATCGTTCATGTAGCATTCAATAGCATTGAATAGCCTATATGTAGACTGCCAGATAAGCTGTACTTCTCTTACACTGCCAATATTGGTATTGCATAGCCCTTTGTAAAGTGTCGTATTCTATTTTCATGATACAGATGTGCCACTGTTGACTCTTCTGGGTGCTCTTGTTTTTTGGGGTTGGTTTTCTTTGCAAAAGCTTTAGGATATTACAAACGTTACAACGGAAAGCTTAACTGAGTTGATGGAATTAGGTGCCTCATTAGGGTATGGGGGTGAGGCTCTTAGAGAGTTTATAAAGGATCAGCAGATTTCGTTAAGGATGAAAGGGTTGCGCAGAGGCAAAATGAGAAAGGGGATCAAGAGTTTAAGTTAGAGAAGGAGAGATTGGAGTTGGAGAAGGAGAGGGCTAGTTTAGAGATACAATGAGAAAGGGAGAGGTTGGCAGCAGAGCTTTAGAGTAAGGAGTTAGAGTTACAGGCCTTAGAGGCAAAAACTGAGTCAGGGTTTCTGGGGAAGCACCTGTCCCTAAGGGTCCAAAGTTACCTCCGTTTGAAGAGGAGATTGATGAGACAGACATTTATTTAAAGAGGTTTGAGGTATATGCTGTTGCACAGAGGTGGTACAAAGGTCTGTGGGCGACTCACTTAAGTGCGCTGTTGAAAGGGAGAGCACTAGATATTTATGCAATATTGCCACCTCGAAAGGCGTTAGATTATGACGAGTTAAAAATAGCTTTGTTAAAACACTATGAGCTCGCTGAAGATGGTTTTAAACAGAGGTTTAGAACGTGTAGACCGGAAGTTAATGAAACATTTGCTCAAATTTCGGTTTGGCAGGCATCATATTTGACAAGGTGGGTTGAAATGTCGGGATTGGGTAATACGTATAATGACCTCTTTGATCTCATGGTTAAGGACCAATTAATGCATGTGTGCAATAAGGATCTGAGATTATTCTTGAAGGATCATAAAGTGAAACTTACATCTATAGATAAGTCAATGGCAAATAGCAAGGTCTTTTGGAAAGAAATAAAAAGCATAGTTAAACCATACGATGTTACCCCAAAAATTAACATTGACTAGTGGTATGTTCATTTCGGTTCACTTTTAAATGATGTTAGTAGAAATGAAACTACCAAAGCTACAGAACATCCTGATTATATATTCACTTTTAACTTCAGTGAACTCGAAGATCTATTTTTTACTGATGATGAAATTGATAAGTGGAAAAGTAGTAAAGTCAAGCAGGCAAAAGCCACATACAAGACGCTACCACCACCAAAACGCCGATAGACAGCATGACACACACACACACACACAACCACACACCCAAACGCACACTCACACACGAAATGAACACAGAAAACACCAAAAGACAAACAAGAACCAGAGACAAACGTTCCACACATGAACAAAATCACAAGCACAAAGACGCAAGGCAAACAAAAGGAAGGGTGACAGAGAGAGTACCGCCTTGGCACGGTCAGTAGAAAAAACACCACTGGGGGTTTAAACCGGTTTACGGACGTCCTAACCTCACACTTCTCTCAAAGTCACCCTAGCTTTACAGTAGGCAGTAAAAGAATTAAAGGTTGACAAATCCTCATCAGGAATGATAATGGCGAAACATATTGTGTATGGGATCGACTTGATGATGCCTTTTGTTGCAAAGCTATTCAATAGGATCTTTAAGTCTGGAATATTTCCTAAAACTTATAAAATATATATAAATATCTTGAATAAAAGATTAAACTATTATACTGATGCATTTGAAAAACTTAGTGAATCCCAAACAGGTTTCAGGGCAGGCTATTCTACTATTGATAATGCTTTTATTCTTAAATCAGTTATTACCAAATATTTATGTCAAAAGGGAAGGAAATTATATGTTGCTTTTATTATACCCCCCTTTTGGAAAAATGGGGGTATATTGCTTTGCACATGTCGGTCGGTCGGTCTGTCGGTCGGTCGGTCGGTCGGTAGATCGATGGTTTCCGAATGATAACTAATAAACGACTTGGCCTAGAATCTTCACACTTGCTATGGCGGTTGGTCAAGACAAGTAGATGACCCCTATTGTTTTTGAGGTCACTAGGTCAAAGGTCAAGGTCACCATAACCTTAAATGGTGAAATAGTTTCCGATCAATAACTGCTGAAGGGTTTGGCTTGGGATCTTCAAACTTGCTGTGGTGGCTGGTCATGACCACTAGATGACCCAATTGATTTGAAGGTCACTAGATTAAAGGTCAAGGTCACCATGACCTTAACTTGTTAAATGGTTTCTGATCAATAACTGCTCAAGGGTTTGGCTTAGGATCTTCAAATTTGCTTAGGTGGTTGGTCATGACAACTAGATGAGCCCTATTGTTTTTCAGGTCACTAGGTCAAAGGTCAAGGTCACCATGACTTTAACTGGTGAAATGGTTTGCGATCAATAACTGCTCAATGGTTTGGCTTAAGATCTTCAAACTTGCTGTGGTGGTTGGTCATGACCAGTAGATAACCCTTATTACCTATGAGGTCACTAGGTCCAAGGTCAAGGTCATCATGACCTTAACTGGTGAAATGGTTTGCGATCAATAACTGCTTAAGGGTTGGGCTTAAGATCTTCAAACTTGCTGTGGTGATTGGTCATGACAACTAGATGACTCCTATTGATTTTGAGGTCACTAGGTCAAAGATCAAGGTCATCATGACCTTAACTGATGAAATGGTTTCCAATTAACAACTGCTCAATGGTTTGGTTCGGGATCTTCAAACTTGCTGTGGTAGTTGGTCGTGACCACTAGATGACCACTATAGTTGTTGAGGTCACTAGGTCAAAGGTCAAGGTCACCATGACCTTAATATGTGAAATGTTTTCAGATCAATAAATGATCAGTGGTTTGGCTTAGGATCTTCAAAGTTGCCGTGGTGATTAGTCATGACCGCTAGATGACCTCTATAGTTGAGGTCACTAGATCAAAGGTAAGGGGGTCGGGGGGGGGGGGTATACATGTTTTACAAACATCTCTTGTTGACTTTAAAAAACATTTGATTCAGTCGACAGAAGCAATTTATTTGCAGTCCTACAAAGAAATGGTATAAAAGGTAATTTATTTAAATCAATAAAATTTATATACATGTGTGTCAATGCTGCGGTTAGAGTTTGTAATGATGTAAGCGGCATTTTTGATATCAGTTGGATTGAGGCAGGGCTGTAATTTGAGTCCTGTATTGTTTGCATTGTTTATAAATGATTTAAGTGTATTGATAGAGAAAAGTGACTGCAGCGGGATCCGGCTACACCCTGATACTGTAAAGCTGTTCCTTTTAATGTTTGCTGACGATATTGCATTATTCGGAGATACTGTAAATGAGCTCCAGAAACAACTAAATATTTTAGAAATTTTTTGTGACTTAAATGTACAAAAATGAGTCATGCAGACAACACCACATACAGAACAAACAGTCGCCCGAACTGCAACACAAGGAAATAGCAAATGTACATAATTATAAAAACAACAAAGACAAAGACAAAACAAACACACAATAGGGGGAAGATGGAAGCACCGCCTTGGAGCGGTCAGTGACAAAAGTCACTGGGGGGTTAAACCGGTTTATGGGCGCCCAACCTCACACTTATTCCATCCCCACCCTAAAAGACAAACAGTGTAAATAAACGTATCCCCTCTCCGACTAATCTACAACAACCGCGACGGCAAATACAGTGGTAAAGTGCATGTATAACGAAAACATTTAAGTGAACAAACTGTATCCACCTTTCGCTAGTGTACTCAATGATTGAGCTGCAAACAGAGTAACTGTAGAAAAGTAATAAAGGGTGCGACAAAAACAAAATAGTACAGATATCCGACGTTCTCCTTCCATTTCTGGATTTAAGAGGTCGCCTTCATAGAGTACTAAACCTTTCTTGTCGGCGTACATGCAAAGAGGTCAGCGTGATTGCCAACAGTAAAAGGGTTGGCAACCAAACATGCAGTATATTGTAGTACTACAGGATCATATCCCTTTTTAATGAATTTTTTAACATATTTGATTAACAAAGTGAGAAAATGGGTATGTCCAATAATTTTACGAAGTTTGTAAATCACATCACCATAAAATTCAGGATGTGAAACACCGTGTCGCAGAAGCTCCTTGAGATTAGATTGGTACTTGCCAATAAGCGAGAGATTTCGATAGTAAAATTTAGAGAAAAAGATTTTTTAGTTTATGGTATCTACATCCTTGCTTAAGCAGTTTGTCAGTTAAAATGAGATGTCCACTGTAAAAGTCGCCAAGTGATGAACAAGCTCTATCAAAACGAATAAGGTGAGATAAATAAATCCCGTAAGATGGAGCACGGGGAACATCCCCGTCAAGATGAGGAAAATTAACCATATTAAAATCAAAATCATCTCTTTTGTCATATATTTTAGAAGAAATCATTCCATTATCAATTTTAAGGTCGAGATCAAGAAACGCTGCATAATTGTCGGACGGGTTAGCTTTATTCAATTGGAGTTCTTTAGGATAAATTGTAGGAATCAGATCATCAAAGAAAGGATTATCTAAGTTAAAAATATCATCCAAATATCGACAAGTTTCATTGAAGGCTTTTATAACATCTTCTTGTGATTGAGGATTCAAACGCAACATGAAATCTTTCTCATAGCAGTACAAAAACAAATCTGCGATGAGTGGTGCACAATTCGTACCCATGGGAATACCAACTACCTGACGGTATATAGCATTCCCATAACGCACAAATATGTTATCAAACCGGTTTAAACCCCCAGTGGTGTTTTGCTACTGACCGTGCCAAGGCGGTACTCTCTTTGTCACCTTTCCTTTTGTTTGCCTTGCGTCATTTTGCTTGTGATTTTGTTCATGTGTGGAATGATTGTGTCTGGTTCTTGTGTGTCTTTTGGTGTTTTCTGTGTTCATTTCGTGTGTGAGTGTGCGTTTGGGTGTGTGGTTGTGTGTGTGTGTGTGTGTGTGTCATGCTGTCTATCGGCGTTTTGGTGGTGGTTGCGTCTTGTATGTGGCTTTGCCTGCTTGACTTTCTTGAGATTGTAGCATTTCTAGTTTTTGCTATAAACCAGTTGGTCATGTCATTACTGGTAATTTTGATATCATTAAGGATAAACGTCTCAGGACCCTCCTAACTAAAGGACCTAAATATAGATTACCTTCCCTTATTGATTTTGACGCTTGTCGAACTCATATTGCGGAAGCTATTCAAGAATTCTGCATCAAATGGTGTCGACGAGAACATGCTGATGTTAATGCCCTTTCGGATTGGAAGAAATGTATTTTCGATATTATTGATACGCGAATAACTTTTTACAAATCAAATTACCATCTTTTACCACCTCGACCTAGAGTTACATTTCGCTACTTGAAGAAAAACATTTCTAATTTTCATTCAGACTATGTTCTTGTTCCTGCTGACAAGGCATCAAACAATGTAATCATTATTTGAAGATTGTATTATGTTGATGTTTTAAAGAAGGAGCTAACTGATTCAAAAACTTATATAACAGTTCAAACACCTGAAAAAGATATAGTCTCGGAACATGTAAAAATGTGCAATAATTTTAAGTCTGGTCCTAACATAAAACAACATAAACTTTCTACTTTGTACTGGATTCCGAAACTACATAAAAACCCTTATAAGTCGCGTTTTATTGCCAACTCCAGCTGTTGTACCACTACTAAATTATCTATACTTTTGACGTCCTGTCTTACTACGATCAAAGAACATGTTAAACGCTACTGTGATACAATATATGAAAATTCTGGTATTAATGTTTTTTGGTCCATAAAAAATTCAAATGATGTTTTAACAAAACTTGAAAATGAACAGTATAACATTTCTTTACTGAGCTCTTATGATTTCTCTACACTCTATACTACTCTACCTCACCATCTTATAAAGGATAAACTTATTAAATTAATAGAAAAAACCTTTGCCAGAGAAAACAAAATGTTCATTGCTTGTAATGTTCAACGTTCATTTTTTTTCGAATGCAGAAGTTGGACATTACACAATGTGGACTTGCCTTGATGTTTGTAGATCTCTTACCTTTCTTTTAGATAATATAATTGTGCGTTATGGGGATACCATATATCGTCAAGTTGTTGGTATACCCATGGGTACAAATTGTGCCCCTCTTGTTGCAGCACTTATCACTAGTGTACTCAATGATTGAGCTGCAAACAGAGTAACTGTAGAAAAGTAATAAAGGGTACGATACAAACAAAATAGTACAGATATCGGATATCTTTCCGTTTCTGGATTTAATAGGTCGCCTTCATAGAGTACTAAACCTTTCTTGTCGGTGTACATGCAAAGAGGCCAGCGCGATTGCCAACTGTAAAAGGATTGACAACCAAACATGCAGTATAAGAGGTAGTAATGTATTGCACTGCAAACTCACAACACTTTCATAAGCAAAATTAGTCCAAAACGTTGGTAAATGTACGTCATTCTCTGTTGCCATATCGAAATTAGGATAACAACAAACTCTTATCATTACGACGAATATGTCTTAATGTGGCGAATTAGGGGTCATTTATTCTATTATTATTATTATTATTATAATTATTATTATTATCATCATTATTATTGTTATAATTATTATTATTATTATTATTATTATTATTATTATTATAATCATGGCAGACATTAAAAACTCCGGCTAAACATCAACTATTGGTTATTATTAAATTATTTCACATGGATGTACCGGAATCATTTACCCCTAGACATGGAAAAAATTATAAGCAGCAGGTAATATTATGAAAATGGGTGATCCTTTGAAAGCAAAAGTAAAAATGCAAAAAGAGAAAATTGCAGACTCGGTTTTATTGATTCTGTTCATGAGTAGTAATTAACAGTGCAACACCACTCACGCCCCCTAGCACCGGCTTAGGCAGTATTCAATTTCCAAATTAATAACATCAAAACTAATGATCCCGAAGGACCAGAAAATATAACAACACTGAGATTGAAGTCTATTTATATATTTATTATTGTAAAAACTATAAGTACCACGATACAATGGAACTCCGGGCTATAAAAGATTATTTTAAAAGTACAAAAATGAGTCATGCAGGAAATACCACATACAAAACAAACACTCGCCCGAACAGCAACACAAGGAAACAGCAAATGTACATGGGTAGAAAAAACAACAAGAGACGCACAAAGACAAAACAAACATACAATAGGAGGAAGATGGAAGTACCGCCTTGGAACGGTCAGTGACAAAAGTCACCGGGGGTTTAAACCGGTTTATGGGCGCCCAACCTCACCCTTATTCCATCCCCATCCTAAAAGACAAACAGTGTAAATAAACGTATCAAACTGTTGATTGATTTTTTTCTTCAATATTCACGGTAAACGTTTTTTGTTCCTGGTCAAAGATTAAGAAGTTCGATAGACGGCGAGACCATGCTATTATCAATATCATTATCATCTTTATTCTCATCATCAGTCACCTCAATCAATCTTATTTCTACAATGGCCGTTCTATTATTTTTTAAAAGCAGCCGTTCCATATGAACGGTTGGAATGTCCGCAAAAATGGCCGCAAATAATAAACCCACTTGTCCTACACATTAAAATGACTCTTCAATTGTCGTCTGATTGAGACTTTAATTCATCAACCACAAACATGTCGGATTCAACTAAAACGTTTAGCAAATCTTTACAAATGGTGTCGGAGGAGGATTTTTAATTTGTCTGTGATTTGTGTCTCACAGACGAAAAGAGATTGGAGGCCATCGTCCATTGTCTTGAGTGTAGTGTAGATTTGTGCAAGGAGTGCAGAAATTACCATAAAAAGTCGTCCGCTTTAAAACACCATATTTTACAGGACGTGACGATAATGTCAAAGGCGCAAAAAGGCACAAAACAACCCCAAGGGGCTTCCGGGGCTGCGGACCCACTGACGGACAGATGCCAGAAGCACCCAGACGAGCCCATAAAGTTCTTTTGCAGCTCGCACCAACAACTTGGGTGTAGTGTGTGTGTTCCTCTACACCACAGAACCTGCGGAGACAACGTGTCTTACATACGCGACATTTCCACCGAAATATCGCGCAGCTCAGAATTTAAAGAAGTATGCTCCAATTTGAAGAAGTTTGTCGATGAATTAAAGTCGGGTAAGAGTCGGTCAGAACAGTGCCGAGAAGTATTGATGAATAGCTACGACCAGGTTGTGGCTGAGGTGAAAACGTTAAGACGTGACATCAATCAGCATCTCGATAAATTGGAAGAAAGTTTACTGAATGATGCTTCAAGACAACGGAAACAATATTTAGATTCTGTCACACATCAAGAACCGAGATTCAATGAAATGATTAAAGAAGTTAATGAAATAGGTTCCGACTTGGACAGAAAATGTGAACTGAAGAAGAATAGCCATATCTTCATCGCGATGAAACATTCAAAGGAAAAAATATTAGCCTTGGAGAAAGAGGCCGAATCTATCAGTCAAACAATCAAAGCACAACGATTTATTTTCATCCATGATGACCAGATTGAAGTTATTACATCATCTTTATCTCGTCTCGGAACTCTGTCACTGGTTGGCCAACCAAAAGCTGCCAAATATCTCGACAACATAAACGTTAAATCTGGTAAAGATGAACGCAAGTGTTACATTTGTGGCGCTGTCGTACTGACTAACGGACATCTGGCAGTTACTGATTCCACCAACGGATGTGTCAAGATTATAAACACGGAAAATAGAAAAATATCTCAGCAAGTTTCATTAACGTCACCGCCTCACGACATTACAATGGTTGGAGACAATCAGCTGGCAATAACGTTTTATCTTGACAACCGTATCCAGTTGATGTCTCTGTCACCACAATTGTCAGCGGGTCGCATTATAACTGGACCAGGTCGTTACTGTGGTATCACTCACAATGGAGGAAAGCTCTTCCTGACCAGTTTGGATTCTGTTCATTCTGTTCATGTATTAGATTTGACTGGTAACTTGTTACAGCAAATTGACTCAGACAACACGGGAAACGCATTATTTAAAAATCCTGCCGAAATAACTACGAGTCCAGACGGACGTCTCATCTATGTCAGTAATAATGGCAACGACAAAATTGTGTGCTTGAGTAGAGATGGTCATGTGATGGCGACGTATACAAATGACAATTTACAGAGTCCACGGGGAATAACGGTAGATGAATGGGGACAGGTATACGTGTGTAGTTTTGGGACAGCTTATATTTTCCAACTGTCTCCCAGTGGACAGTCAGGAAAAGTTTTGATTGAGAAGGAGAACCTGTGGCCCTATGCCATAACATGTGCCACTGGCAAACTGTATATAAGTAGTGACAATTGGAGTGTGTACGGGAGTGACGACGACAACAAGGTTTCTGTGTACAAACTCGAGTAAAGGCAGAAAACAAACTTGGAGGTAAGTAAAAACTTTATCTTTAAACCTTTGAATGCTGAGTTTTCAAAATGGAACGGTCCATAATTGTTTAATGGTAGAGTCCACTCTGTATGAAAATGTATACTTTGTGAGAGGATTTTGAATGACAAACTGTGTAGAACCTGATCAGAGAACTTCTCTAGGAGCCATCTGATCTGGGTCTACATTATACAAATGTCAGTATTGCTGAGTAATTGTTCTGCTGCAAAAATGTTGTCTGCTACAATTCTCAAAATTACTTTTTCTTGTATTTCTGCGTAAACAAATTGATTTTATAGTGACACACTGTTTGGATTCTGATTAAATGCTGAGTTACTCAGCGTCTGATCAGGATCCAAACTGTTTGTGTAGGTTTCCATGAATTATCTTCTACAATGTATGGAGTTAATATAGCTGCTGTATACATAGCACACTATTCACAACTTGATTGGACCAATTTACAAACAGTTTGGACCCAGATCAGAGGCTGAGATGTTGTATAATTTTGTATTAGACTGTGTATGCCTTTTAAATCTTTTCCATGTTGAATATTTATCATTATGTAAGAAATATTGAATATTTATTAGCTGATGTTTTGTAAAGGCAAATTTGAGAAACCTCTTGATCTCCTCTATATATAGTAAAAACAGACCCTCTTAACTTTTAGGGTCATTTGTAAAATTTAAGGTTCATTTCAATAGAAATAGGGGGTCAGGAAAAAAATCCTGGTAATTGCACATGTACATATCGAATGTTTTGGTACATGTATGGATTCGTCTGTAGAAACTGTAGAGAGCAAACAGGAATTAACACAAACAGGAACAATCTCAACTGGGTCTACTCTGTTTGCATAGGTATGGAGTTATGTTTACATGAAGGAAAATACTTATTTATAAATATTATAGCAATTTAATACATCTGTTTTTAATGGGAACGTTTAAAAGTGAAAAGCAAACAGGAACAATCTGAACTGGGTCTACTCTGTTTGCAAAGGCATGGATTAATGTTTACACGAAAGAAACCTAAGAACTGGTATATAAAACTTTTAATGAATTTAGAGAAATAAGAAATTGAAATTGGATTGCATTTTTTCTGGGACACCCTGTATAGGGACCACTGCGCACGATAATGTCCGGTAATTTCCGCGCCAACGTAAACACAGATGGTACGTCATTCTAAATTATATAATAAATTATATATTAATTAATAAAGGTAAAAAACAACAGCTGATTCATTTTATTTAATAAACATAAATAAAATAGCGATTTAATACATCTGGTTTTTTATTGGGAATGTTCAATTGTTCATAAATATCTGATTAATTAGATTTTAATTATCAACATTGTGCATGTTGTCAGATTAATTATTTCCCTATTGAATATTTATGTAGAAAATCAATAATGGCATCATGTTTTAAAGCCGATTTTTTTCTATCAATGGCAGAATATATGCAGGACGTTTTGTTATTGGTAGAAGATTCTCTAAAAGACAAATTTTAATTTAATAAGCAAACAGAGCAGACACAGATCAGACAGATCCAATAAGAGATGTATTATTTTGGTCTATTCTGTTCCCAAATGTGTAACAAATGACTGTATTTATAATTATATTATACATGTTAATGGCTACATGTATGTAAATTAATGCACACGCCGTTCTATGCTTCTACAAACAGAGTGGACCTAGATCTGTCAAAACAACCATTGAATTTATCAATCTGCAGTCAATACATGTTATTCACCCATGTTTCCATACGTACGCCATTGGACACAGTAGTAGAAGACCCAGATCAGACAGAACATGTAGGGTCGTGTGCCTTTCTGATCAGGGTCTGCTCTGTTTGCTTATCAAATAGTAAGACATGTAATACTAATTAATATACCGGTAGATGATGATCTAAGTAATATTTTAATGGTTTACATTTGACTATTTATGGTCATTTTGTTGTTAAAACATTTAACAATATGAGTAGAACTGATATCAAAATTGTTTCTTTAAAAAAAACATTTTTTAAAAAGTGAATGCCACACCAAAACACCTATTTTTTCAGAAATTCTGAGTTTTCAATTTTTCATATATTTATAACAAATCAACCGATTTGCCTGAAACACGCATCGCTTCAGATTGGCTCAGTATAAACTCGGGGGATTTAGATTTAACTGTGCTCTGTAGTTTTATTTATATAATGTACAACATTGGCTTTAGTGAAAATATTCCTTATTTGCTCTAGGCCATAACATCTCCAAGCAGTTTTAAAATGTGTCCTTTAAATTTATAAGTATTTTTCTTCCATTTATATTATCACGGTGACAAATAGTGTTGATCCTGACGAGAAACCAAGTGACTCAATGTCTCATCTGGATCCAAACTGTTTGCGAAGGTCAACACCGTTTGACCCTTAGATTGTAATGTTAATAAATGTGTGCTAAGTCATTGAAATGGTACATGTAGTTTGTACTCTGTACTGTATCTATTTGCTTATGATATGTTTATCTCAATGTGATCACATGATCCAAAGTAGAGGTAGTGCCTATCTCAAATTTATTACCGGTATGTGATTTACAGTATAGTTAATGACCTTTAACTTAGTTTACATGTCGGATGATAAATGAATGGGGTTATAAATTGATATCATCCATTTGGTATTTTTGTCAAAACAAGTAAAAATTATGCTGACTCTGGATACACATATATTCTGCAATTCAAATTATGCATGCTCATTTACAATTTTTCGAATGTTTCAGAAGGACAGAACATAGTGGCATCAAATCATACGATGATAAAGGCTTAAAAACTCTACTGTAAATTCACATTACCCAGTCAAACTTTTAACTCCATGCATATTCATGTAACATATAATTGTACCATGACTATTATTCACACAAATTATGATAATGGGCTAATGGCATACAGTGCTCCCTCCCTTAAACGACCCTCTCAATAACGATTCCCTCCTTGCAACAACGCATGTCACCGTTTCCGAAACAACAACGCTCCACAAATAACTTTTTTCCATCGTATTTTCCGTATGCCTCCATCAAACCCTATGTTGTGACCACTCTTTAGAATCGTCACTTTGTGACGATTCTAAAGAGTGGTCACAACATGGGTTTCCTTGAGGCATAACGGTTTTAGTTCTCGAAATACACCTTATCTGGGGATCTGCAAACAAGCTAATTATGTTTGATTTTCCCTCCCTATAACAACTCCCTCTGAACAACACATACAATCTTCGTATCCATAAGGGTGTCGTTGTAGAGAGGGAGCGCTGTATATGATAATGGGCTTATGGCTTATGAACACTTGCAATATTCATGTAACATGTATTTGTGCCATGACTATTATTCATACTAATTATGATAATGGGATTATGGCATACATGAACACTGATTATGATAATGGGCCAAGTATGATAATGGGCCAATGGCATATATGATAATGGGCTAATGACATATGAACACTTGCAATAACTGCCAAGATAGAATGTGTAGAATATGATGTTATATTTCAAATTCATAAGCAAACAGAGCGGACTCTGATCAGATGACTCACCTACAGTAATCATCTGACCTGGGTCTACTCTGTTGAAGTCAGTGTTATTTTGTTAACTTATTGCACTATTTTCATACATGAAGTTCAAATGTGTGCCTGTCTAAGTCTACTATATACAGCTTTGAAGATGAATTTCTAATGGGTTTTCTTATATATTTCAGGTCCTCTGCTGACACAGTATTCTGTATGTGAAAGAAAAACTGGAAGAAGTTTACCAGTGATCTAGTATAAATAGTGTTCATCCAATCCAGTTTGTATACAGTGATCTAGTATAAATAGTGTTCATCCAATCCAGTGTGTATACAGGAAATGTTAAAATGAGTCAGAAATCAAAGTTCTATAAGAATTTGACTATCTGTGTAATTAAAAATACAGAAAGTTCTATGTTCACTTTGTGGTGTCTACGTAATATAAAAAAGGAACAATGCTAGTTGACGTTATTGATTCAAAGTTGTTTTTTTTATATTTAACGCTAACTTTTACAATGGATTTTGTACAAGTTTTACCTCACCTACTAGAAATATGACTGAAAAGGCTTCTGTTAGTCAGATGGTAGCTTAAAAATGTAAACAGCTTTCTGCTCATATTTTAGAAACTTTAAATTCTGAAGGGAGTTGATCCCCCGAAAGCAAAAATTGCAACACAAAGAGAAAATTGCAGACTCGGTTTTATTGAGTCTGTTCATGAACAGTGATTGAAATTATTGCACAAAACGTGCTGTTGAAGTCCCGCTGGACCATGTATTAACAAGGCGATTCTCGTGCTCACGCGCTGTTGTTGACCGGTTTTAATTATACCTATTCGGGGCCTAAGGTAAACAATAGACGCGAATGATACATAGCGTTTTGGCCTAAGCTAGGTGAACGCCGGATGCAAGCATATTAGGGCCGCCGACAATGAACTGTTTTTGCGATAGACAAATTGAATGAAGTTCCGGGTAAACGGTGTTTGATACAATCATGAATTGACGTCAGAAAGAAAACAGTGGCCCGGAAACAGCATAAATCGAACGAAGTGTCAAAGAAGTGTATAGTTTTGCTGCCGTAGTTTTGCTTGTATTTGGAAGAATTAAATTGATGCAGGAAAGCAGAAAATGTGTTTTATGCAAGAATAGCATTAATACACGTTTGTTTTCGAGCAATAGCATATGCAGTGTCCCTTCGGGCTCGGGCCAACAACAGTCCCTCGGAACACTTCAGATGTTATTGCCCGAACAAACGTGTATTAACCCTCTAGTGCAACACTGCTCACGCCCCGTAGCACCGGCTTAAGCGGTATTCAATTTTTTTAAGTAACATAAAAAATGATAATAAATTCTGAAAGGAGGTGATCCCCCGAGAGCAAAAATTGCAACACAAAACGAGAAAATTGCAGACTCGGTTTTATTGAGTCTGTTCATGAGCAGTAATTGAAAGTGCAACACTGCTCACGCCCCCTAGCAAACAAACATTTGAAAAAAGAGTATATACATTAGTATTATGAGAACATGGGCAGTAAGCCTTATCTGTATGACATGAATAGGTGTACAACAACTTAAAGGTGTTAACCCTTCGCTTGCTATTCGCGTCAATATACCTACCTGTAAATAGTGAAGACCCAGATGAGACAGCTCCTGCAGGAGCTGTCTCATCAGGGTCTGCACTATTTACAAGTTGATTGTGCAACCAGTGCACTCCGCAGTAGTGATTGCACAGCGAAATACGTGTACACAGTGAATATATATGTAATTATACAACAGGGCATGGGTAAAGAAAGTGAAATGTATTTTAAAATTAAGCAAGCGAAGGGTTAATTCATTATTGAATATACATGTACTTTTTACTGTAACCCATAGTTTTATTATATGAATATATGCACAACTTAATCCTTTACTCCATGAATATGCATGTGAAAAATAATGATACCATGAATACTAATTAGATTATGTTTTGTAATGGCACTTGAACTTACGCATGTTTAGCCATGGCAGAAACTGCATATTCATAATCTTTATCATTTATCATTTCAGAAGCAACAAGAAAAACCCGGACCAGACAGCTCCTATAGGACTAAGGAACCGTCTGAATTGGGTCTACTGTGTTAGCAAAGACATAGAAAGGTGTATTTATGGTATAATGGGTTACTGGTGTTTATTGAATCTAGACGAAAAATGGGCAGAAACTATATTTAATGCAGGCCGTGAACATTGTGTTTAGGTGTGTTCTTCATTAAAGATTCACACAATTTCTTCAGTAAAGATTCACACAATAGTTGTTTCAAACCCATTTTGCTGCTGAAGCAAGAAACAGATTGTTGGTTGTACATAGTTGATTTATTTTTCATGGAATTGAAACAGTAAACCCTCTCTAAACCGAACATTAAAATTAATATCAATAACGGTCTTCCAGGCAGGTGGCAGCTTAATAAAAGAGCTGTTAGAGCTTTCTGCACGACTTTCACCTTGCATTTAGCAGCCATCTGACTGCATAGACCTAACAACGTCTTGTGTGTGGTTTTGCCTGCTTGACTTTACTTCTTTTCCATTGTTCTTTATTAAAATAGAGGATTTACTGCATGGAGATAATATATAACCAGGTTCATAGTTTGATAACATATTTTCTAGTTGCTGTAGATTCAACCTTTAATATTCACAATGTGTACATGCAAGGAATTTGGACTGAGATTGTTAGGACTAAATTGTCTCAGTAGAATTGAAAATCTTCCACAAATTATCACTGTAGAACTGGAAACATGATTTAAAAGGTGTTTTATTTACTGATGAAATAGTTTAACCCTTTACTCCATAAATACGCCTTTCTGCCCCTTTGCAAACGCATTTGTACATCCAGATCAGACGGGTCCTATAGGAGCTGTCTGATCAGGGTCGGTTCTGTTTATGAAATTATCATAGACCTGCCTTTACAGTGTCTATCGAAACCGAAGATTTGTATGTACACTTGTCATTATGAAAATCTATTAATTTATATTCATGATCAATATTTCTTACATGAATATTCATGGAGGAAAGGGTTAACGACAGCAATAATCCCAGGATGATAAACACAGGGTTAATGATAAACCAAAGTCCTAATAGTTCACATATTGTATTTGGATAAGTTAGCCCTACATAGATTAGAGTATGTGTAGATTAGAATATTAACCCTTTCCCTGTTCTATGTTTAGTACTCATTTCAATACCTACTGAATATTCACGGACAAAATAGTTACAACAAAATATAAAAAGTGAACCATTGTAGCCATGTTAGAAAGTAAAGGAACAGATCTTTCAAATTCCAAAAGCAAACAGAGCAGACCCTGATCAGACGGCTCCTCTAGGAGCCGTCTGATCTGGGTCTACTCTGTTTGTAAATGCGTGAAAACACGTTTATATGAGGGAACGTGTTAAGTAGCTGATGTTTTATTGTGGCATCTTGATCTGGGGTATCTTTTATAACAGCATAATACTATAGACATTGGATCGTGTTATTTTATAAGCAAATAGAGCAGACCATGATCAGCATGAACTCCTAAAATACCTCGTATAATCTATATATTGTTGGGGTGATGAAAAAAACCCAACTCGTTCACTCACAGCTGATCATAGCTCATAGAAGATGCGTGGTGTTGGACTAGTCACCATCTCATAGACATAGCATCTCATCAGAGATATGAGACTCTGCTCAGCTAGCTAACATGGTTTAGGCTTTAAAGAAATAAGACGTAAATTCATTGAGACTGCAGCTGGTCTGTGTCTCATGTCCAGGTTATTTTCAAAGTCTCTTTTCTCATTGCCCATACATGAATGTACATATTTGCAGTATTCGGACAAACTTAGCAAGTATGTACATGTATTACAGACCCAGAACAAAAGGCCCATACATGAGGTGTTTGAAAAGGATATATTTGTTGCAGCTATGCAGGTCTAGACCCAGAACAAAAGGCCCATGCATGGGGTGTTTGAAAGAGTATCTAGTTGTACGTACTGGTTGTATTTTAAGAAGGGCGTCGAGTGTTAAAGCCCCTGTCGCGTTCTGGGCTTCATTTACAACACATTTTCAGTCTCAGATATTTTAATACAACATATTTCATAAATTCTAATACAGCAACACATAATTACAGTTCTCTAACATGACTGCCCCTATTCGTTTCTGAGTCGATACTGGCATATGCCTGAGCCAATTACCGTGCAGTCCCTAATGCATTTCTAGATCTAATCTGCCCAACTGATCTAATCTAGACTGACTTTCCAACTGAACTCCCCACTGAACTCCCCCGAATGTCCACCTTTTGACAGTATATATCACTAAGCAAGGTGACAGACATTTCCTGTTTGAAGGGCAATGTGTCGTCCCCATCTCCTATCTAAGGACAGTTGCCATAGCAATATACCCATAAGCTATAATAAAATAATTATCAATCCAAGCAGATCGCGACTCTCACAAAGTGTTTCCTGGTTCATATTTAAGTATTTCCTGCTCTCCTATCTATATAGTGTTTGGATCCAAACCATGATATTGGATCCAAATCAAGAGGTTAAAAGTCACTACGTGACACTCGCCTCTTCCTTCATTTCAGATTTCATTGAGTCAACAATTAAATCTGATTAATACGTGTTTAGCTGTACCGCCCATGAAAATATAATATTGATCTTATTAATGTAAAATTTAAAACCCCATCACCACATCTTAATTACGCAATACTGTATACAGTAACTCTCTATCGCTATGTTACGATTTACAAAATTTCTCAGGATTGTATAAGGCATTCACTAGTGTCAATATTTAGCTTAAGGCTTCAAATGTCAGGTTCATAACACACAATAATTAACACACAGTTCAATAGTTCTTCTCACACAGGTGTAATTCACTGTTTTGTCTCTGTAATCCGTTGTGTGTAGGTAGATGTTCAAGTTCACAATGTCTTTCGCCTTTAAGCCACAATTTTGCCTTGTCCCTGAGGAGAGATCTGTATACAGTCTTTCTAACTTCTCATGTCTTCTGCAATGATAAAAATCAAAACACGAAACAGTAACGTACTTATACTTTACATGACTTAGTTACTTAACATTCCATTTTACTCACTAAACAGACAGTCCAACTCAGAATTGAGCGGATGCTCGTAACATCTCAATTAATTAACACCTTTCTTAATTAACTTGAGTATAGGAAATAATGGTGTTAAATGAGTACCAATTAATTTCGACACATTTGGCAGTTACCAATTGTCACCTTTAAGCTGAGTAATGAGTTTTAATATCCGACCTAATTAATATTCTTTGCGTATAAATTCTCTAACTGACTAGTGTGACGCTGATGGGGTTTGAGTTGAGGTAATTGTTTTAGTCACACCAAAAGTAAGAACGGAAGATCAACAACACATGCAGACAGAGTCAAATAGGTTCGTAATTATGATGATTTCTTTACAATTCTGTATACATTCTAATTCATCAGCTTACCTGTACAATATCACTTAGGAAAGAAACCTTAAACCAGTATTCAATTGATTTGTTTTGACGGAATAAGTACACGAACACTGTTGGTTTACAGAGCGAGACGATGATGATTCCGTTCTTTTGGCTCATTTTATTTTCATTTCACATGGCCTTCAAAACGTATAAAAAGCGAGTGCTCCGCAGATCTTTGCTCAGTCTGTGCAAGGAGCCATACAGTCCACTTCGACGAACAGCAGGCATTATATAAAGCCTTTAATAGTGTTCTGTATTCTGTTATCGTAGTAGGGTCTGGGTAGAGAAGCGAACAGTTGAACTAGTTCAATCTTAGTAGATCTCTGTCCCAGGCTTGAACAGTAGCGTATACAGGCATTGTATGAACGTTTCACTATTGCTGATGCTGGTGTGTTCTGGCTTACAGTAGAAGCCAGGGATCTCGTCTGTTAGCTGAGCGAATGCTCAGCTGATGCTGGCTGGTCGAGCCAGGCTGCTCAGCTATACGCTGAGCTAGTGGAGAACTATATACAGTTGATGCTGGCTGGTCGAGCCAGGCTGCTCAGCTATATACGCTGAGCCAGTAGTCTCATGATAGACGAGCATATAAAGAACAGAAGCTCATCCACTTTTAGTTTATAACTGTAATTAGTTGTTGATCCTACTTGATTATTGTTCAGCCAATCATTTTCTAATCATTGTTAATCATAGATACTGGGTTTTGTAAATATTCGCCCATCTTTACGTTCAACAATCATAGGTCGAAGTAGACCCCGAGGAAATATTTTATATAGTGTTGTTTGAGTTAATATATGTTCATTGGCTCAGCTGATCGACTTTCAAGCATTTTCAGCTGAGCATAACCCAAAACACGTTACAGATTTCTTGGCGCCCAACGTGGGGCAAGGGCTATATACTAGACCTATAGTCCATCTATTATCATTTAATAGACTTACCCACTGTAATTGAAAATGGCTGATCAAAGTACTAACGGTCCTGTGAGGTTTGATGAGCTTGAAAGTCTGTACACGCAGATCAACGAGTTGCAGAGGCAGAATGAACTGCTGCGACTTGATCATGAAATAGTTGGTCTCAAGCATGAATTGAGTACTATGTCAATGCAGAATAAGACCTCAACGCCTAAGCCGATAAAGCGTGAACATGGGGTTATTCCCCAAAGACTTCTCCCTGATATACCGAAAGGTAGACGAGAGAATGTTGATATGGGCTCATCAGAGTCATCCCAAGCTGACAGTCGCCCAGATAAATTTGTTACAACCAGAAAGCCCCATTCAAGTCCGGACTCAAAACCGAGAAGCACGAGCATGAAACCAGCTACATTCGACGGGAGTGTAGCATGGTCCGACTATAAAGCTCATTTTGATGCATGCTCTGAACTGAATGGCTGGTCAAATGAACAAAAAGGTTTATACCTTTCTGTTTCATTACGAGGGCAGGCCCAAGGTGTGTTTGGCAATCTTGAGAAAGGCAAACACGACTACGAACAACTGGTCACTGCCTTGGAAGAGAGGTTTGCACCTCCTAACCAAACAGAGCTCTACAGGGTACAGCTCAGAGAGCGTCGCCAGAAAGCGACAGAGACAATGGCTGAGCTAGGTCAAGATATAAGACGTCTCACCAATTTGGCATACCACAAAGCACCTAGCGATGTGAGGGAGACTTTAGCAAAAGAGCAATTCGTCGATGCTCTTGTGAATTCTGACATGAGGCTGAAGATTAAACAGACTAGACCTGCTGATCTCAACGATGCTGTAAGGCATGCAGTTGAGCTAGAAGCTTTCTATAGGGCGGAAAGTAAGCATCTCGGGCAAGGCTATATACAAGCCACCACATCCGCTCAGCCAACCAACGAAAATGACTGGAAGGAAGCATTCTCGTCTCTCAACAAATCAATGGATGAGATAACAAAGACTATGAGCAAACTTGTTGCTCAGCAAACACAGAACCAAAGCATGGCGAGTAAAGGCCAGTCATATAACCGTCAGTATGATGGTAACAGATCAAATCAATACCAGAGCAAACAGAATCGTCCAGGTCGGAAATGTTTCATTTGCAAGTCTGAAAAGCACTTAAAGAGAGATTGTCCTCAAAGGGAAGACAGATACCGTCGACGTACGGATCCACAGAACAATGAAAAAGTGCAAATGAGTGGTTCATGCCAAGCTGGATTATTCATCCCAGCAAAAGTTGATAGCTATACCGTCGATTGCTTAGTTGATACTGGAGCCACACTCACATTAGTCTCATCTAAAGTCTGGGAATCTATTAAGAACACAGAAAAGCTAGACAGATTTGAAAGGGGAATAATTTCTGCTTCAGGAAACTCCCTAGAAACCAAGGGAAAAACAAGAATTTGCATTGAAATCAATGGCATCAGCTGTAATGCTGATATAGTAGTAGCAGATATAGATGTTGATCTCATACTTGGTCTTGATTTCATGTTAGCTCATGACATAGTGGTTGATGTCGTAAATATGACCATGAATATCAAGAACAAAGCATGTAAGATGGTTCATGCAGGTAGAGTGGGTTGTCACAGGGTAATTGTAGCTGACAGGGTATCAGTACCGGCAAGATCAGAAATAATTCTTGAGGGGAAATTAGTTGATGGAAACATATCGAAATGTGACATAGGCATGCTGGAAACCACAGATGGTTTTCTCAGCTCAAACAGGGGGATAGTGGCTAGAACTCTAGTCAGAGTCGATGACAAAGTGCCCATTCGATATGCCAACTTCTCTCATGAAACACAGACACTCTATCCTGGTACAAACATAGCGACATTCAGTCCAGTTCGAGTTATAGAGTCAGTAGATAAGACAGTGCCTAAACCTCATAAGACATTACCAGATCATCTCAAAGATCTGTATGATAGATGTTCAGCAGGCATGACTGCCGCTCAGAAAAATCAGGTCGTGAAATTGCTGAAGAAATATGCTAACACTTTCTCTGAAAATGACCATGACATAGGTCGCACAGGTATCATCAAGCACAAAATTTCAACCGGTGATGCACCTCCCATCAAACAGCCAATGCGGAGAGTCCCAGTACACATGCAAGATGAGGTTGACAAACAGCTCAAAGTTATGCTGGAAAATGATATCATACAGCCATCCACCAGCCCGTGGGCGAGTGGTATTGTTCTAGTTCGAAAGAAAGATGGAACTAGACGTTTTTGCATCGACTACAGACGCCTGAATGATGTCACTGTTAAGGATGCATATCCTTTGCCAAGGATAGATGAATCATTGGATCAACTTGCAGGCGCCGAATGGTTTTCATGTCTAGACCTCAACTCGGGGTACTGGCAGCTCGAAGTTGATGCAAGTGATAAACAAAAGACAGCATTCTCATCAAGGAAAGGCTTGTACGAATTCAACGTCATGCCTTTTGGGCTTTGTAACGCCCCAGCGACATTTGAACGTCTGATGGAGACAGTTTTGGCTGGTCTCCACTGGCAGATTTGTTTGATATACTTAGATGATATCATAGTATTTGGGAAAACATTTGAAGAAATGATCAAACATCTTGATTTGGTTTTAGAAAGAATTGCCAATGCTGGACTCAAACTAAAACCCCGAAAATGTCAACTATTCAAACAAGAAGTTGAGTTCCTTGGACACATTATTAATGACAAAGGGGTTGGCACTGATCCCAAGAAGATCAGCTGCATCAAAGATTGGCCAATACCAACTACTGTCAGAGAAGTGAGATCTTTTCTCGGCTTATGTAGTTACTATCGGCGTTTTATTGCCAATCACTCACACATAGCAAAACCTTTGACAAGGCTCTTAGAAAAGAACCAAACATGGAAATGGACAAGTGAATGCTCAGAAGCATTTGAAAGGTTGAAAACCTTGCTTGTGTCCGCACCAATTCTTTCACACCCCGACTTTAAGAAACCGTTCATCCTTGACACTGATGCTAGTGATCAAGCAATCGGGGCAGTGCTATCTCAAAAAGTCGATGGAACTGAGAAAGTCATCGCCTATGCCAGTAGGACTTTGTCCAAAACTGAACGGAAGTACTGTGTTACTAGAAAAGAGCTACTAGCGCTTGTGTACTTTGTAAAGTATTTCCGTCATTACCTATATGGTAGGGAATTTACTGTAAGAACAGATCATAGTTCATTACGCTGGATCATGAACTTCAAAAACCCCGAAGGTCAGCTAGCTCGTTGGCTAGAGGTTCTTTCAACATACTCCATGAAAGTTGAGCACAGACCAGGTAGATTGCATGGTAATGCAGATAGTCTGAGCAGAAGACCATGTAGTCAATGTGGAATGACAGACTCAGAAAAAGAAAATGACGGGCCAGAATATGAAACTGTCTCTAGTATGCGACAGGAAAAACTGTCAGAGAATGAAAGAGATCTGAAGCATCTTCAGGAAGAAGATGGTGATATAGCTGTAGTTCGAGATTGGGTTAGGAAAGGCGAAAGGCCGGAATTTAGAGATGTTTCATCAGGGAGCTATGTGATGAAGTCTCTATGGAATCAATTTCCACGGTTAGAACTACATGATGAACTTTTGACTAGAAGATGGGATGATCTCGACACAGGAACTGTCACCTACCAGGCTGTCGTTCCAAGAAATACTAGGCGAACAGTGTTAAAAGGCTGTCATGATATGAAAACTGCTGGTCATTTAGGAGTAAGAAAGACCATAAGCAAAGTTAGACAAAAGTTTTATTGGCCAGGCCTTCAGTCCGATATACGCAGCTATGTCTCGGGTTGTGAAATTTGCGCGAAAAGAAAGGGACCCTTAATGACGAAGAGGGCTCCTATGCAAATCGTTAGGAGTGGTTACCCTATGGAGAGGCTAGCTATCGACATTTTAGGCGAGCTACCAGAAACAGACAGGGGAAATAAGTATATCTTGGTAATATCAGATTACTTCACGAAATGGACAGAAGCTTTGCCAATGCCCAATATGGAAGCTGTGACAGTAGCTAGGTTACTAGTGGAAGAGGTTCTCTGTCGTTTCGGCATACCTCAGATTATTCACTCTGACCAAGGACGTCAGTTTGAAAGTAAATTGTTTCAAGAGATGTGCAAAATCTTCGGTGTAGAGAAAACACGCACTACACCATACCATCCACAGAGTGATGGAATGGTTGAAAGGTTCAACCGAACTCTTGCGGCAATGCTGAGCTCATACGTCAGTGACAATCAGAAAGATTGGGATGCTCAACTGCCATATGTAATGATGGCATATCGCAGTACTGATCATGAGACAACGGGCATGAGCCCAAATATGTTAATGCTAGGGCGTGAAGTTTCAACACCGTTAGATCTCATGTTTGAGATGCCCCCTCTCATAAAACCTATTCCAAATAATCAATGGGTTTGGGAACTGAAGGATAGGATTGAAACAGCTCATAAGATAGTCAGACAGAATACCCAGCAGTCCATGCATAGACAAAAACAAATTCATGATGCTCGAACTTCCTTTGAAAAATTTAATGTAGGAGACAACGTGTTCGTGTATTTTCCTGTCAAAAAGGTAGGCGCTTCCTCAAAACTGACTTCATTTTGGCGAGGCCCATATCAAATCACTGCTAAATTATCTGATGTTTTATACAAGGTAAATTGTGCTCGTAACAAAGCTGACCAAGTTATTCATTGTAATAGATTAAGATCTTGTCGAAATCAGGTCCTAAGAGATGAGAATGAGCCAATTAACTCAGAGATTAGGAATCAGGTTGATGGTGATGAATCTGAAATTTCAGACGAACCAGAAGTCGTTGATAATGCTGATGCATGTGATGAAACTGTTTCAGATATGAAACGAACACGTAGACAGCCAGTCTGGAGTAAAGATTATGTCTTTTCTTTCAGGAACGAGATGGCGAAGACTAAAAATACTCCAAGAAAATCCACCATCTGTCCAGTATGTAAAGATGTTGTGAAACCAGGAGAACGGTTCGAGGTTCACCTAATAAATTGCACAAAGAACAGAGAAGAGTGTTCTATCTGCGGTCAAACCTTTAAAAAGAAGGCATATCTACAGAAACACGAGCAGACTCAGCACAGTGCTACTGTTACCAAATGTGCTGAGCCAACACCCTCCAGCTCTAAAGCTGAAGATGAACAGGATGAGTGGCTGCAAGATGAGCCAGATATCTCTCTCGGAGAGACGGACACAGAAAGTGAATCTGATCAGAAAAATTCTGATACAAATGAAGATATTCTCACCGGCAGAGTAATAAGGAAGAGGACTATGCCAGAGATTCCTCTTGCCCCTAAAAGACAGAAAGTTAGTTCAGAGAAAGAAGAAGGCGGCAACACATTGCCAGTTGAGAAAAGAAAAGTAAGCGATGGGACTGACAGCAGTGTCGCCCATGCGCCTGTCAAAGAAGCTGTTAAGGCTGCTAAAAGGAATGTGCTTGTAAGGTGTGCAAGAAAGGATGATGCTACAACTTCAAAAAGAGATGTAGAGGTGAAAGAATGTGGCGAGCAGATCTACAAGAATGCCATTGCAATGAGGAAACCAAACAAGGGTTCCATGAGAATTAGGCTGGAAGACTTGTTACCGAATGGCAACATTCGTATGTCGGATATAGAATTATCCTTGAAGGAAGATGGTGAAGTTGAGCTAAACTTTGAGTACCAGCCGGACAAAGAGTAGTTTGATGACGGAAGTGTTGTGAAAGTTGTTTCATTGTTGTTTTGTTTTGTTTATTTTACTGAATAAGTCTAGGTAAGACTACTTTTGTTTAAAGATACTCTTTCTGCAAGAAGCCAGACATGTGTTCATACATTATTGAGATATGTGGTTCATAATAATACATTATGTTAAAATTGATCTTTTGGTGTATTTGTTTTTAACATTATCAGTTATTTTAAGTTATGCGGGACGCATGAACCCGGAGGCGTGGGTAATGTGACGCTGATGGGGTTTGAGTTGAGGTAATTGTTTTAGTCACACCAAAAGTAAGAACGGAAGATCAACAACACATGCAGACAGAGTCAAATAGGTTCGTAATTATGATGATTTCTTTACAATTCTGTATACATTCTAATTCATCAGCTTACCTGTACAATATCACTTAGGAAAGAAACCTTAAACCAGTATTCAATTGATTTGTTTTGACGGAATAAGTACACGAACACTGTTGGTTTACAGAGCGAGACGATGATGATTCCGTTCTTTTGGCTCATTTTATTTTCATTTCACATGGCCTTCAAAACGTATAAAAAGCGAGTGCTCCGCAGATCTTTGCTCAGTCTGTGCAAGGAGCCATACAGTCCACTTCGACGAACAGCAGGCATTATATAAAGCCTTTAATAGTGTTCTGTATTCTGTTATCGTAGTAGGGTCTGGGTAGAGAAGCGAACAGTTGAACTAGTTCAATCTTAGTAGATCTCTGTCCCAGGCTTGAACAGTAGCGTATACAGGCATTGTATGAACGTTTCACTATTGCTGATGCTGGTGTGTTCTGGCTTACAGTAGAAGCCAGGGATCTCGTCTGTTAGCTGAGCGAATGCTCAGCTGATGCTGGCTGGTCGAGCCAGGCTGCTCAGCTATACGCTGAGCTAGTGGAGAACTATATACAGTTGATGCTGGCTGGTCGAGCCAGGCTGCTCAGCTATATACGCTGAGCCAGTAGTCTCATGATAGACGAGCATATAAAGAACAGAAGCTCATCCACTTTTAGTTTATAACTGTAATTAGTTGTTGATCCTACTTGATTATTGTTCAGCCAATCATTTTCTAATCATTGTTAATCATAGATACTGGGTTTTGTAAATATTCGCCCATCTTTAAGTTCAACAATCATAGGTCGAAGTAGACCCCGAGGAAATATTTTATATAGTGTTGTTTGAGTTAATATATGTTCATTGGCTCAGCTGATCGACTTTCAAGCATTTTCAGCTGAGCATAACCCAAAACACGTTACACTAGTTATGTAGCATAAGCATTTTGACAGTGAACATATAAAGTCACATTGAATGGCTTTAAAACTGAAACTAAAAGAATTAAATGGATTCTATACATGTAACAAGTAAGTAAATATCTTATGAAATTAATACAATTACGTAACTTCTACTAATGTCTGCTTGTCGTTTTCGGCTGGTCCTACTGTGGGTTGTTACTGTTGCCATAGTAACCGCTCATTCGTCCCTGGTTGTCTCGACTGGTTTCCATTGTTGTTTGCTTGTTGTTGCAATGGTAACCACGGACTCGCCTTTATCTGGCTGGTTCAGGTCTCTGGTTCCCTCGCTCTGCGCCGATTCAATGCTGTCAGACAAGTTTCCTTGTATATACACGCATGTGTATATGAATAAAACAATAGACAATGTTCATATCTGGCTATTTACACAAAAGTTAATGACCACAAGTATTCCATAGTTCGTCTCCAACTCAAACAGAGAGATTTTTCTCCGTTTAATTTCTCCTCTTCTATCTGGTGTCAAAGTCTTTTTAACTCAATCCTTGAATGCTCGATGTAAGCACACCATAACATGGTCACCATTTGGAGAACTGTATCACCCGCTTGTGTATTTCATGGCATATCAATTATTAATAAAACATATTCCTATGTATTTACTCATTATTAATAAAGATAGTTTCCGCCTTGAAATCTTTGCTTATGCAGAGGAGTACCTAGGACCCATTTTTTTCCAATTCTTACCCTATAGCTACAAAAAGTCATTTAAAACCTCAACTTTCTTACAGCATCTTATTATGTTTATTGTTAATGCCCGCCTGAATTTATAATTATCTAGTTAAGTGGTGGGTCTTATGACGTGCACTCGTGCATTTTAATTACCGGTCAAGCTTATGGGTTACCTCATGAAAAGTACACATTTTACCTGTACTACTGGTCACATGTCAGTCATTTACATATCAGTCCGGTCAATCTGTCATATACCGGCCCTACTATATATGATTCCTTTACATAACATCTATTTACACTATGTTGAAGTCTTATTTGCAAACATACACTCATCAACCCTACTTAGAAATCTTGTTCTATAGGGAATCTAATAGAACAGTGAGACAGGAAGCTAAAGCCTTTTTGACAGTCTGCTTGCCAGGTTTTGCTTTCCGCTTACGCCTACATTTGGGCACAGTTGAGATAGCATCTATCTCCATGTCATCTGATTCTCTGTTGTCAGAAATAACCCTTTGAGTCTTTAACTCTACTCCTGACCTATCAGATAGATTATCTGTTTCAGTGTCACCTACAGCCTGATTCTGAAAACTATTTGAATTTTTACTTCGCAAATGCTTCTGCAGTTCTGCAAGGGGAATATTTTCACTATCACTAGAGTGCTCATGTCTTTGACGCAGTTGTTTAGTTACCAGTGGTATTTTATGACCGTTATCTGAATTTTCTGATTCGGACGTTGTTTCTGGTGCAAAAGCTAAATTTGCCTTTCTAATCGGCCTTTCTGTTTGATTCTCAGGAATTTCCCAATTATCTATATTTGCATGCCTTATCTGGGAAGCGTGACATTTCACTGTTGAATTGTCAAGCTGGTTTTTGATCACATACGTCAAAGGTGATTTTTGCTGTATAATTCTATAGAAAGGTTTGAACTTGCTAGCAAATTTATTTGTTCTTTGAAAATTCTTATAGTAGACAGTGTCCCCTATTTCGAAGGTTATATTTTGTGCAGTTCGATTCGCATACTCCGCTCGCTTTCTCTTTGATTTCTTTAGCTGCGCCCTAACCTTTAAAAATGATTTGTGCTGTTCTTCCATTCTCACCCTGATATTTACGCCTAGGTTTTAGTAAATTGTCCACCGGCAAAATTGCTTCTCTGTTAAATAACAGAAAATATGGTGTATGTTTTGAGGTTTCAGAGGTAGAAAAACGCATAGCCGCTAGTGTCATGTTTAAATGCACATCCCATGTCTGTACGTTTTCCTGCACACGTTTAGCTAAAATATTGTTTAATGTACTGTGACTGCGTTCATTAGCCCCATTTGCAGCTGGATGATAAATTGTTGTTTTAACATGATCTATATTTAACGCCTTTAGCGTTTCTTGGAATGCTGAGCTAGTAAATTCTTTTCCATTGTCGGAAATTAGTCTTAGAGGGCAGGAGTATCTACTGTATATTTCATTCATTAAAAAATGAATTACGCTTTCAGAAGTTTTGTCTGGAGATGGAAATGCTTCTATGAACCCTGAATACATGTCTACAAACACTATAATGTACCGATTATTTGAAAGTGTTAATGGATGCGGGCCAGTAATATCTACTGAGATCACACTAAACGGGAACGGAGGGACAATTAATTCATCTGACATAGGTGCTTTAATAGCAGTTATATTGCGAGTCTGGCAAATAACACATTTGTTGACATATGCATATAGCTCTTTAAACATACCCGGCCAGTAATAATTCTGTTTAATTGTATGAAATAGCCTTTGACAGCCCGGGTGGCCATTCTCGTCATGGTATTGTTTTATTACCATTCCAGTCATATGTGACGGAACATATAATCTCAGACTGGGTTCGTCATCTACATTGGAAATATAGTGCAATATATTATCTACCTCAAGAAATCTATTTTCTTCTGTTTTGCTCGGCTTCCCATGTTTCAGTCTCATCCTTAACTCTAGAATTTTGGGATCTTTGTTTTGTTCAATTTTCATGTCACATTCTGACACTTCTTTGAGTGGATCTATGAAAGAATCTGGCAACTCACATTCTTTATCAACAATCGGCTTTATATTTAGGTGCGTTGAGTCAATTAGGTTAACGCTTTGGGCTTTTTCAGAATTGCTGCCTTGTGGGGAGATCTCGTATGTTTTATCATTGATATCTAACACACATTCTTGATCTAATTCACACCCTTCTTCATTATTCTGATTACTCTTTATGTTACAAGCAGGCGGTCTGCTTAAGAAATCAGCAACTATATTCTGTTTGCCCGGAATGTATTCAATCTTACAATTGTAACTGGCGATTGTTAAGCTCCATAAAGCTACTTTCTTGTTCTGTATTTGCGTCTCTAACAAATATTTCAGTGGCCTGTGATCGGATCTTATGATAAACTCTGCGTTATGTAGATAGTGATCAAGTTTATTTAGGCTATAAAAGATACTATAGCATTCTTTTTCAATTGTACTCCATCTAGTCTCGGTTTCTGTTAACTTATGTGACAGGAAATAGATCGGTTTTTCCCCTACAAAATCCCCAGTTTCATCAGCATCACATTTCTGTGTAAGGCATGCCCCGATATGCCGAAGCGAAGCGTCTGTATACAAAGTATATGACTTATTTGGGTCTGGATATGAAAGATACGGAATTTGTGCTAATACGTCCTTCAGTTGTCTGAAGCTATTTTCACACTCTTCGGTCCATTTAAACTGTATTTTCTTTCTAGTTAAATTGATCAAAGGTTCTGCTAATTTTGAGTAGTTTGGACAAAAACGCCTATAAAAACCTGCCATACCTAAAAGTGAACGAACATCCCTCTGACACTTGGGTTGCGGCAAATTTCTGATTGCTTCTACTTTTAATGGGTCAGGCCTTACGCCGAATTTATCAATTATGAAACCTAAAAATTTCGTCTATTCCTGAATAAATTGACATTTTGTTATTTTCAACTTTAGATTATGATTGTGTAAGCGTTCCAATACGGTATTTATATGTATCAAGTGTTCCTCAAGGGTTTCAGAATGGATAAGAATGTCATCGATATAAGATGAGCTAAAGCTTTCGCAGCCTCTAAGAACAGTATGAATCAATGATTGAAAATTCCCCGGGGCTGTTGAAATCCCAAATGGCATCATCTGGAACTCAAATGCTCCCTTGAAAGTACTAAAAGATAACTTCTGTTTATCATTTTCCTCCACTGGAATCTGCCAATACCCAGAAATTAAGTCTAAACTTGTGAAGTATTTGCTTTTCCCTAAGTTAGCTATACAATCATCTATGTTTGGAATTGGGTATGCAATTGGTTTGATAATTTTATTGAGGTGCCTAAAATCAACACAAAAAGGTTTGCTTCCATCTTTCTTATCAACAATTACAATGGGAAAGCTCCAGGCAGATTTAGAAGGTCTAATTATATTTGCCTCTAACATTTCGTCAATGGCTTTATCAATAGCAGCTCTGTTATTCAGTTGTGTACGATATGGCCTTAACTTAATTGGTGGATGATCTCCTGTTGGCACAGTCATTTTACTGTGTTGGTTTGAGTTAGTTCCAAATTATTCCTAGCAAACAAATGTCTGTGTTTTAGAAGCAGTGGTAAAATTACATCCTTACGATCTTCAGAGCAATTTAAACCCGCTAAAATCTCTTCTTTAGTTAAACCTGTATTTACTGAATTACTTTTAGTGGTTTCTTCCACTGAGCTTATCTCTTGATCATTAATTGAATTAATCTTTCCTAGTGCACACCTTTTTCTAAGCTTAATTGTCTTGTGGCTATTGTTAATAACCAATACTGGAATCGTTCTGTCTGTTCTGAGTTCTACTACAGAACTGACAACTTCTAATTCTGGTTGATTATAAAAAAATGAATTACTAATGTGTTTGAAGTCATAAGTGGTTTTTGTCTTAAATCCTTCATGTTTCTTTAATTTTGCAAAGACAACATTGACAGTTTGTGGCTTTAATACTGCACTTTTGCTTAATCTTGTTATTGAAGCAATGTGGTGATCTTCTTCTAGTGAAACATAACAGTCGTCTATTCTCAAACAGCCTAAATCGAAATATAATCTAACCCCATTTTCTTGTAGAAAATCTCTCCCTAGAATCATATTTCTTACATTATCGACAACTACGAATTTGTGAACTTTTTCAATCTTCCCAATTTTGAAATTAAGCAATGTACACCCATGTATTTTAAGAAAACCTCCATTAACTGATTTTAATTGTATATTTTCTGGCATTAATTTCGGTCTGTTCTTTAACATTTTATAAGCTTTGAGACTTATTAAACTCACACCAGCACCCGTGTCTACCAACGCCCTGAAGTTTTGTCTACCCGTTCGTATTAAGCACGAAGCAGGATTTCCGCATAAGTTAATTGTGTACGTTTCCTTGTTTGAACTTTCGTCAACGACTTCATTATGACGAAAGTTTTCCCGTTTAAAGATTTTCTATTGCATCTCGGTCTAGAAACTCTAGGCTTTCTACAAACCCGAAGGATGTGACCTTTCTTCCCACAATTCCAACATTTAAAATTAGGCCGCCATTTATTTTGCGTTTGTCTCTCTCTAAATCTCTTATTTCTTTTCATTGAGAACATTTTATTGCTTTTAATCCTATGTCTACAGTCATCAACAACATGTCCAATGTTCCTACAGTGTGTACAATATTGTCTGGGTTTTAAGCTACCAGTTTTCTTCGTTCTCGTTTTAATTGTCGGTCTGAAATTCGAGTTCTGTTCTGAATTGTTTCTTAATTTAACTCTTTCTCTAACTTTCATCTCATTCGCAGCAAAAGTAACCGCTTTTTCAAAACTCTGAGGTTGTAATTTCATAACTTCAAATTTTATATCCTTTTCTGCCAGACCATCAATAAAAAACTCTGTTAACTGTGTTTCAATAATTTGCAATTCTCCATTAACATTTTTGTAAGCCTCTTTTGCCAAATTCCAAATTCTTTCTGCATAAATGTGAATATTTTCTCCTGCATTTTGTTTAATTTGACCGAGTAATTTTAAACAATAGTGTGCGTCATGAACCTCACCAAATCTTGCTTCCAAATCATTTTTCAAATCTTCCCACTTTGCTTGTGGATTTTTAGACAAATATCTCTGAATGTATTCGCTAACAATATCTTTACTGGTTTGAAAGGATGTTAATTTAAGCTGATCTCCATTTAATCCATAAACAACCCCATACTTCTCAATTTGCTTCACCCAGTTTTTAAACAATTTTGAATCCCCGTGAAAATTAGGTACATTCTCTGCAATACTGCAAGCATTTAAAGACGTGGAAACGTTTTGCAATAATTTTGAAATATTCTGATCTGCCATTTTAAACACAAAGAGTTTAACAGTACTCACGATTCTCCTGGTTTCCTCCTTTCTCATCGTATATAGTGGTTTGTACTCGCTTCGAATACTGGTCCAACGGCTCCATTTTTATACGTGTCGCGTTCTGGGCTTCATTTACAACACATTTTCAGTCTCAGATATTTTAATACAACATATTTCATAAATTCTAATACAGCAACACATAATTACAGTTCTCTAACATGACTGCCCCTATTCGTTTCTGAGTCGATACTGGCATATGCCTGAGCCAATTACCGTGCAGTCCCTAAATTTACCCCATAATGCATTTCTAGATCTAATCTGCCCACCTGATCTAATCTAGACTGACTCTCCAACTGAACTCGCCACTGAACTCCCCCGAATGTCCACCTTTTGACAGTATATATCACTAAGCAAGGTGACAGACATTTCCTGTTTGAAGGGCAATGTGTCGTCCCCATCTCCTATCTAAGGACAGTTGCCATAGCAATATACCCATAAGCTATAATAAAATAATTATCAATCCAAGCAGATCGCGACTCTCAAAAAGTGTTTCCTGATTCATATTTAAGTATTTCCTGCTCTCCTATCTATATAATGTTTGAATCCAAACCATGATATTGGATCCAAATCAAGAGGTTAAAAGTCACTACGTGACACCCCATACCGCTACCTGCATTGGTTTACATTTGAATTGACAGGAACTGCTGCAGCCAAACCAGTATAAAATAGCATGTTCCAATCGTCCATGACATAGTATTCTTTGAAACCCTTACTCCATTTAAACTCCAGTAACCGTCACCAAACTCAGACACACAAACAGAAATTGTTTCTTCGCCATCGACGTTAGGAAATCGTCTGAATTCCACTAATTCAAGAAATACTCCAGTAACTTTGAAATATATTCCTTTTTCACCATGGTCCGTGTATTCTCCAGGTCTTAGATCTACCTGATTGCAAAAGAAAAACATTGACAAAGAAATTGTTTCTTCATTACTTCTGGGTAATGGACGACTGATAATGATCAGTTCCTCTAGACCAATATTTCTTGGACATAATACATCCAAATCCAGAAGCGGAATGAACAATGTCTCTGTACACTGAGCATAATAATAGTATTTGTGTAAACGGGAGTTCATTTGATACGTTTTCCCATCAACCTTTAAAGTCCATTTACTATCCAATGCGCTTTTTAGTTCTCCAAAAAATACGACCGGATTTACGCTAGTTCGAGTGAACATTAACTTGACAACAAAATATTTTACGAATGAATCGTTACCGGGTGTAAAGTGATACAGTTGCTTTGACCATTTCCTAAATTTGTTTGTAAAGAAAGGTCCTTTGAGCGACATGAGTTTCACGATGTTTTCTTTCGGAAACATGTCATTCTTTCCTTGCGGTTCGAGCTTAACATATGCTATAAAAGGCCCAGCAGTCCACTCAAAACTTGTATGAGAGCATACACCCGCCACTTCGTATTGTCCATCGGGGCATCGTATTGGTCGACAGACACCCTGAAATGAATATTGTAAAGCAGTTTGAAATAATAACCACACAATATCAAGCTATAAATAAACTATATATCACTGACAGAGTATTGAAAATATGAATGACCATTATTAAGTGATTTAAAATATTCTGTCGACTATAAATTGTGAACTCGATCTAATTTCGAGCAACTTTAATTCATCGCCGCAGTCGCATAAATCCACTACGACAAATAGTGCAGTCCCAGATCAGACACCACCTTTTCAAGGCGGCGTCTGATCAGGGACTTCACTATTTGTCTCATTCACTATTTCTATGTCTGTGCTTTATTCCTTTGAAATTTACATTTATTTATCCAATTTCCTTATTGTATCGAATGATTTAACAAAATTGGATTGCAGACGACAATTATAAATTTGACACCGAAACGGTTAAGCAATTTCCCGCTATCCGTGACTTGACTCGCATTTGCAAACAGCTTGGAGTCATGCGAGTCGCTGATTAACTCGGCGTCTCGTCTGGATCCAACTTGTCTGACACTCGGCCAATAGTTTCTCAAAACTTGGTCAAGTCAAGAAGTCCAAATTGCTCTGGTTCCAAATTTGAGCAGACATTATTTTTCATTGCAGGGTAATAGTTGTATTTCCTTTCTTCTATATAATTACATTTGATGTATTCCAATGAATAGATAGTGGTTCTTACATGAGTGTTCATTATAAATTGTTTTTAGGAAACGACATTATTATAATAATATGACATGAGCTTTAGCGAGTGTCATATTCATTATAGTAAACAAGTTTTATGAAAAGCAAGTTGTAATGAACACAAATATAAGATGCTTTTCATTAAATAATCCTCAAAGGGTGCCATTGAAAGTAAAACACTCTATAGCTGACAGCTGTTTCGGCGTAGTAATACATCATACGACGCACATCGAGTGAATCGGTTATGTAGTGCTACGGCTGGGTAACGACATGCATTAGATTATTATTTTTATATTATTATACCACATTTATATAGCGCTCTTTTCACACAGGATATGTGCGTTCAAAAGCACTTCACATAAATACATTTTATACACAAAACAGGATCCGCGGATTCTATTTAAGATTTATTATCGGCCGGATTCTAATTGATAATTTGACTAAAACATGCACTAGTACATTTCCGCGGTTTGTTGCGAACCGCAAATTATGTGATATACTACCTTTTATGCCACTCACTCTAGTTATACTTTAAAACATGTAAGATGTGTTATATATGTAAGTGAAATAGTATTGCAACCAATAGTATGATTACGAACCGTGTATTTTTCAACCAAATGCAACTTTCCACACTCTCCCTTATGATGCGTACTTGTTTGTCTCGAAAGCTCGTGGATTTCTCCTGCTCCTAAGAGAAAACTCAAGGGAACATTTAGGGCACGTTCACTTCCTTTAATTTCACAAATTGTTTCGGATGTACGTTCATTATTCGAAGAACATAAGAAACAATAAATATTGGAGAAGCCCTTCCGCATGTACGTATATGTTGCATTGAAGCTCTCGCATAAAACCTGTAAATCAACATTTTCTTCATCTTTATACAGGCATGTCTTTACCATCTTGTCAAAGCAGGAATGAAATGTAACGTCAAAATTCATGGGTGGTAAAAATCGGAACGAGCATATTGTTGTGCCGTGAAATTGTTTTCAATACGGTACATGTCCATGGAATAGAGACAGCAATTCCGTCTCAGTCCACAGTCTGAGTCACAAGAACAACTGTCACAGCAGGGTTTCTGTGTTTTTGCCAGTTTGATTGGTTCGGAAAGTTTGTGTTTACAAAATGGAGTGTGCGGGCAGTATTTGTCACAGTTAGGCGGCAACTATAGCGCATTATTCAGAAGCTCGTCTGTTGAATTGCCAGAGATAACGGACGAGATGCTGTGCAGATAAATAGCCAGTTTGTGTTTACAAAATGGAGTGTGCGGGCAGTATTTGTCACAGTTAGGCGGCAACTATAGCGCATTATTCAGAAGCTCGTCTGTTGAATTGCCAGAGATAACGGACGAGATGCTGTGCAGATAAATAGCCAGGAAGAAGCACAAGAAACCCATTTTACCTGAAAGAAATATAAAGGGTATCATTGTATGAAAACCAATACCCTTAACCTTACATATCTATGTCAGAAATAGTGACATCATAAATATTTTAAGAAAAAAAACTTATAATAGCACACGTAAAATCATTGGCGCCAGGGCATAAAGTCTCGCGTATATATGGAACGCTTTCAGTGGACTTTCACTGGTAGGAGGGTTGATTTGATAAGAATTTTGACATGTATTTTTTGGTTTATAAGTGTAATAACCGTATGCATGGATATAATACAATTTTATATAGTTGGAAACAGTTCGACATTTTTTAACCCTGTTGAATTGTTTGTATTTTGAAAATAAAAAATATTATACAATGATTTCTCCTAATTTTTCCTATGGTCAGGACTAATACAAACTTTAGTACTGCTCCAGAAAGATTATATCAGTGGTAACAGCCGAGGTACGATGACTAAAACGTTGCGGAAGATTAATGCACATTCCAATGTATTTCTGTTTGGTCTGGTTTAACCTTTCTTTTGGATAACGTATTTGTACGTTATGGGAATACTATATACCGTCAGGTAATTGGTATTCCTATGGGTACGAATTGTGCACCACTTGTCGCAGATTTGTTTTTGTACTGCTATGAGAGAGATTTCATGTTATGTTTGAATCCACAATCACAAGACGATGTAATAAAAGGAAAAGTAGTAAAGTCAAGCAGGCAAAGTCACATACAAGACGCAACCACCACCAACACACCGATAGACAGCATGACACACACATACACAACCATACACGAGATGAACACAGAAAACACCAACAGACACACAAGAACCAGAGACAAACACTCTACACATGAACAAAATCACAAGCACAAAGACGCAAGACAAACAAAAGGAAACAAACACTGCACACATGAACAAAATCACAAGCACAAAGACGCAAGGCAAACGAAAGGAAGTGTGACAAAGAGAGTACCGCCTTGGCACGGTCAGTAGCAAAAACACCACTGAGGGTTTAAACCGGTTTACGGACGTCCTAACTTCAATTTTCTTTCAAAGGCGCCCTAACTTTACAAATAGTGTAAATAAAGGTATCCCCTCCGGATAAAAGCCTTCAATGAACTTCTCGATATTTGAATGATATTTTTTAACTTAGATAACCCTTTCCTTGATGCTCTGATTCCTACAATTTATCTTAAAGAACTCAAATTGAATAAAGCTAACCGTCCGACAATTATGCAGCGTTTCTTGATCTAGACCTTAAAATTGGTAATGGAATGATTTCTTCTAAAATATATGACAAAAGAGATGATTTTGATTTTAATATTGTAAATTACCCTCATCTTGACGGATATGTTCCCCGTGCCCCATCTTACGGGGTTTATATATCTCTTATTCGTTTTGCTAGAGCTTGTTCATCTATTGACGATTAGAACAACCAAAATCTCTTTTTAACTGAAAAACTGCTTAAGCAAGGATATAAATACCATAAACTAAGAAAAACTTTCTCTAAATTTTACTATCGAAATCTCTCACTTAATGGCAAGTGTCAATGTAATCTCAAGGCACTTCTGCGACACGGTATTTCACATCCTGATTTTTATGTTGATGTAATTTACAAACTTCGTAAAATTATTGGACATATCCATTTTCTCACTTTGTTCATGAAATATGTTAAAAAATCATTAAAAAGGGTTATGATCCTATAGTACTACAGCGTACTGCATGTTTGGTTGTCAACCCTTTTACAGTTGTCAATCACGCTGGCCTCTTTGCATGTACGCCGACAAGAAAGGTTTAGTACTCTATGAAGGCGACCTTTTAAATCCAGAGGATTAGGATAGGAATCAGAGTATCAAAGAAAGGGTTATCTCAGTTAAAAATATCATCCAAATACCGTGAAGTTTCATTGAAGGCTTTTATAACATCTTCTTGTGATTGTGTATTCAAACGTAACATGAAATTTCTCTCATAGCAGTACAAAAACAAATCTGCGACAAGTGGTGACGGTATATAACCAGTAAACCAAACACTGTAGCTGATAGTGAATGTGAAATAATAATCTTTAGTCATACAGTGTTCTCTCCCTACAACGGCCCTCTCAATAACGACTCCCTCCTTACAACAACGCATGTCACTGTTTCCGAAACAACAAGGCTCCAGGAACAACCTTTTTCCATCGTATTTTCTTTATTTCTTCATCAAACCCTATGTTTTGACCACTCTTTAGAATCGTCACTTTATGACGATTCTAAAGAGTGGTCACAACATAGGGTTTTCTTGAGGCATAACGGTTTTAGTTCTCGAAATACACCTTATCTGGGGATCTGCAAACAAGCTAATTATGTTTGATTTTCCCTCCCTATAACAACTCCCTCTGAATAACACATACAATATTCGTATCCATAAGGGTGCCGTTGTAGAGAGGGAGCACTGTACAATGAATCTCTGACGACAACACACTGTAGCTCCTGGTAAATTTGAAATGGTAAAATCTCTAGTCACATACGACAAACTAAAACATTGTGTCTGTAAGACACAGCGATGCCCCGTGGTGGTGCTTGCCTAGCTGCACGTAAATTTTCTTATAAAAAAGTAGTAAAGTCAAGCGGGAAAAGCCACAAACACAACGCCAACATCACCAAAACCTCTACAGAAAGCATAGCAATTTAATCTAATACACACACATACAGTAGAAAGCCACACACAAGACGCAATCACCACCAACAGGCAGCATGTCACAACCAAACACACAACCAAACACACGTAAACAGGTCATTTCACCTTGACAATCGCTCAGCCCCCACCGCTGTGGATCGAACCCCGGTCTGGGCATTTGGGTTTGTCATATGAGGAAGCTTTCAGATTGGCATGTGCTAGGGCGATGGTTCTACCCAGATATTCTTCTGTGCATAAAACAATGCAATTGTACCGTGCACAGAAGAAATTATGTGGTCTTCCTCCACCTGTTATCAGATGGACGTCGTGATATGACTGAAATACTGTCAAAGCGACGTAAAACCCGATAAACACAAATCAAACTGACAAAACACTGTATCTGCTGGTGATTATCAATTTGTGAAAATCCTTAGTCATACAAAGAGCTCAATTAAAATACAGCAGTTGCTGGTGAATATCAATAAGTCTGCAATTTCTCTTTTTGTGTTGCAATTTTGCTTTCGGGGGATCACCACCCTTCAGAATTTATAATCTTTACAACAGGTGTTAAGTGCTTGTGTGGCGGCCGTAAAACGTCGCCCCGTACTTCATGTGTTGTTATACCTTCTGATCCTTCGAGATAATGAATTTCAGTACTTCTTGTTCTGAAAATTGAATACCGCTTAAGCCGGTGCTAGGGGGCGTGAGCAGTGTTGCACATTCAATTACTGCTCATGAACAGACTCAATAAAACCGAGTCTGCAATTTTCGATTTTTGTGTTTCGGGGGATCACCACCCTTCAGAATTTCACTGCAGCTGCTTGTGAATGTCAAGTAGTTAAACACTCAGTCATACAACGACTTTCATACGAGAAAATGCTTTAACTACTAGTGAATGTCCAACAGCAACTGGTCTCATACGATAAGTAATACATGTATAGCTATTGGCGTGACTGTCATGAATGTCAAACAGTGAAAAGCCCTAGTTGCACAAAGACTCGTATGACAAAACACTGTAACTGACCAATGATGTATGTCAAATAGCAACCCTAGTCATACAACCAGCTTAATTAGCCCAAACCATTGCTAGAGAATGTCAAACATTAACATCACAATACTATATTGAGACCCATACAACAAAATACCACAGCTGCTGGTGAGTGTCTGATAGTAAAATAACTAGTCATACAACAAAACTGGATTATCTATCCAGGCAATGAAATATATACACTAGATATACAATATATATGAAATCACTAGCCAGAAGGAACCTTAAGGTTGTCCAGTCGGAAGGAACCACATGATTGTAGGGTAAAATTAGATTGATAAATTCTGTGTTTATTCCGCTGAGCCTCCGGCTGACGCATGCGCATGGGCGATAGACATAAACACCCAGACGGAACGAGGCCAGCCGCAGTAAAACCCAATTTTACTACATTCCTCCACTCTTTAATTAGGAGGTGAAAATGAGTGAATGAAGTAAACCAATTAAACCAACCTAAATACCACTCGAGCCATTATATACACAAAACAGAGATCGTACAATTACGGAATGGAGACCCTACAGTGACCATAGGAGTTCAGTACAAACAATGGTAATATCTGAAAACGATAAAGACTCCCGAAGTCACAATCCAAAGCTGGTCAGAAAGATCACTCACGACCAGAGGTTTGGGATCAGAGTCCCATTCTAACATGAAAACATGTTGCTTTCAATAGTCGAGAATAGGGAATGAAATTCTCCCTTACCAACATGAGACATGTAAGACTCACGAATTGCAAGACCCAACCCTGGATTGATATCATACGAACCTGTAAATCTGCCATTTTGGTCGGCACTATTAGCGAATTCAGAACAATATCTGTAAAATAACCGTAGTTCCTAGTATAATAATTCATATTTTGGTGTCAAAATTGTCTTCATTAGGAATAAAAATTACTTGGTTTTGAAAATATTAAATTATTCACTTATTGCTATACAGTAAAACCGCTCTATAACGGCCACTAAATTACATCAAGTATTTTGCGTTGCGTTAAAAGCAGGTGGTTAGGAGCGTTCTGTTTTACTTTCACCTCACTTTAAGCGGCCACCTGTCCTAAATACCAAATAATTAACACAATTTAGTGACCGTTATAGACAGGTTTTACTGGTCTCATTGGAGGTTTTTGAGTTGTTTACTTAATATTGCACAGATGGAAAAGTAGTAAAGAAAGTCAAGCAGGCAAAGTACAAACATGAGTCATGCAGGAAACACCAAATACAAAACAAACAGTCGCCCGAACAGCAACACATGGAAACAGCAAATGTACATAACTATAAAACCATCAAGAGACGCACAAAGACAAAACAAACATACAATAGGGTGAAGATGGAAGTACCGCCTTGGAACGGTAAATAAACGTATCCCCTCTCCGACTAATCTACAACAAACGCGATGGCAAATCCAGTGGTAAAGTGCATGTATAATGAAAACATTTAAGTGAACAAACTGTATCCACCCATCGCTAGTGTACTCAATGATTGAAGTGCAAACAGAGTAACTGTAGAAAAGTAATAAAGGGTACGACAAAAAAGAAATAGTACAGATATCCGACGTTCTCCTTCCGTTTCTGGATTTAAGAAGTCGCCTTCATAGAGTTCTAAACCTTTCTTGTCGGCGTACATGAAAGAGGCCAGCGTGATTGCCAACTGTAAAAGAGTTGACAACCAAACATGCAGTATGTTGTAGTACTACAGGATCATATCCCTTTTTAATGAATATTTAACATATTTGATGAACAAAGTGAGAAAATGGACACGTCCAATGGGTATGTCCAATAATTTTACGAAGTTTGTAAATCACATCACCATAAAATTCAGGATGTGAAATACTGTGTCGCAGAAGTGGCTTGAGATTACATTGGTACTTGCCAATAAGCGAGAGATTTCGATAGTAAAATTTAGAGAAAGTTTTTCTTAGTTTATGGTATCTATATCCTTGCTTAAGCAGTTTTTCTGTTAAAATGAGATTTCGATTGTTAAAATCTTTAATAGATGAACAAGCTCTAGCAAAACGAATCAGTTGAGATATATAAACCCCGTAAGATTGAGCACAGTGAACATCCCCGTCAAGATGAGGAAAATTTACAATATTAAAATCAAAATCATCTCTTTTGTCATATATTTTAGCAGAATTCATTCCATTATCAATTTTAAGGTCTAGATCAAGAAACGCTGCATAATTGTCGGACGGGTTAGCTTTATTCAATTTGAGTCACATACAAGACGCAACCACCACCAGAACACCGATAGATAGTATGACACACACAACCACACACCCAAGTGCACACTCAAACACGAGAAGGACACAGAAAACACCAATAGACACACAAGAAGAACTAGAGTAAAACACCCCACACATGAACAAATTCACAAGCACATAGACGTAAAGCAAACAAAAGGAAGGATGACAAAGAGAGTACCGCTTTTGCACGGTTTGACAAAACACCACTGGGGGTATAACCGGTTTACGGACTTCCTAACCTCACACTTCTCTCAAAGTCACCCTAGCTTTACAAATATTGTATATAAAGGTATCCCCACCGGATATACCCACAACACAGTCGACGGTGAACACAGGGCAACGTGTCATGTAAAACATAGCATAATAACTGTGACAATCCGTCAGATATGTACTCAATGACTTTTATACGTTTATTTACACTGTTTGTCTTTTAGGATGGGGATGGAATAAGGGTGAGGTTGGGCGCCCATAAACCGGTTTAAACCCCCGGTGACTTTTGTCACTGACCGTTCCAAGGCGGTACTTCCATCTTCCTCCTATTGTATGTTTGTTTTGTCTTTGTGCGTCTCTTGTTGTTTTTTCTACCTATGTACATTTGCTGTTTCCTTGTGTTGCTGTTCGGGCGAGTGTTTGTTCTGTATGTGGTGTTTCCTGCATGACTCATTTTTGTACTTTTGTTACCATTTTTCAAATTTTGTTGCTTCATGTAGACGGATTTTACTTTTTAGATGGACTTTGATGTGTGTGCATATTACATGTGTACATTTTACAGAATCACTGATAAGAATGCATGACCGTCGAATGATATTTAAATCGCGTCTCTTTTCTAGTGTCTATATAAAACATAAAGCTCTTCTTGCAAATTATTGCTATGTAAATTGTAAAGTACTTCTTGCAAGTGAACCACTCCACTAGTAAGTGATATCTAAACAACTATTACCATCCGGTTTGCAAACGATCATATCAGCAACCGGTTCTACCAGCAATTTATCTCTATGCAAATCATACAATGTACCTGCAAATTACCAGAACCCTTTACTACATATCCACCTTTGAAAACAGAGTCTCTAGATCAGACGTAGAAAGCTGTCTCATCATAGGTCTCCTCTATTAACAAATGGAATAATATAGATCTCATTCTACAGTACCTTTCATGGCCAAAACATTTTTATTTACCATTACAAAACTTCAATATTAACGATGTAATTAATATATATTATATCTCATACCAATATCTATTAAAAGGGTGAACAGGTACAATGTACCATAACACTTGTAATTGAACTCTTTACAAACCATATACAAACAAGTCTGCTTGTTCAAGAAATGATCTGAACAATCATGCCACTCCGCTTCTAAGTGATTTAGATACATACCATTATGTCTGTAAATGATCTCTATACTCATCATACCTAACTGCTAACTACTATGATCTCTTCAAACTTATACAGTGTTGTTCACAGTTGATATTATGGCTACTTTGAACATAAAACTTGATCTTATGAGGGTCTGCTCGGTTTGCTTATAGAATTGTCAAAGCAAAAACAAGCATGACACTGTTACTTAAATAAAGTTAATGGATATTTCATGCATAAATGTGCATTAGGGAATAGGTTAAGGACTTAAGACCAGCAGTGCATAATAATTGTAGAAATAACGTATCTGGTAAGGGCATTTATAATTCTGGGTGGGTATGGACTAATTATAATATAACATAACAAGTAAGGGTGTGTATACTGTTGGATATGAACTTATTGTAGTAATAACGTCACCAGGTAAGAGCGTGTGTATTGTAGGATATGAACTGCTGGTTAAGGGTGTGTTTGGATATGGACTAAGTATAGTAATAACGTCACCAGGTAAGAGCGTGTACATTGTAGGATATGGACTGCTGGTTAACGTGTACACGATTGAATATGGATTAATTATAGTAATAACGTAATCTGGTAAGGGCTGTACACCGTTGGATATGGACTATTTATTGTTATAACATCAGCTGGTAACATCGTGCACACTATTGGGTATGTACTAATTATAGTAAAAGCGTAACCTAGCAAGAGCATATATACTATTTGGTATGGAAAACATCACTAATAGCGTACCCCAGTAAGAGCATGTACACTGTTGGATATGGGCGGTTTGTCCATTTCCATTTCGCGGCATTAAATCTTGTCTTAAGTTCGAGGATGGGGTGCAAAAATGTCGTAACTGCAATCTATTGAGTAAAGTTTCTTTTTTATTAATTCGACAAATACTGAATTTATTTAAGTTACGAAACTATCCATCATTACATTGCTAGTATTTGAGCCGAGTGGGTCTTTATAAGCACGATGCTTTCGATTCAATAATTTTTGTGTACATCTTTATGATGATAGACTGACTTGTGAAGTTTCATGTTAAAACTGAACGCGTGATGACCGTTGCTAATACATGTACTGATTTTGTTTCGCTGTGAAAGTACAATATTATCTCGTGTTTTTTAATTGTGTATGGTTATTTTCTCTGAATTGTACAAACAGATCTCACTGGATAGCTTGACGGAAAGGGGTTCTTTCATCAATATGGACACAGTTGTTATGATCCTTGCAACCGGTTTGGAGCCAGATGAGAAGCCGAGTGACTGGTCGACACACAGAAAGAATGTTTTATAAAACAAAGAAAAGAAAAGGCAACTCGGAAAACTTTAGGAAAAGGTTTTATTAAATGCTTATATATGTTGAATAACGTAGTTATAGGCTTTCATTTAATATCCTCGACACAATTCTCTCTGATCCATAAGTATGGAACCGTCGTTTGTTAATTTCTGATTGAAGCAAATGCGTACATTCTTATATCCACCGTTTCTGCATAAGCCTCTTTTTCAATAGGAAGCATGGACATGATTGACCAATATCGCTCACCTGTCATCATGCCTTTCCTTCAGAATCATCAAAAAGAATCTAAATGAACCGGCTCTACAGCGATCACTTAATGAATACATATAAACAGGTGCGTATTTAATCCATTACCTCATTGGCTATTTTTAGATACAACCTCTTTGAATAAATCTACCGAAAAGGAGCATTAACTAGAGAAAGGGAAAATTTTAGAATTATGCAGTTTAAACCATTGTGATAAATAGAGCATTTGCTCCTGTAGGAGCAAATGCTCTATTTATCACAATGGTTTCACAAAGTGACTTTTACAGAGTCGTCAAAAGTCGTCAATATGAGGGAATTGGGTTAATGCAGGACGATAGTAAGGTAGAAACCTCTATAGGAGCTTTCTACATAAGTCCCGTCTTGCATTAAGATACCACCTACGTCTATCACTCAGAGTACAACTTCTTGTTTGTGGTTGCATTGCAGGGATGCTATCGTACATAGAGACCTAAACAATAATCACAAAAAATTAACTTCGGAGTTTTAAGGTGGGTGGTAGCTTAACACAGAACAATAGTAACCTACTGGTGTTTCGGCATTACTTTCATCACATTCGTCCTGTTGTAAACCTGAACACCTGTTGTAAACCTGAACACCTGTTGTAAACACGTTTTACGTAAATGCGATCTTACTTTTATCGCATGAAAAATAAACCTTTGGTTAAACTTTCATCAAAATAAGAAATGCTTTGTAGAATTATTTTCAAATAAGATTTACGTTTTTGGCAAGAAGAAAGTGGTAGTTCCAAACACGCATGTAAGGAAACTGAGCAGACCATTTGTCCATGAATGGTCTGTTTTAGAAAGAAATATAAAGGAAAAAGGTTTTGAAAAATATTCAGCAGTTTACATTTGTGAAAACAATATCGTGTCCAGACGACGGTTGACGGTGGACGGCGCGGATATAGGACGATTAAAATAGTACGTGAGGTGAGCTAAATAGTCTCAGCAAAAACTCAGCCAATCTCTAAACTCGTATTCTGTTTAACTCTTCTAGTGCTAAGCGCGTCCTAGACTAACATTTTCAAACAACGTAGTTCCATATGGGACGTCACGTGACACAATATCAGGATCCAAGCCGTTCGACACTCGGTCAGTAGTTGCTCAAACGTTTGGTCGAATTGAAAGTCAGTGAATTTTTCAGCAAACCGGAGATTTGACGGACATTATTTTTCCAGCATGAGAACGGTTAAAATAAATTACAACGTTAGCCATATAAATTACAAGTCTACAAGGAATATATCAACATCAAAATTGTGTTTTGTCGCAGTTATCTTGTAAATCATGTACAAAAACCTCCTCCCGCAAAACATAATAATGTACAGAAGAACACCTCTAAACCGGACGTTCAATTTAATATAAATATAGGCCTTGGAGGCAGGTTGCAGCTTATTGCAGGGTGAAAATCATACACAAAGCTCATCTGTGAGCTTTCTGCATGACTTTCATCCTGTATTAAATATCAACCTGCCTAAAAGCATCTGAATTTTTCTCTACTAGAGAATTCGTGTCGAGAGGATGTTTAGTGTATTTGACTTTTTATATTTACGAAGTGCGAGACTAACAGAATATCTTACCGAATTTATAAGCAATAGCATACTGCAGTCATTAGTAAGCCAAGGTTATCTAACATTTTAATATGCGAAAGAGTAGGTTAAATTCGTACAGTAAATCATTTAAATTTCTAACATATGACGATCGCAACTGGAAGTTACAACAGTGCCTGCAATGATTGTCATTCAAAATCCTCTAGCAAGTTTAAATGATACATTTAGCAGGCTTTAGAGATTTTACGGAATATTCATTTAACGCCTTCCCTAAATTTCCAAATTTCAACTTTCGCAGTTATCCTGTAAATCTTGTACAAAACCCTCCAGAAAACCATAACATTGTACAGAAGAATCCACTTAAACCGGACGTTCAATTAAGTATAATTATCGGTCCTAGAGACAGGTGTCAGCTCAATGCAGGAGGAAAGCCATGCATAAATCTCCTCTAGGAACTTTCTGCATGACCTTCATTCTGCACTAAGCAGCCATCGGCCTAAAGCATCTAAATTCTTCCCTAATAGAATCCGTGTGTAGAGGGGATCTACTGTATTTGACTAATTATATTTACGAAGTGCTGGATTAACAGAATAGTTTGTATCTAGTATGTCATAAAGACCTATTCCCGTATGTCATATAGACCTAGTCTCGTATGTCATATAGGCCTTGTCTCGTATGTCATATAGACCTAGTCCCGTATGTCATATAGGCCTTGTCTCGTATGTCATATAGACCTAGTCTCGTATGTCATATAAACCTAGTCCCGTATGTCATATAGACTTAGTCCCGTATTTCATATAAACCTAGTCCCGTATGTCATATAGACCTATTCTCGTGTGTCATATAGACATAGTCCCGTATGTCATATAGACATGTCTCGTGTGTCATATAGACCTAGTCCCGTATGTCATATATACATAGTCCCGTATGTCATATAGACCTAGTCCCGTATGTCATATAGACCTAGTCTCGTATGTCATATAGACCTAATCCCGTATGTCATATAGACCTAGTCCCGTACGTCATATAGACATAGTCTCGTATGCCATATGGACCTAGTCTATATGTCATATAGACCTAGTCCTGTATGTCATATAGACCTAGTCCCGTATGTCATATAGACATAGTCTCGTATGTCATATAGATCTACTCCCGTATGTCATTTAGACCTAGTCCCGTATGTCACAAAGACCTAGTCTCGTATGTCATGTAGGCGTAGTCCCGTATGTCACAAAGACCTAGTCTCGTATGTCATGTAGACCTAGTCCATTTTTATAAACGATCGTAAGACCAAAGTAAGTATAAATCCTAACTCATGGCAGGCATTACTAAGTCTAAATTATGTAACATTCGATAACATTGGCTGACTAAATTATCGAGGTTCTGGAAGTTGTGACCGTCCTTTGTTAGAAATAACGATAACATTAATTTCTGGGGTACGATCTTTCGTGAAACGGATCCCTGATTTGGGTCAAACGAAAGCTACATTTTCAAAACTAGATAAATCTGTTACTTTTTGGCAAGGCTTAAACTTTAACCTTAAACTTTCATTCTCAGTGTTGTTATATTTTCTGGTCCTTCGGGATCATTAGTTTTGATGGTATAAGTTTTGAAAATTGAATACTGCTTAAGCCGGTGCTAGGGGGAGTGAGTAATGTTGCACTTTTAATTACTACTCATGAACAGACTCAATAAAACCGAGTCTGCAATTTTCTGTTTTGGCATTGCTACTTTTGCTTTCGAAGGATCATCCATTTTCAGACTTTAAAACATTAGATTGGTTAGATGTTGGAGCTTGAGTATGGTTTTGTACTCATACTCAAAAAGTTAAATAGGCAACAGGCCTAGTCCCTACGTTATAAAAACGTTTCGCGTGAGTCTGGGTTCATTCTCAAGCATCTGTTTGGATAGAATTTGAGCTTGCTTAAAATCTGACCAACCAGATATTTGAACTCAGGCGCAAACGTTTATAACCTCGGAGCTTGGTGCAGGACACAATGCCTGAAACTGGTTTCCTATGCCTATTCCGAGCCCACTTCTAGTATTATACTATCCGTCCACTGTGATCACTTCATCGTCTAGATTCTAAAGATAAAAGTCACTTGACTTTTCACCTTGATCTATATTCCGTTATATATATATACCTAATCAATAATTTACCACCTGCCTAAACAAGAATAATACTTAAATTTGGTACTATAGTATATCCTCTTTTACTGTTTAAAATTGAAGTGTTTTATACATAGTTGGTGTTGCTACCTATAACATTTAACTACGATGATAGTTTTATGTTGCTATCTGTCAGAGGGTGTAAAGTCTATATACACCATGATATTCTTTTTTTAAAAAAAAATTAATTACCACATTGTAAAAGTAAAGTTGCGTTTAACCCTTCGCTTGCTATTCACGTCAATATACCTACCTGTAAATAGTGAAGACCCAGATGAGACAACTCCTGCAGGAGCTGTGTCATCAGGGTCTGCACTATATACAAGTTGATTATGCAACCAGTGCACTCCACAGCAGTGATTGCGCAGCGAAATACGTATACCCAGTGAAGATATATGTAATCATACAACAGGGCATGGGTAAAGAAGGAGAAATGTATTTTATTAAAATTCAGCAAGAGAAGGGTTAATTCAGATAAAGCCATATGTCTATCGAACTTCTAAACGCATGAGTACTGATTGTATTCCAAGAATGGGCATCGAGAGTTAAAGCCCCATACTGCCACAACCATTTACCTTTGGACGGACATGAACAACTGCAGCTGCAGCTAATATAAGATAACAAAAGATACCATGTTCCAGTCACCCAGAGCATATACTTTGATATTCCGACCCCATTCAAACTCCAGTAATCATCACCGAACAGAAATTGTTTCTTCGCCATCGGAGTTGAGGCACATCCGATCAAGAACAACTTACTTGTGGACGAAGTATGTCAGCGTTAGGTCATACCGCATTACTAACATTTCACATGCCGAACAAACATGATTTTAAAGTTGATTTTCGACCTCCTCCTACCAACGAGTGTGTGAAAGTTTCAAACAGCTTTGATTTTGAAGAGGTGCCGAAGTGTTTGGCTTTACTATGACATCCAAAATATCTTAATGACAATCAAAGATTCGTTCTTAGCAAGCAGCCAAAGGTTAAACAATGAACATAAATGAACATAACGAATACGATTAACATCATAATATTTACGATACATAGTGTATAGCATGGTTTATATATATCAAACGCCATAATGTATAATAGCTACTGCTTATTACTTAACTGATACAAGTTAAATTTTAACATAACGAGTGAAATAGTACCACGAAATCATCTGGTCCCTGTCAATTCTAAATTATGGGCATATAAAAAGGGGAAACAGGTAAATAGATAGATAGATTTATTTCTATATTTTGCAATTAACATGGTTACAATAGCAATACGCTGAAGAAAAATGTCAATATTGTGATAATTAAAGCAATGCATATATAAACATTATGAAATAATAAATGAATCATGTCATTCACATCAATATCAGGGATGACATAAACAAGGGAAGATGATCCCTTGTTTCTTTTGCGGTCCTTGATAGTTATGGTCTGACATAGAGAGGCATGAAAATGATATAAAATAAAATGAATTGAAGTACTTTGGTTAAGGGATTTTGCAAATTACAAATAGAGTTTAACCCATTACTCCATAAATACGCCTTTCTACGCCTTTGCAATCAGAGTAGACACAGATCAGACAGCTCCTATATGAGCCGTCTGAACAGGGTCTGCTCTGTTTACTTATGATATAATACAAATATGATTGTACAGTTTCTGCATGGCCAAACTGCCTGTGTCAATGTGCTATTATACTAAAATAATCTCATTAATATTCATGACATCGGTATTTCTCATACAAATATTCATCGAGGAAAGGGTTAAAATACAAAGTGTCATTTAACCTTCTGAAAACGATCTTTAATTGCTCTTTTAAATGTAGCAAGGTTGGTCAGTTTCCTAGTATGAGAAGGTAGTGAGTTCCATAGTTTACAACCCTGGAATGGGAAAGATTTCAAACCAAAACCTTTGACTTTAGAAAGAATAAATGATCCGCTTTCTCTGGGTCTAGTACTATAAGAATGAATAGAATCTTGAGATACAAAATGTTGATCCATATATTTAGGAGATTGACCACTTATGATTTTAGAAACATGACACAGGGTAATCTGCTCTACTCTTTTGCCAAATGCTGTCCAAACGTTGGGGTATTTAAACAAATAAGACGTGACATTCAATGCTGATTAGATATCGCCCCTATTCAGGTCAGCCGTTCTACCTGGACTCTTTTAACCCTTCGCTTGCTATTCGGGTCAATATACCTACCTGTAAATAGTGAAGACCCAGATGAGACAGCTCCTACAGGAGCTGTCTCATCAGGGTCTGCACTATTTACAAGTTGATTGTTCAACCAGTGCACTCCACAGCAGTGATTGTACAGCGACATACTTGTACACAGTGAAGATATATGTAATTATACAACAGGGCATGGGTAAAGAAGGAGAAATGTATTTTAAAATTCAGCAAGCGAAGGGTTAAATACCGCGACAGTACTGCACAAGATTCTTTTCTTTGATTTGTACAGTTTTTTATTATGTAGTGAATGTAGATCCCACAGTACTACTGGAAGGAAGAGCGTTTATTGTCCCTAGCTCTTTAATCAATATGGGTTCATTTTGATGAATTTTGCAAAAACAGTTTGTATCCAAATGAGACACCTCACCAGAATCCAAATTGTTCTTTATTCCGATAGCGTTTTTTTCCTAGAAAAATGAAAGAAAAAACCAACTCTGACAATGTTTGGAAAACAATTATATTAAATGTTTATATTAGTCAAGTAATGTAGTTAAATGGTCTGCATTCTATCCTCAAAATAAATCGACGCAGAATGGGCCGTGATTTGATACAATAATAAATACATCGATCAATATACATACCTTTCTTAGATGTTTCTCTGATCCAAAAGTGCGGAAGCAAATGCGTACATTCTTATATCCACCGTTTCTCATAAAAAATATTTCAGTAGGAAGCAAGGGATCATGATTGACCAATATCGCTCACCTGTCGTAATGATTTCCTTCAAACTCATCAAAAAGAAATCTAAGAAAAACGATATACAGTTGCACCAATCTAAAGCGACCATTGGCTGAATAAACACAGTTATTTTTATAAGCAGGTGGTGCTTAATGCAGAACCAAAGTAATGCAGAAAGCCCCTATAGGATGGTTCTGTATAATTTCCCTCCTCTATTAGGACGGGTGGTAGCTTAACGCAGGGCAAAAGTAAGCCAATGTTGTTTTCTGCGTTGCTTTTATCGTGCATTAAGCCGCCGCCGAATGATAAAGGAACACGGGTTTCTTTATGACATGGTCTCTATTTAAATGGTCGCTATCATGCAATAGTTTTAAAACGACTCCACAATTTTGTTGACAGTTTTCACCAGCGCTATAAAAAGAATGTTTTAAAACACCAAGTTGATCTTACTTAACTGGGTGCAGGGAGATCGGTTTAATTTAACCAAATATATATACCCATATTATCGAAGGAAACTCCACCCAGTTTTTACTGTGAAATCCATCAATATTTCACGTGGAGGAGGGACACAGAAAAGAAGACATTTGAGCCATTGACATCAGTGGGTTCAGCAAGCACTGTAGACCTTAGTCAGAGGGTTCCGTGAGAAGTTCTCACATCTCTATTTACACTGTTTGTTCATGTCCATTTTAAGATACACTGGACTAAAACGGTCAATATTTCATTTAACGGTATATATTTCACTATATACATTTATATGTATGCCTACCATATCCAATACGACGGTCATGTTTTATCGCATGAAAATAGCTTTAGAAAGAAATTAAGTTTCTGACAGCATTTTTTTTAAACGTTTTAACTTAAACACGCTCTAACCTTTGGCACACACATGTTATTGCATGAAAAATAAAGCTTTTGGTAAACTTTCATCCAACAAATACTTTGTAGTCTTAATTTCAAATTTGTTAATAAGAAAATGGCGATAGTCTCTAAAATGTAAATAAACAAAACAGGCAAAGATAACCCAACACATGTGTAAATGTTTTATCTGGATCTGCTTTGTTTGCTAAGCGTAAAACCGCCGGGGTATCAGGTAATATTTTAAAATTTCTTGTGTATGATTTGTCATTCTGAAAAAACAAGCCTGTGTCATTCATGGTAACAGGCAAGATTGTACTCTTCACACCATGAATATCCATATAAGAAATGAAGACACCATGACTACTATATATCTGCGTACATATAGACTGATTTTGTATGGCACATGAACACAGAACGTGTTGGTCATGACAGAAACTGTATCAATCATTATGTATACGATTAGTCCATAAGCAAACAGTACAGACTACGGTCAGACGGTTCATGCAGGCGTTTGTTGAACTATGTATACATGTACTGTATTCGGCGTTAATAGCTGCATTCATAGAGTAAGACTTAATCAATATGCTAAAACATTTTTTTATCATTTTTGTGTCATTGTTTAATGGATATTGCATGTGACTTGGCATGTTGTAAGATTCTCATCTTGTTACTAAAACAGTCAGATTTGTCTACGAACGATATATTTCGGAAAGAGATATGGAGGAAAACTGTTTGGAAAACTGTTCAGCATTAACCAAATGTTGTGACGTCAAAATGTTGTGACGTCAAAATGCGTCAAAATGTTGTGACGTCAAAATGTTGTGACGTCGGCGAATTGTGGATATAGAGCGATTCCAATAGTTTGTCCTGAATTTGAGGTGAGCTAAATATTTTCAGCAAAAACTCAGTTAATCTCTGAAATATTGTTTTCTTTTCTAACGCTAAGCGCATCCTATACTAACATTTGCAAATAGCCTGGATCCAGATGAGACGCCAATAAATTCGGCGTCGAATTGGTATCCAAACTGTTTGACACTCGGTCAATAGTTTCTCAAATGTTTGGTAGAATTGGAAGTCAGTAAAATGTCACCGACTTGGGAGTTTGAGCAGACCCTTTTTTTGAGAACGAAAGAGTTAAAATAAATTCTAAAGATGGCCATATAAAAAACAGTATGCAGCATAAAAATGTAGGTTTTTCAGTGATCCTGTAACTTATGTACAAAAATCTTCGCCTACGTAACATAATATTGTATTTGACTTATTATATTTACGGAGTGTCGGGTTAACATAATAACTCTGTAGCAACCCGTTTTGAAATAACGTTGCATTCTGAATACAATATTAGTTTGTATATAATTTAGTATGCCACAGAGACTTAGTCCCGTATGTCACATAGACATAGTCCAATTTTACGAACGACAGTAATAAACGTATCATAAATCCTAACTCGCGGCAGTCATTACTAATGGAAAAGTAGTAAAGTCAAGCAGGCAAAGCCACATGCAAGACGCAACCACCACCAAAACACCGATAGACAGCATGACACACACACAACCACACACCCAAACGCACACGCACACACACATACGAAATGAACACAAAAAACACCAAAAGACACACAAGAAACAGGGACAAACGTTCCACAACATGAACAAACCACAAGCACAAAGACGCAAGGCAAACAAAAGGAAGGGTGACAAAGAGAGTACCGCCTTGGCACGGTCAGCAGCAAAAACACCACTGGGGGTTTAAACCGGTTTACGGACGTCCTAACCTCACACTTCTCTCAAAGTCACCCTAGCTTTACAAATATTGTAAATAAAGGTATCCCCGCTGGACTTACCCACAACATAGACGACGGTGAACACAGGACAACATGTAAAACATAGCATAATAACTGTGACAATCCGTCAAATATGTACTCAATGGCTTTGCTGAAGTCAGAGCACCTGCAGGTAAGCCAAAATTACGTAACATTTCAGCAAGCGATAATTTAAGAAATTGTTGAAATGTCTAACATACGACAATCGCAACTGTGGTCATCTTTTGTTAGAACTCACGATAATATTGATATCTGAGGTACGATCTTCCATGAAACGGATCCCTGATCTGAGTCAAAAGAAAATTTAAACGAAAGCTACTACGTAAATGACATTTATTGATATATAAAAACGAATCTAATTAGTATCGATGATGTCGATATTTCTTACACGAATATTCAACAAGTAAAATATCAAGCCAATCGAACAGTTCCAATTCTATAAAATAGAAAGCTTTGTGCATGACAATAGGCAAAATTTTATCATCATCATCTACTTAACAGTTTGAATGCGGGCCACGCGCGCTTGTACAATCCTTTACAAATAGTGTAGACCCTATGTTAGAGGGGTCCGAAAGAAGCCATCTGGTCACTGCCGATGCCAGCTATCAGCAGAAAGACGATGCCAGCTATCAGCAGAAAGACGACGCCATCTATCTGCAGAAAGACGATGCCAGCTATCAGCAGAAAGACGATGCCAGCTATCAGCAGAAAGACGATGCCAGCTATCAGCAGAAAGACGATGCCGACCATAGGACGATTGGGATGAAAATACAAACAATTCAAAGGACAAACACGAATACGTCCGGAAACTCCAAGACAGATTGGTGAAGTCATACCAGAAAGCAAGGGAAGCTGTACAGAGGACTGCTAGCAGACATAAGGCGGGTTACGATGTGAAAGCCCATACGTATCCCATAATAGGACAAGAAAATCATTGATGCGAAGCATCAAAAGGCGCGTATTACTGAATAATAATCAAACCTATTTTATATAATATTTAAATATGGGGTAAAGTAACAACCAACATTTTTTTTTATTTTACTGCATACATTTTTCGATTTACATCTTCATCAGGACATAACAACTATAATATACTTAACGTCACGAAAGTGACGTCATATTTTTTTAATATAATATTTAAATAATGTCAAAAAATGTCTAAATGTTTTAGACTACTCATATGGCCTTAGTAACTTAATAAAAAACATCATCAGTTTCATCACAAAGGGCCATTGAATCGGCAGCCATTTCAGTCGGGTGACCCTAGTTATACCCTTTCAGTCTCACACTGGACCCCTTTTAAGGCTAAATATTAATGTAAGAAATAATTACATCATGAATATTTATTATCCCACCTTTTATAATGGCATGAGTACACTAATATTTAATTTCTAATCAGAACAATTTCTTAAGTTCACAGCTTATTGCAGGTCTAAAGTAATGCTGACAACTCCTGTAGGTTTTTTAGACATGATAGTATTCATTTCATACTGTGTATTATCCAATTCGAGATATCAAAGTTCAACTGTATGTCTAAATGAAAAGCCAATGAGTGTCTATATTATTTCATAAGTAAACAGAGAAGATTCAGTAGGAGCCATGTATAAATGGCAATTGTGATATGATTGAAATGAATACGCAGAAATGAATCCAATAAAAATAAGGACATATGTTGTTGTTAGATGTTAGCCTTTAGCCAGTTGCTGGCGGATGAATTATTATTTTTGCAAACACTTTGGGTCCAGATGAAATGTTGAGTAACTCAGTTTCTTATCAAGATTCAAACTGTTTGCCACCTTGCTTGCATATAGCGGGTGAAAATGTGTGTGAAAAAACAACAACTTTCAACCAAAAATGTGCATCCATAATTAAAATTAATCCGATCATACATGCCGTTAAATTGAGTGATACATCATCAAAGAAATAACCAATTAAATAATTAGTACAAATTGTCGCGGCTATAAACATCTCTGATGACACTAGTGCAAACAGGTACCACCATTAACAGTAATTTGCTATTATAACATAATTCAAACAGCGATTGATTTTGTTTGTTTGATACTTATAAAGGTTATATTTTAATTACAATTAAACCATTATCTACTGTCTATATCGTTGATTCTGTAAAATCTTTGACTAACAGTTTACAAAATCATTAATATAATTACAAATTTAAGCAATTATCAATATCAAATACTTTATTCTCGTGGGTTTATTATCGTCATATAGAGTGGAAACAGATGGGACTGTTGAGGAATAACTAAGTGCAATAGTTGACATTTAGGAACTGTCAAATCTGACTGTTTCTCTTCGCGTTCTTTATTTCAGGTCAATGGTCCATTTTCAGACAGAGAACATATTTTGCTTAAATAAAATTTGATGTCTGTTACTGATATATTCCACGTATTCCATGGTCGTTTCGGTCCTAATCGTGGCCGAAACGACCAAGGCCGAAACGGATTGCGTCCGAAACGACCCGGGACCATTAATTTTGAGTCTACTCTAGGTTTACCCTGTTTGCAAAGATGTATCTATGAAGTAAAATGTTGTGCCTGGGTCTTAAATCATGTTCTAGCTTAACATATGTGTATATATTAATTAAAAACACTAATTATTACATTCTTCACTCAATTACACTCCTTTCGAGGGATTTACTGTGGCGAAAGGAGTAAGTAATCCGTTTTCCCTGTAAATGTCATCAATATATTAATGATGTGTTCATATATTCAGGTTTCTATCAGTATATTAATGCCAAATAAATTTAAAATATAAAATTTATGTACATATCATTTATAATAACTAATAAATAGCCGTTAGTAATTTTTAATCCTCCTTTCGCCCAAAGTCATCCTTTCGTATTTTAGGCATACTCGGTTTCGCAACATCTTAGTCATTTCCTCGGTGATTATCCTTGATTATCTTGCCGTTGCGGTATTATACATTTTGTATTAGCCCCGACCATAGGGGAAATCATTTTCTAACATTTTCATTTCCAAAATACATACAATTATACAGTGGAAACAAATATGTCGACCTGTTTCCAACTACATATAATTGTATTATTCCAGCCATACTGTTTTTACACACATAAACCACAAATTACAATTCCACAATAGTTTCACAAGTCTTGATAAAACAGCCCTCCTACCAGTGAAATTCCATCGAATGCGTTCCATATAGATTAGCTCTCGTGCCGATAACAATCGTTCTGTTCTTGGTGTTACAGTATAGGACAGCCGTTCTGGTCTTTGTGTTATAGTACAGTCTCACTAAAGCAATCAAATAATTGAATAACATTTATAATAATTTATTATATTGAGTATGGTTGTGTACTCATACCCAACTGTTAAATAGGCACAATGCCTAGACCCGAGGTTATAAAACGTTTCGCGTGAGTCTGCGTTCATTGTGAAGCATCTGGGTCCAAGGTTATAAAATTTCTGAGTCTGCGTCTGAGATTATTCTCAAGTATCTGATTGGTCAGATGCTTGAGAATGATCTCAGTCTCAAGCAAAAAGTTTTATAACCTCGGGACCTGGTTGGTTAGAATTGGAGCTTGCTTAAAATCTGACTTACCAGATATTTGAACTCAGACGCAAAAGTTTATAACATCGGCGCCTGATGCAGGACACATAACGTGAAATTGTTTTCGTATGACCAACTGCAAACCAACTCCAAGTTAAACATACAAGAATATCCGAGTAGAACCAACAACAAACTGCAAACTTGTTCATGTAAAATATTCAAAATGGGCGACGGGAGTTCAATATCAGAGAAAGAACGATCTAAACAGTGGTTTTAAGGGCGTATATCACAATTTTTTCTAACGGACAGATTTTTTAAACTTTGCACATATGAAGTTTATGGTTTACTCATTGAAATACCACTAAATTTTTATGGGGTCATGGTGTTTTTCCGAGATAAGATCCTTTGAACATGGCCACTAATGGTCCTTTTAATGGATGTTTGTGTCTAAATACCTGTTTTTCTAAACAACATGGGAGAATCAACAAATATGTAAGAATCATCTGTAAATTATATAATTTAATTTGAAACACATCCATGTAAGTCTTACAAGTAGAGTAAATGTTTAATTTTCAGAATTACAAAATTTAAAGCATTTATTTCGTGACAAATACCAAAATGAAGGAAATTTGACGAATGAAAAATGGAAAAGGTGTAAATAAGGAATGTTCTAGCAGACTGTTTTCATTTTTCTACAGTTGTATCAAATATAATTCAAATAAATATGAAGAAATAAAAATGGAACCTATCCGTGCTATTGTTTTTCAATACACTATATGGTTAAGTCAGACAATGAGAAGTGCAACTCTCAACATCGTGCACCATTATAAGTCACTTTGATTATGAACAAATGCAGAAACGTTGATTAATAAAATAAGATTACACTAACAAGTATACAGATTTGTTTTACAATGATCCTTAACCTGTATATAACCCTATTCTTATTGCTGAAAATATCATCTTCTAATCCTACGTCTACACGACGACGTCAACTACCACGCGCAACGTCGTCAACGTCATCATTTTATGTATACAAGTTTAAAGAATAGTCTGTAAATAAACAGTCATTGAATCGACCGTAAATCTTAATCTAGTTACTTGATTTAGACCTAGACATTGTGTTTTACATCAATTCAACAATGAATGTGTATTACTTTACTCGGTGTGTGGTAAATATTTCCACGGTGCTCTTATTTTCTGCTTCTCTTGATAACGCTCGACATTTTAAAGGTCAAGTAAACAGATTGGGATTTCGTCAAATGCTGGTATATACAGTTAATTAAACACTAATACACGTGTATATTAAAAATTCTTACCATTTTTATCTAATTTTGATTTAATAGGAGTTTTATTGTACTGCGTACCGTAACTTTTGACGTTCGGGTACTCGATAATCTCCCTTGATTCGTGACGTCACTTGTGCTCGCCAGGCAGGGACTCAATTGAAAGGGAGGAATTTACACAGAAACTTAACTTTTTCTTTATATTATCGCCTCTGTAAACAAAGTAGATCCAGATCATAGCCTACAGGAACCGCCTGATTAGGGTTTGTATTATTTTCACACGTTTCCAGACATTACGCCTATGGATTAGCCATAGAAAGTGACACTAATCAAGTAGGGTAAACTACATGTATTTATGGGGTGTAATGTTTATTTTAGGTGTGAAATACAATATGCTACTTGATATTTAACATGCAATTATCAATTTTATAAACGTCATATATCTTGAAAACTTACTTTACCAGAATTACATCCTGAATTTAATGATGTATTTACAAGCTTCGTAAGATTATTGAACATACCCATTTTCCAACTTGGTTCATCCAATATGTTAAAAAATCCTTTAAAAATGGATATGATTCTATAGTACTACAACATACTGCATGTCTGGTTGTCAACCCTTTTACAGTTGGCAATCACGCAGCCCTCTTTGCATGTACGCCGACAAGAAAGGTTTAGTACTCTATAAGGGCGACCTCTTAAATCCGGAAACGGAAGGAGGACGTTGGGTATCTGTACTATTTCGTTTTTGTCGTGCCGTTTATTACTTTTCTACAGTTACTCTGTTTGCAGCTCAATTATTGAGTACACTAGCGATAGGTGGATACAGTTTGTTTCACTTAAATGTTTTTGTTTTACATGCACTTTACCACTGTATTTGCCATATCGGTTGCTGTAAATTAGTCGTAGAGGGGATACGTTTCTTTACACTGTTTGTCTTTTAGGGTGGGGATGGAATAAGTGTAAGATTGGGCGCCCCGAAACCGGTTTAACCCCCAGTGACATTTATCACTGACCGTTCCAAGGCGGTACTTCCATCTTCCCCCTATTGTTTGTTTGTTATGTCTGTGCGTCTCTTTGTTTCTATTATAAAGCAAGGGACAATTTTTCTCTGGCAAAGTTTTTTTCTATTACTTTTATTACTTTGTAAGATGGTTAGATAGAGTAGAATAGGATGTAGAGAAATCATAAGAGCTTAGTAAAGAAATGTTAAACTGTTCATTTCCAAGTTTAGTTAAACATCATTTTCTTTTACTGAACAAAAACATTAATACCAGAATTTTCATATATTTTTATCACAGTAACGTTTTATATATTCCTTTATTGTAGTAAGACAGGACGTCAAAAGTTTAGATAATTAATAGTAGTACAACAACTAGAGTTGGCAATAAAACACGCCTTATAAAGGTTTTAAGTAGTTTCAGTTTCAGTACAAAGTAGAAAGTTTATGTTGCTTTATGTTAGGAACAGACTAAAGAGTATTGCACATTTTAACATTTTCCGAGACTACCTCTTTTTCAGGTGTTTGAACTGTGATAAAACAAAAACATATTTAAGTGAAACAAACTATCCACTTATAGCTATTGTAATCAATTATTTAGCAGCAAACGGAGTAACTGTAGAAAAGTAATAAAGGGTAGAACAAAACGAGATATCCGACGACCTCCTCCGTTTTCGGATTTAAGAGGTCGCTTTCATAGAAAATTGAACATTGAGAAAATTATGACTATTTTCTTAAAAGATGCTCGACGGACTGGGTTCTGCGTATCCAAAGTTAATTTCATTGTAAAGAAAGAGGAGTCCTTTGGGGTATTGTCGAGGACCAAACAAATCGTGTAATAAACCAGTTGTGAAAGTAGTTTACTGTTCAAACCACCCTAATATAATTGAAATACTGTGGGTGGAGGGTTAAACTCAATCACAAAACATCACCAAACATACTCATCCTCTCTATATAAAATTATGTTTTCACTAACAAACCCACTGGCCCAACATGTTACAAAGAATATGTCAAACTCCCTGCATATAAGATAAAAGATACAAATAATTTGAAACCCATGTTCATTTCGCTCCATAAATCAGATATTCCATTACTAACTTGCCAGAAGTCGTTACCAAGACTAGACATGCAAACCGATATGGTTTCATTACCATCAACATCGGTGTACCTTTTGAATTCAACTTCTTGAACAAAACGGTCGGAACTATTCAAATATAACCACCTTTCAAAGTCAACAAATTCCGACGGTCTTAAGTCAATTTGTTTACAAAGAAAGAACGGTGTCAGCGAAATTATTGTCTTCTTATTGTTAAAGTCCTTTGCATCTATTAACTGTTCAGCTATCACAGGTCTAAGCATCTCTACATTTTCATACAACGGATATTGAAAGGCCAAATCGGGTTTAAGGTCAGTTCCATTATAGATGGTGTACAAAAAGAACCTATGTATACTAGCTTTATACCGATGTTTCCTCCCAGCAATATTTAACAGCCAGGGTGAGTTTAAAGATTTTTCAAAGTTTTTGAAGAAAACATCTGGTCTGAACGTGTCCTTCGGGTGGGTTACTCTGAGCACGAAGTACCGAACATAAGTTTCATTTAGTAGTGCATGGAAGTATAATCTTCTTGCCCAGGATTTCAGTTTATTTTTAAAAAATCGTCCTGTGTACAAGGCAAGGTCTCTAGTGTGACTTGTTGCAAACTTGTCATATTTCTCGTAAGGTTCTAACTTAATAAAAGAAACAAATGGCCCGGCTGTCCACTCTGAACTAATGTATTGGCACTCTCTTTCAATTTGGATTTGACCGTCTGGACATCGAATATGTCTGCACAATCCCTGAAAAACAAACAACATGACTTCAAATGTTCTTCGCATTCCAAAATCACAATCACAGAGCTTTTCACTAGCTTAAGCTACAATTATTTGACTCATCCTTCCATCAATCCATCTATTAATCTATCCATCCATACATCCATTTACCCATTTATCCACCATCTATACATCCATACACCCATCCATCTAGCTATGTCTGAATATCAAAATTGTATTGAAGCTACAATACGGATACTATATATATGCGTGAAAAAGATGAGGTGAGAACGTTGCAGGCTTTACATTTTAATTTATTATTCTTTCCCGGCCGGTTGCATGACTTATGCTAATTTTCAAGGGTTGTGAATAAATGAATTTATCATGCAACGTCACGAAATACAGTCACTTCCTACTAGCATAATATTTTCCACGTCGGCGCTGTATTTTGTGAGGTACAGTGCATGTGTACTGACCCGACTGGAATGCAAGTTTGGTTCAGCCAATATGAGGAAAACAGAAGGACGAAAAAGGCATAATTAAACATAAACATCAAATTAACACATTTTCTCACCTTTGTCTCAACTATCTGTCCATATAAAAGGATTAAATAAAGTTTGTTTTTGTTGTAAAAGTCGATGACGTCACTGCATGCCAACATGACGTCACGTAATTCGTACTTACATGTATTTTCATCCAGGGGACAAAACCGCTTTAGCAATCTTTCTATTTCTTCATTTTTTCCATTTTTCTTGGTGTTGCATGATAAAAGAATTACTATGCTAGTAGTTTGGAAATTCAGCTGTATTTTGGCTCGTCAGAAAAGTAGTTAAATGCTCGCCAAGGCTCGCATTTAACAACTTTTCCAACTCGCCAAAATACAGCTGAACTTCAAACTACTAGCATAGTAATTCTTATATAGCAACAACCTCGTTCTATCTATCTATCTATCTATCTATCTATCTATCTATCTGTCTGTCTGTCTGTCTGTCTGTATGTCTGTCTGTCTGTCTATCTATCTGGCTAATACATTCTAAGATATATAAATTTATCATGCAACGTCACCAAATACAGTCACTTCCTACTAGCATAATATTTTCTACGTCGACGCTGTATTTTGTGAGGTATAGTGCATTTGTACTGACCCCACTGGGGTGCAAGTTTGGTTCAGCCAATAGGAGGAAAACAGAAGGACGAAAAAGGTATAATTAAAAATAAACATCAAATTTAACACATTTGCTCACCTTTTTCTCAACTACTTGTCCGTATAAAATGATTAAATCAAGTTTGTTTATGTTGTAAAAGTCGGTGACGTCACTGTCCGCCAATATGACGTCACGTTTATCGTACTTGCATGTATTTTCATTCAGAGGACGAAACCGCTTTAGCAATCTTTCTTTTTCTTCAATTTCTCCATTTTTCTTGGTGTTGCATGATAAAAGAATTACTAAGCTAGTAGTTTTGAAGTTAAGCTGTATTTTGGCTTGTCAGAAAAGTAGTTAAATGCTCGCCAAGGCTCGCATTTAACAACTTTTCCAACTCGCCAAAATACAGCTGAACTTCAAAACTACTAGCATAGTAATTCTTATTTATCATGCAACGTCACGAAATACAGTCACTTCCTACTAGCATAATATTTTCCACGTCGACGCTGTATTTTGTATAGGTTAGAGCTTATAAACTGCAGTCTTCGAAAATAAGACGGCCGATAACGCGAGCGAAGCGAAGCGTTTTAGGCCGTCTTATTTTCGAAGACTGCTGTTTATAAGCTCTAACCGATTTAGTGATTGCCCTACTTTTCAACAGGCTGAGTTTATAAGCACCGCCCACTGTGCAATGACAAACTTGTATATAGTCACGTGATTATGGTACATCTAAAACCCACATCCGTTATGCAAAATACTCAGAAAACCCACCAATCAAACAAACGTCGTCTTTGTTAATATTCTAGCTCACGTGTTTATGTTTTGAAAATCCTACACAGTGAAACTGATTTCGCGCCTTTTTCTTGTAAACATTGTCATATTTGGCTTTGTCACGTAATCAAATATTCCCCGTCTATGTGTAAAACAGTTTGACGCAATTTTCTGGAGGCAAAATAATAATGCTCTCTGGCACCGAGCTTGCAGACTTATTTAACGAAGATTTGTAAGCCGAGAAGACCCAGATCAGACAACTCCTATGCTGTCTGATCAGGGTCTACTCGGTTTACACAGATTTAAATCTTCACTGCTACCGAAACCCCATATATATAAAAATAAAGCTTATTAATATTAAACATTCATTATATTATTATCAGAATATTGAAATAAAAATAATTACAAAAGATTACAGGTTCGATTGTTTATGTTTTGTTGAACGGATTACGGTTTCAAATACAGGTTTGCTCTGATTTCCTAATTTATTTGCTTATTTACATTAGTCCTTTTTCAATATAATCCCTGCTTTAAAATAACAGGTGGGATGTTTCGTGATGTATTTGTCCATTTTCTATTGGGTCTATAATTCTGCCTCTCAGTTTATTTTCCCAATTACTATATGCTACAATTCTGCCTCTCAGTTGTTTGCAATTACATAGTCTTCTTCTCCACGTTTTACACACGTGTACTTGTGTATACTCGTTCACGTGTCGATAGCGTCATAACAGCAACTCGTTCGATTTGTCTAGTAGTGGGCGGAGGAGTTTTGTTGCGCATGCGCACTGGAAGGTTTGTCTTCGAAAGTTAGAGTCGATTTTATAAAATTTATGAGGATTACAGTCTGAAAAAATTAAAAAATGCGGCTCGTTGATTGGATGGAAAAGTAGGGCAATCACTAAGTGAGGTATATAGAGTAATAGTGCATGTGTACTGACCCCACTGGGATCCAAGTTTGGTTCAGCCAAAAGGAGGAAAACAGAAGGACGAAAAAGGCATAATTAAACATAAACATCAAATTTTAACACATTTGCTCACCTTTGTCTCAACTATTTGTCCAGATAAAATGATTAAATCAAGTTTGTTTATGTTGTAAAAGTCGATGACGTCACTGCAAGCCCACATGACGTCACATATATCGCACTTACATGTATACTGGTATGAAACGCAAAGAGATATTCTAGAAACATGCAAAAATGCCAATCCGAATGAATTCTGGAAATATATTGGTAAAATTGGTATTGGTGCGGAACGGTCGAAACTGATTCCTATGGAAATCAAAAAGGCCGATGGCTGTTTTAGTACACGGACGGAAGACGTTCTTGACAAGTGGAAGACGTCTTTTCAAACGTTATTTACGGACCAGAACCCTGAAAATGATACCCACGCGGTACCAGCGACCAGTACGGAAAATTACTCACATCCAAGAGACAGTACAATATTAAATGAAGGGATATCAATAATAGATGTTGCTAAAGCAGCTAATTCTTTAAATAAAAATAAAGCTATGGGAAACGATGAAATACCTGCTGAAGTATTAAGATCAGACACGTGCATACATTATTTGCACAAACTTTTCTGTGTGTGTTTCGAGACTGGAAAGATACCAGAGGCTTGGGGTAAGGGACTTATAACGCCTGTGCTTAAAGATGCAAGTTCCGACAAACGCGATCCTTCAAATTATCGTGGCATCACTGTGACATCTTCTGTTTATAAGGCTTACTGCCAAATACTAAACGAAAGACTGATGAAATGGTGTGAATCCAACAACATCTTATCAGATTCTCAAAACGGGTTTCGACAAAGTCGCAATACTACTGATCACCTATCGACATTGACTAATATATTAGAAGCAAGAAAACGTTTGAAGAAATCTACGTTCGTCGCTTTTGTATATTTCAGTAAAGCTTATGATCGCATCAAACCAGGGAAGTTATGGGCCAAAATGCAGACGGGAATCCAGGGGAAAATGCTGAATGCAGTTAAGTCTTTATACTCCAACGTCAACTGTGCAGTTAAGTTAAACCAAAGTTACATTACAGACTGGTTCAACGTGAATATGGGCTTAAAACAAGGCTGCTTAATCTCAACAACAGCTTTTAGTCTCTTTGTAAACGACTTAAGTAGTGAACTGGATGCGTTACACAAAGGACTTTGTGTTGAAAATACTATCATAAGTCACCTTTTCTATGCAGACGATTTAGTTTTAATAGCGGAAAATGAATCGGACCTTCAGACGCAACTCAATGTACTTTCGGCGTGGTGTAAGACAAATGAAATGTCTATTAACCAGAAGAAAACGAATATTATGCATATTAGGAATAATTCTGTGCAACGCTCAGAATACAAGTTTACATGCGCGAATCAAACGATAGACTATACAGATAAATACAAGTACCTTGGATTAATCCTAAGTGAAACACTCAATTATAATATCACGGCAAAATATGTTTCACAGTCGGTAACTAGAGCGCTCGGTCTGCTAATAGCGAAATTCAAACATATGGGTGGAATGCCTTTTGAAGTGTTTACCAAACTTTATGACAGTATGGTGTGGCCAATTATAGCCTACGGGGCAGCCGTCTGGGGGACAAGAGAATTTTCTTCGATCAGTGCTGTACAAAATCGCGCTTGTAGATTTTACCTTGGAGTTGGTAAATATGCCCCGAATGCAGCTGTGCATGGAGACATGGGTTGGGTACCATCATCAGTAAGACAATGGAAGTGCGTTTTAGGACACTGGTTTCGTTCCAATAACATGAGTGACACTAGAATGAACAAACGTGTATTTATATGGTCACACCGACTGAGGAAACAAACGAAGAACTGGTGCTATAGACTAGAAAATGAGCTTAAGATAGCAAATATTAAATTAAGCATAGGTCAGTTTTATGGGAAAACAGAATCTAAGTCTATAAAAGATAGACTACAAGAAAATATATTTAAACGTTTTAAAAGCGACTGGAATATGTGTATAAACTCTGAGAGAAGTATTAGAAATCCACACTCAGGAAATAAACTTAGAAAGTACAGACTATATAAAACAGTACGAAACTGAGAGCTATGTCAAAACATGTATATTATCAAGAAGTCATCGTAGTGCGTTGGCAAAATTTAGATGTGGAATTGCTCCACTAAAAGTTGAAACCGGTCGGTATCAAGCTTTACCTTTAGAACAACGAACTTGTTTTAACTGTAGAAACGAGATCGAGGATGAAATACATGTTCTGATAAAATGCCCATTATATAGAGAAATTAGAAATAGCCTATATGTGAAAATATCGGAAAGCAGTGATTCTTTCACAACGTTAAGTGATTCTGAGAAATTTGAATTTATTCTGTCTGATGCTCATGTTGTTAAATATAGTGCCAAGACCTGCCACGATATTTTAATGTATAGACGACAGCAATTGTATAAATAATGCTGTGATGATGTATATAATTAACATGTATATTTTAAAACGTTTTAAATAGCATGCTGATGAAAGTTTAAAGTATTTTATAAGCATACGCTTTTAACCGTGCGCCAAGTTGCATGGTTCTATGTTTGTAGTTAATTGTTATATTTTAAGGTTTGCACTGTCTCTCATAACTCATATTTGAGTGGTTCTATACATTTTACTTACTCACGTGTGTATATTTTATCATGTATAGAAGTGAGACATAAATAAAATATATGTCTGTCTGTCTGTCTGTCTGTCTGTATTTTCATTCAGGGGACGAAACCGCTTTAGCAATCTTTCTTTTTCTTCATTTCTCCATTTTTCTGGGTGTTGCATGATAAAGGAATTACTATGCTAGTAGTTTGAAAGTTAAGCTGTATTTTGGCTCGTCAGAAAAGTAGTTAAATGCTCGCCAACTTTTCCAACTCGCCAAAATACAGCTGAACTTCCAAACTACTAGCATAGTAATTCTTATATGTACTTACTGTTTGCCTTTCGGGACGTTCGTCAATATCACATTTTCCCGTAGATTTCCTTGGATGGGGTGTCAGTGGTCTGGTAAGAATGGCTATATTGTCTCCGTTCAAGAGGAAACTTAAGGGTACAAACTGTTTGCGAGTGTTGTTCCTTATATTGCACGCGATGTTGGATATCGATTTTCTGATATCTGAACATAAGAAGCAATTTAAGATATATGCGGTCTTGTCACCACTGTACCAATACGATGTATAGTTTCCGCTGCACATGCGGCTTAACTCTTTGGTTACACTATCACTGGAATAAAAAGTCTTATATTGGAGACTGAAACATAATTTATGGTATAGATTGGCGTGTGGTGGCGGTAGAAAGCGAAAGGAACACTCGATTTCTGTTTGCAAAACTCCTTTCATAGCACGTGTGAATCCTTCCGTTACATGTGTATGAAGCATATAGGGCGTCGGACAGTTCACTTCTATTTCCCACTTTAAAACCTGTTCATCGTTGTTACAGGCTGCACATTTCTCATTCAAATAAATTGTGTCAGTAGTATTGGAGTAAACAGGATACATGCTTCCCCAGGTTGCCGAAATAAACTGAGAGCATGGAATTATGTTCAGGCATTTGTCGACAATCGTGTACATATTGCCCATATAATCGACGGCACTGTATGACTCTCTGCCTGTTGTTAAGGCTGTGCATGTGCTAAGATCATTTTCATATGTGCGATTGGGGTCATTGGCTTGTTGTCTGTTGCTAACTTCTGGACTACATTCAGTTATACATAAACATTTGTCTGATAGTTCCTGTTTCAAATTTGTCGAAACCCTCGGCCTGCAGAACTCTGCGTAAGGGTGCTCCAGATTATTGTATGACCATTCTTCTAAAGTATGTTCCGTTGAATTTGTTGACACTGTACATATAGGTGTGAATGTGCAATATTGCAAACACGCTACTAACACGTAATATGGGCGGATCATTATTCTGAAAATTAGAAAATAGAGAAAAGCAAATACAAAAACGACCATCGATTAAAGACTGGCTTGTTTCATAACATATCCATAGTACAAATATTTAATATTCAATAACCATTTCCAATCAAATTACAAGATAAAAGAAGACATTTGATAAAGAAAGGGATTATTATGATTACGAATCATAACTAGAGGTTTGTTTTTGTCACAAAAACAGATGTCCCCCCCCTCCCATCCAATTTCCAATACACAAGTGTAATGTCTGTAACTCCAAACTTATCAGGGTCTAATTTTTAAGTCACCAGGGGCAATAACTCCCAACGTTGTCAGGGGAGACAATTAAAAAGCCAGATACACAACAACACATGCTGGTCACCATTCTGTGATGTTTGGTGACTCTAGTACTAGTGGTTTCAGAGATACACGTGACACAAAGTAAAGTTTCTCTTATTTTAAGTCATAAGGGGCAGTAACTCCAAGGTTATCAGGGGGAGACAATTAAAAAACCCAGATGCACAACTCATGCTGGTGAACATTCCTGTTAAGTTTGCTGACTAGCCCTACTGGTTTCAGAGATACGTGCAGCACAAAGTTTCTCTAATTTTAAGTTATCATATATCAGGGGCAATAACTCGCCAATTATCAGGGGAGACAATTCAAAACACCCAGGTGCACAACAACTCCTGCTGGTCAACATTCATGTGAAGTTTGGTGACTCTAGCCCTAGAGGTTTTAAAGATATGCATGACACAAAGTTTCTCTAATTTTAAGTTACCATATCAGGGACAATAACTCCAAAGTTATCAGGGGGAAACAATTCAAAAATCACAGGTGCACAGCAACTCTTGCTGGTCAACATTCCTGTGAAGTTTGGTGACTGTACCCCTAGTGATTTCAGAGATATGCACGACACTAAGTAAAGTTTGTCTATTTTAAAGACATCAGGGGCAGTAACTCCAAAATTAACAGGGGAGACAACTCAAAAAACCCAACTGCAAAACAACTCATGCTAGTGAACAATCCTGTGAAGTTTAGTGACTCTAGCCAGGATTGAAGTTTAGTGACTCTAGCCTACTGGTTTCAGAGATACGCGCGACAGAAAGTTTGTATGAATTTAAGTGTTCACATCAGGGGCAATAACTCAACAATTATCAGAGGAGACAATTCAAAACACCCAGGTGCACAACAACTCATGCTGGTGAACATTCCTGTGAAGTTTGGTGACTCTAGTACTAGTGGTTTCAGAGATACGCGCGACACAAAGTTTTTCTAATTTTAAGTCATCAGGGGCAATAACTCCAAAGTTATCAGGGGGAGACAATTCAAAAAACCCAGATGCACAACAACTCATGCTGGCAAACATTCCTGTGAAGTTTGGTGACTCTAGTCCAACTGGTTTCAGAGATACGCGCGACACAAGTTTGTGACGGACAGACAGACGGACGGACGGACAGACAGACAGACAACACTGGCAAAACAATAAGTCCCCCCATAAATGGGGGAGACATAATTAAACAAGATGTTTATACGCATAGTGTGTGAATACTATGATACATAGAGTCCCAAGGGTTCACGTTTTATTTACTTCACAACCGCAGATTTTAAGTGCGTGTGTGGTCGTCGTAAAACGTCGCCCCGTACGGTACCTCATTCTCAGTGTTGTTATTTATTCTGGTCCTTCGAGATCACCAGTTGCATTGCTTTAAGTTTTGAAAATTTAATACCACTTAATCCGGTGCTAGTGGCCATGAGCAGTCTTGCACTTTTAATTACTGCTCCTGAACAGACTCAATAAAACCGAATCTGGAATTTTCTCTTCGCATTACTGTTTTTGCTTTCGAAGGATCTCATCTTATCAGGATTTACACTTGACCTTGATCATTAGGTTATACACTTGACCTTGATCATTAGGTTATACACTTGACCTTGATCATTAGGTTATACACTTGACCTTGATCATTAGGTTATACACTTGACCTTGATCATTAGGTTATACACTTGACCTTGATCATTAGGTTATACACATACGCAATATTATCGTGACAATATTATTATGTGCCGTAAACATAACTGTGACACGACCCGTGATATGTAATAAGTAGCATGTTGTCATTAATTTTGCTTCCACGTGCAACGACAAACAATTTTTTATATATCTCAAGCAAATTATATGTATTACCTTCTAGAGTTCAAATGAAACAATACTCGTACATTAATATATCATAATAATGATAATGGCAATGATACTACATGTACCATTAATTTATATTATCAGTAAAGGTTTGAAGATGTAAATAAAAGTCAATTTGATTTAGAATTACTTGAAAATAGAACAACAGAGCAGTGTAAACCGTCAGTTTATTCAGTGTACATATAATGCTGTGTACTCACCAGATTTGTTGTAACTGACACAGTCACAGAATTATGGTTTCCTTTCCTTTAAATAAGCAACTATGATGAGAAGTAGTCTACTTCTAGTTTTTATAAACCGTTCGTTGCTGACACTGATCACAAAATACATTTAAAGAGAAAGTCACTACAATGAACGCATATTTTCAATAGTATAATAAAACTTGGTAGTTATTATGTCAAGTCATTATTATGAACAGATAAACCGTTACGTATATTACAACAAAATAGTATCGGCCTTGGTCGAACAGTTAACGAAACTAAAACGCGAGCCGAATATATACTACATTGCCAAATAAACGAGTCTTCGATATCAAACAGATACAATTTGTGTCTTATTCGGCTTTTATTCGACTGGTTTTCTTGTGATATGCTTCTTTCAGCATATAAACAAGTGATTTATGTAATTGCTATGTATTTTAAAACACAATGCATGTATAGACTGTCACTTTAAAGCATACACGCAACAATAAATTACTAATTAAATATTTTTTTTCTTCGCAGGTAGGAGGGTTTTTAAATATAAACTGCAAAACCTCAGTTTTAGTTTTCCTTTGATTGTACTCATAGATTCCCCTGAATAAGACCACATACTTCAAACTTCAAATGTTTAGAATAATTCAAACGGGCTTGCGAAGCTATAGTAATACAATTAAATAAATAGTGCATTTAACGCTTTGCCTCGAGTGGAATAACCCATTATTGTTGGAATAACCCATCATTGTTGGAATAGCCCATTATTGTTGGAATAACCCATTATTGTTGAAATATCCCATTATTGTTGTTGAAATAGTCCATGGCCCATTATTGTTGAAATAGCACATTCATTATTGTTGAAATAGCCCATTATTGTTAACTCATGAGTTCATTCAGTATGAAAGGTTATAATCTGGGAGAAGATTCTGAATGACAAACAGTGCAGACCCCTGAACAAATTCAGGCGCAACTCGGCGTCTCATCAGGATCAAAACTGTTTGATATTCTAATTCTGTTTATAAATAGAAATGGAAGAATGCTCGACTTTGAAACCCGAAACAGACGATACTCCTGCAGACGATGAATTCATTTGGCGGCAAATGGACTACATGCCTAAGGTAGCGAGTTTCACGCAAATATTACAATTATTCGAAGTAATTAGATTACTATTCTCTGGTGATCTAGATGAGGATGATTACGATAATGATTGTGATGATAATAATGGTGATGGCTATTCTCATATAAAAGCATACCGGTAAGAAATGCTAAGTCAGTCTGAGTACCAACATATTACTATGTCAGCACAAAAAGCAGTTTATTACCTACATGGACATTGTATAAATAAACCAGGAAAGGGAATGTCCTTGCTGTGTGTTGTATTCTAATTTGGTCTGTATTGATACATTGCAAACACGCAAGTTTTGCTGAATACTGATCACTAACCGTATAATGTTACCATATGTTTCCATTTTTTTCTTTCCACCAATTATCTATTCTAGCACCCAGGACGGCTATGAAATCCACCAGGATGAATACTCTTCATTGCTGTCTTCTGCTCTCTCTCTCTTTCTACCCTCCCGTTTCTTTCTATCTTATCCAGTGACGTCATAGCCAGAGATAGTCAGGTACAGTTGAACTTCGATATCTCGAACTCGAACTTCGGGATAACTCGAACTCGGATAACTCGAACTTCGGGATAACTCGAACTAAAAGTTCGGTCCTTCCAAAATCCTTCCAAATTTCTCTATTTTTTAAAATATATCACTACGCATATCTAGAAACACATTTCACAGCTTAATGCAGTTCTACAGTAATGCTGAAAGCTCCTGCAGGAGCTTTCAGCATTACTATAGACCTGCATTAAGCTATGAACTTGAGAAATTGGCCAGATTGCAAATCGGATAACTTCTGTTATCTCGAACTAATTTATATAGTCCCTTGAAGTTCGAGATATCGAAGTTCAACTGTATAGCTTCGAAATTTGGGAATAAACTAAAGCGGACAGTTACCGATTTAAACCCCAGTGGTGGTTTGCCATTGACTGTTCCATGGCGGTACTCTATATGTCTATGTACTTGTGCGCTTGTTGGTAAACCCCTGTGGTGGTTTTGCCATTGACTGTTCCATTGCGGTACTCTATATGTCTATGTACTTGTGCGCTTGTTGGTAAACCCCTGTGGTGGTTTTGCCATTGACTGTTCCATGGCGGTACTCTATATGTCTATGTACTTGTGCGCTTGTTGGTAAACCCCTGTGGTGGTTTTGCCATTGACTGTTCCATTGCGGTACTCTTTATGTCTATGTACTTGTGCGCTTGTTGGTAAACCCCAGTGGTGGTTTTGCCATTGACTGTTCCATGGCGGTACTCTATATGTCTATGTACTTGTGCGCTTGTTGGTAAACCCCTGTGGTGGTTTTGCCATTGACTGTTCCATGGCGGTACTCTATATGTCTATGTACTTGTGCGCTTGTTGGTAAACCCCTGTGGTGGTTTTGCCATTGACTGTTCCATGGCGGTACTCTATATGTCTATGTACTTGTGCGCTTGTTGGTAAACCCCTGTGGTGGTTTTGCCATTGACTGTTCCATTGCGGTACTCTTTATGTCTATGTACTTGTGCGCTTGTTGGTAAACCCCAGTGGTGGTTTTGCCATTGACTGTTCCATGGCGGTACTCTATATGTCTATGTACTTGTGCGCTTGTTGGTAAACCCCAGTGGTGGTTTTGCCATTGACTGTTCCATGGCGGTACTCTTTATGTATATGTACTTGTGCGCTTGTTGGTAAACCCCTGTGGTGGTTTTGCCATTGACTGTTCCATGGCGGTACTCTTTATGTCTATGTACTTGTGCGCTTGTTGAGGTTTGACATGTTTATCTCTTGTATTTGAGCGTTTGTTGTTGTTTTAGGTGTTTGTTTAGTTGTGCGTATGTTTGTGTGTGTGACTGTGGGGGTGCGTGCGTGCGTACGTGCGTGCGTGTATGACATGCTTTCTATCGATGTTTTGGTGGTGGTTGTGTCTTGTATGTCTTTTCCTGCTTGATCTTACTGTTTTTTGCTTACTAAAATTACAAATTATCAGTTTGGTAGCTTTTTTTGTTTTCAAAGTATTTCGTCAGTGATAACAGATCATTGTATAATATTCTAAGCGTATTTATTCGCGTTCTTCTTCTTTCACTGTTGGTGAAACTTTTGTATATTGAGTAACGTATTAGACACAGAATCATGTTTATATAGTAAAACCCCGCTAATGCGACCACCTAAAAGAGGTATAATTCTGGTTGCTAAATGCAGGTGGTAGTTTGATGCAGGACAAAAGTAATGCAGAAAGCTCCCAGAGGAGCTTTCTGCATTACTTGTGCCATGCATTAAGCAACCACCTGCTTATAAAGACACCCATGTTTAATCATTAAGTGGTCGTATTAGAGGGGTTTTACTGTATATTGATATTCTTTGAGATGAATTTTGTAGTCGACTATAATTTCAAACATGCTTAACGTTATGCAGATACCTTGTTGTCTTAATATAGTATGTATTTCTTTCAAAACAAATATTAGTGAACAGCTAATGAAAAAGTGCTCCAATGTTTCAACTTCATTACAGTGTCTATAAAGTGGAGATTCGATTAATTTCCATTTAAATAGATTTTCATTAGTCGGTACTATTTTATGAATAAGTTTTAATTCTATTGTCAACTAATACACTGTTTATCATAAAATAAAACGAATGCCAGTTAATCTTGCGATCGAAATTTGTTTCCCAAAATGAGTGCATATAGGGAGTTTCAAACTTGTCCTTAATGAATATTTGCCTCAAATGACCCTTGGTGTTTTCCAGGTCTCGCAGGAAACGCTTTGCAAGAAAGGCTTACCGGAAGAAGCTGTCGAGCTTATCTTGCCCTCGTGGAGAGAAGGGACAAAAAAGCCATACGGAGGTTATTTTAGCAAGTGGGTGCTCCTCTGCATATGTAGTGCAGGATAATCCCTCTATCACTTCCTTTTTGACTAGTCTGTACAATAAGGGATTGAGGTACAGTGGATTAAATACCGCAAAGTCAGCGATTTCGAGTGTGGTGAACGTTGTACATACTATTCTTTGAAACAATAATTGTCCTAATAAAGCACAAATATTCAAGTAAGCACTTCCAATATACACTTAGATAAAGCACAACTTTTCAAGTAAGCACTGCCAATATTCAATTGGCCTTTAAACAAAAGCATAAAACATTCAAGATAGCACTTCCAATATACACTTAGATAAAGCACAAATGTTCAATACGTTGCGTTCGATGTTGACGTCAGTTTTGAAAATCGCGTATTTTTGCGTATAAAATATATGACATCTCTGCAAATAATTACAGCACCAAAATGAAATTTATATTGCCGGAAAGAGCTAAACACTACCTTGCCGACTATTATAGTTTTACGTTTCTATGTGTTTCTCCATTGATTTTATAATGAAAAACTATCGGCGACGTCGTCATTTTTCCGCGGGTGAGATGTAATACAAAACGGGTGTCTGCAATATTCAAAACCTATTTTATTGTTGCGTGTGTGTATATTTTTTCCGGGAAGATCACCAGATGACGTTACGTCGTTTCAGCTTCACGTTGCTACAACGTCCGGACAATAAAATAGTACATGAACAGTTACAATTCTATAAAATCAACAATGAGGAAAAGCAGAGATTTTAGAAATAAAATCACCAACATGTTGAGTGTTATGTTGTATTCACAGCAAAATTAGGGGTTTTTAAAGTATCATATATGTTGTAAAAGTACATTTGATATGCTTAAAAATGATATATGTTAACCAGAAATTTAGTAACTGGAATAACGCGAAAAACGTGAATATAAATGTCTAGTCACTATGTAACACAAGGGGTAAAATGTCGACAAATTACCATAGTGTGTATCTTCGTTCTTAATTTGTGAAATTGTACCTGAACCAAACAAAAATATATTTGGAAGATAAAAAGTACATGTGTCCATAAACATAATAATATAATTTTCGGGAAGTTCAAACAATATTTTGGTGCTTAATAGCGGAACTAAAATGTCTAGCCATGATGTGACGCTCACGTCACTATGAGCGCGGAATCGACGTCGAGTATCTCTAAACATTTTTACTCACAACTTTCTTAATATTTGAAGGATTTTAACAAAAAAAGACGCATGCCTACACCTATCAACCGTACATCGTCTCATGTTCGGTTCGGGAAATTAGGATAGATAGAGTGTGCACAAAGTGGAAATGCGCAGTTTCCAGGATAAAAACAGGTCAGTATACGCAGTTCCGGTTTACACAAAAAATATTCAACATATTGTACCAAGTCTTACATATAACGATGTATGGTTCATTGGAGCGGGTACTCGTCATTATTTCGTTAAATTCTTTCAAAAAGTATGAACGTTATAAAATATTTCCTACGTCGATTCCGCGCTGTTCGTATTACATCTCGTACAACGGTACGATAGTTTGGTATCGACATTAGAAATGCTTGTATCTAAAGTATGTACAAATGAACGACAAGTAATAAATACATATTATTTGTATCGATAACAAATTGGTTTCAATTGTATACTATGTACATCTATTTAAATTATTTCTTAAAGTTTGGTCCAAGATGTTGCTAATCACGCAAACTCGCCCTGTTTGACGTCGTAAACGGGACACCAGACGGCAACGTACTGTGGTTGCGATATTATTTTTCAGAATGGCGTCATATCAACTGCAGTTCTAAAACCTCGCACAAACATTCACCACAGGTCACTGTAAACACATATCAAACATAAAGAAAATCGAGTGTTTATTTAATTGACAGAAATAGAACATGATTTGAAACCGCTGTTTCTGGTCTTATTAATACTATTTTTCTTAATCCGTGTGTGTTAATATTATACTTTTTATATGAAAATGTCAGAAATTTATTACCGAATAATTACATGTATTACTTTTAAATATCGGACAATTTATTTACAAACAACATGCATTTGAGTAACACTGCTGACATCACGGCGTCGCAGTAACGGCGTTACGCATATTGACGTCCAATATACACTTGGATTTAACACAAAGCAACAAAATATTCCAGATAGCACTTCCAAATCTCGCTTTAAGTTGGTATATTAAATAGTTGCTTAGCACCAGCAAACCGAATCTTCATTATTATAACACCTCTTTTTGAATAACCTAATTGTAATGCAGGCGAGAAATGAATAAGGGCCTTTAGCCTGCATTCATATCTCTCCCACCGCCCAAAAGCGGCAGCGAGGCCTAACAAGAGGTTCACGCCCCCTACCTTGTCTTTTAATTAGATGGTAAACCATGGCTGGTAGCCGCGCAGGAAATCACATAAACCCATTTTTATATTTGCAACAGTGTTGCCCGTATTCAAAAAATGCATAATCCGCCATATAGTATGTACTATTAAAAGGTAAATTCATGTGGCACAGGTAAACATAAACCCCTATTTCTTTACCAGCTTGACTGCATTAGTGTTTGACTGCTTTTTAGCAGAGCACAGACCTGAGCCCATTTCCCAATCTCGTGGAAGAATTTCAGACCAAATAATCTTGGTGATAAGTATATTGTCTAAGGAATGTAAAAAGGTTGAATAATGTATCAAGATACAAGAATTGTTAATTTGAGTCGGGTTTATGACAAGAAACATTAGCTATATCAGAAGCTATTTGCCGACCATAGTACCAAAAACACTTTAAAACAAACAGCCTGTAAATAAGTTGCATGTAGAAAATAAATACATATAAGATATATAGATATATCTAAAATCTCAAGTTTAATAAAATATAAATATGTGTTACAATTAAAGATTCTAACAAGATTCCCATAAATCTTAAGATCTAAGACTATATTGTGTTAAAATTATAAACCAGACATAATTGGATCAAGGGAAGTAATGCTGACGCGCTTAAAATTGTCTACAACAGATTAGCCTCCCTTAATCATATCAGTGAGGCCCAGACATTGCCTCCTATGTGCAACAAAATAATGAATCTGGGGCGTCCATTTCTAATAAGGTTACCAATTTCTGCTGAGACTTTCGCAGCACCCCAGTCAACAGTCAAATATCTGCCGACCATCGAATACTGAAGAAAACGGAGTACTTTGTAGGCGTCAGATAGTATTTTGTCTGCAGACCAGTTTAATTTCGAGGTCGTGGCTGAAGCAGCCAAACTAAAACTGAGATGAATAGTTTGCAATGTGTCGATCCCAGACATTAAGGACTCTTTCAAATGTTGCTGAAATTGGAAACCGTGTGATAGTTTGGCCATTGTAGTGTCAAAAGAGGGGCCTGGTAGCCATGCCTAGCTGATATATATGTTGTTAGTGCTCGAATGGGACAAATGGTATTGTTATATTGTTGCATGGGGCGTACTGTCGACCGCTTGCCCAGCTGGTCGGCTTTTGAAACCTTAAGTGAATTAAAAATTTCCATTCTGGTCTCACTGCATAACGTGAATGCTCAATACTTTGCACATATTAATTTCATCATGTGACAGAAAAGCAATAAATAAAACATTTACCTGTATAGATGGGGTGGTCTCTGGCCACCCATTGCCATACATCCCAAAGCTTGGGCAGGCAAGTGGTATATCTATATGACCATTGGTGTTTTGGCTAAAGAGGGGTTAATTATTCATCCTGCCTCAGCCTTGAATTCAGATAGAAAATCCGATGGGATAATTTGAGCTTCTAGGTCCGTGTCTCGAGCTGTATGCCTAAAGCAAGCAGGACCGCTGCTGACGAGTAATTGAATTGGCCACTGTATTGTGCCTGGAAGGAACAAGATCTTGCCTGAAAAGCAATGTTATGCTTTCCAAACATACAGATTGAAACAAATGGGCAAAAAAATGCATAAACCGTTTGGATTTCGTAGACTACTTGGTCAGTACTTGGACCCAAGCCTCATTATGCATGAGCATGTGAACTTCCCTGTTGTTCGAGTGTTCCCCTAGAGATGGACAGTCAACAGAACGAGGATCTGTGCGAGGAAAGACATATTGCGCAAGATTGGGTGACTGGACCAAGCCTCGGGCCATAGAAAAAGGACCACTGACCATCTAGGAGGCAAGTGACTCCAGAACCGAACGCACCAGCTGTGTGTTTATAGATGCAACATAGTGCCTGAGAACCAAACCGCTAATTAAATACATTAATAGTGTTTTCCCCAGGGAAATGTCTGTTGAAAAGGGCACTTTTACGAATGACAAACCATCTTATTAGGGCATTGGAACATTTGCCATTTTGGGATATTACATTGTTATGTACTCTTCTATTCCTTATGCTATTCTCTATTCTATTCCCAACACCATCTACCATATCAAATTTACATTGTCTTATTCCTATTCCTTAATCTATTCCACACTATTCTTTATTCTATTCTCTACCAATCCCCATTTCACTCATTCCTGTCTATTCCTTATTCTATGCTCTATTCAATGTTCGTCCCCATCTACAATATACACATATTTGGTAATATTATTATTCCTATTCCTTGTTATTTAATTCCATTTATTTAATCTATTATCATTCTCTTTACAATTATTATGACTATTTATATTATTGTGATTGTATCATGTTATTATTGTATTATTATTATTGTCAGTATTGTATTATGATTATTATCATTCAATCCTTTTTTGTAAATAAGTCATGGTGAATACAATATCTCCTTTGAACTTTATATTCTTTAGTAAGCAATTTTAATAAGTCACAATGAGTCTGTTAAAGTCCCATTCAGTCATTTTTTCAAGAAATGAGCAGCTTTGAGCCTTATCAACTACACGAAAATTTACTCAGAAGTATGTTCACTGATCTTTCCAAGCCATTATTATTTTATAGACAATTGCTACCACTACAGAACCAATGTCATGTATTTCATTTGCAAAATAAATGTGACCGAAGTTTGGCGCTATCTGAATATTGGTACACTCTCCTTTGCAATTTATAGTTTCATTACTGGTTTGAAATGTGCATCATATCTGGGCAAATAAAGGCATCATTTGTACTGGTACTATGGGGGTAGGAAAAATGGATTATCAAACGCCAGCTGCCGTCTGATTGTGGTACCCCACCCACTGGAAAAATACAAATTTGGATATGGTGGTGCTGTGGAGGGGCCGGCTATTCTGCCAAATGATATTCATCAGGTTATTTTATTTTATTTTTTTTACTCGCAATTCTGATTTATAATCGAAGGCAGATTTGAGGTTCCGACATGCAAAAGCAGATTTAGTGCCGGAATATTGCATTTGGAAACAGTGTTCTAAGCCATAAATCAGGTATTATATAGTTTTGTAAACAGTGTTTTAGATTCTGAACTTTAATTGGGAATCAACCGAAATGTCAACAATGATAAAGGTCTTGTGAGCAATTAGAAACAATGGTATCATAACTGAGCCAACCCAAGCCCCTATGCTGCCTAGGTGAAAGGCGAGTAACAGAAAAATATTCTGTTTGGGCTTTGGTTGGGTGTGCAGTAACGTGAACACCTCTATGCATCAGTCTGTTCTTCAATATTAGTAATTTTCTAGACAAATGTCGGGGCCGTTGCCAGTACGTCCTCTAGATCACATTTCTGTACTCTAAATGGTAATATCGAGCTACTGCCGGTTGAAACGATATCCCGATGGCAACCACCACAACAAGAGTACCGCATACGGTACATAATACGCCCACTTGCAAACTTTCTCTGATTCAACATGCCTTATAAGTGTTGACATTTCCTAATCTGTGCTTCAGATCTTGATTTCCATATTAAGGTGATACTATTTTTTAAAAAAAATGAAGTGAATATCTTATTAAATAAAAAAGTTACAGCTAATCCTCATATTTGCAGATTTTTGTAAAGTGCAACGGCCATAACTCTGTAAAGACAAACTGAATGAACCTCAAAATAAACTCAGCTTCAGATTTTGTTGCTTAAAACATTTGTGTTAAGTTTCATTTATATCATTTTAATAGTTTTCCCAGAAAACAACAGACAAACTAACAGTTGATCGACAAACAAAGCAACGAACACATAAATTTCAAGGACCATAACTTTAGAATAAAATTACTTACCAAAAAACCCGCAATATATGTGAAAATTCATATTAAGGTTTAACCATATAAAAAAATTGAAGTAAACATCATTTCAAATGAAAAAGTTAAGGCCATCCTCATATTGCATAGACTTGCATTATTTCTTTTAAGTGCAAGGGCCATAACTCCAAAACGACAAATCAAATGAACCTCAGAATCGACTCAGCTTCAGATCTTGATGCATTAAACATTTATGTGAAGTTTCATGAATATCTGTCAAATAGTTTTCCCAGAAAACAGCGGACAAACTATTTGCATGTATTTGCATTATTTTTTAAGGACACGGGCCATAACTCTGAAACGAAAAATCAAATGATCCTCAGAATCAACTCAGCTTCAGATCTTCATGCATTAAACATTTGTGTGAAGTTTCATTAATATCTCTCAAATACCGGTAGTTTTCCAAGAAAACAGCGGACAAACTATTTGCATGTATTTACATTATTTTTTAAGTAAAAGGGCCATAACTCCGAAACCACAAATCAAATGAACCTCAGAATCGACTCAGCTTCAGATCTTCATGCATTAAACATTTGTGTGATGTTTCATGAATATCTGTCAAATAGTTTTCCCAGAAAACAGCGGACAAACTATTTGCATGTATTTGCATTATTTTTTAAGGACAAGGGCCATAACTCTGAAACGAAAAACAAATGATCCTCAGAATCAACTCAGCTTCAGATCTTGATGCATTAAACATTTGTGTGAAGTTTCATTAATATCTGTCAAATAATTTTCCCAGAAAACTGCGGACAAACAAAATGTTGACGGACGAAGGAACGAACGGACGAACGGACAGGGCCACGCCAATATACGACCACCTTTATTAGGTGGGCGTATAAAAATAGCATGCCGTCTTACAGCTCATTGAAGAGACTTGTACGCCCTCCAGACTAAATAGCCAGTATGGGCCCCAGAACAATGTGTGGTGTGAACTCGGGAAGAAAGGTGTAACTCGACTGGCCGTGGGATTTTGTCGCGGGCGTTTTGACCTACCCCTAATCCCAACGTCACACCGACACTGAGCAATGGAGCCGGTTTCCAAACAAGACTACCAGAATCACATGTCCACCCTTAGTGTGTCCTCCCGTTCTAAACATTTTAATACAATCATCTTGTCAAGAATTGGATATATTCTCTAAAGGCTAGGGGGGGGGGGGGGGGGGGGGTTCACGTGATAGCATTATCTCACTCATGCGATGCTGGTAGATAGTAGGGACTAACAAAATAAACATAAACTTCCAGGTAAGTTTCGTTAACGAGTCAATTTTGACACGAAAATCTTCCCTTTTATCGTAGATTCAAATCTAAAAAAGAAGCAGCTGAACTGAGTCTACACTGTTTGAAATGCAAAAAAAATCCGTTTCCTGGAGCCCGGGTCAAATGCATGATGAAACTGAACAAATAAGGGGAACAAATAGCAACAATATGTGTCAGAATTTCTTGATAAAGTTTTAATTAATTTAGTTCAGTTAACAGGCAGATAACAAAAGCTGTCCGCAGACAGCGCGCTCCACTTTCTTTAGTGCTGGATAGTGTAGTGGAAGTCTAACTCAGAAATGGGAGATAACTATAGCAAAATTAAGTTTAGGGTTACCTGCCCTTGTGAAATGGGCCCCCCTTGTAATAGTTAATATGTATACCAAAGTTGAACCAAATATCTTGGGACAGTTTCTGAGACATAGACCTGAACATAAAACTTAACCAACAATGAAAAATCTAAGTCGAAAAAGGAGCATAACTATGGCAAAATTAATTTTGGGGTTACCTACCCTTGTGAAATGGGTTCCCCTTGTGATAGTAAACATACATACCAAATATGAACCAAATATCTTTGATGGTTTCTGAGAAAAGGGACCTTAACAAAAAGGTTAACCAACGCCGACGCCGACGCCGACGCCGACACCGACACCGACACCGACGCCGACGAGAGGGTCATGACAATAGCTCCACTTTTTGAAAAAGTGGAGGTAAAACTTGTTTTCCGTTTTACTTATGTAGCTATACAGATCAAACATGTTCTTGTATACCATTATAAATCTTAAGATAGTCAATATTCACACATACTTCCAATTCTAACATGAATATTCAGGCGTAGAAAGGCGCATTTATGGAGTAAAGAGTTAAATCGTTCGCTGCTAATGTCATCTCTGTGATTACCTTTGTAACCCGGCGCCTGATAAGGATCCGGACTCTAACTTGCTATGATTATGTTTTTCAAAACGAAAAAAAAAGAAAAATCAAAAAGAAATAAAGCAGACAGCACATTTTGCAGACGACAATATTTGGCAGCAAGAGTTAATAGCATGCAAAAACAAATCGCCTACAACAATTCTCAATGTATTGTTGTTTTGGGGCTTTTAATAAAAGGAGTGTCAAACAATTTAGTTCTTGATAAGACGCCGAACATTTGTCTGATCTGGATCAAAACTGTTTGCAAAAGTCACCAAAAATTGGCCCATAGTGGTGTAAAATCGCCATTTGCCTTCCAGTTGTCAAGTGAAGTCCACTTTAACAAAATCATCGACATAAAAAATGTACTTTTTGCACAATAAAAAAGGCAATAAGCTGGAATTTATTTCACATAAATAATACAAATTTGTTTTAGCAACTTGAAGGACATCTCAACAAAAAGGCATAAAAAATCTTCTTTCAACTAGAATTAATTTGGAGTGAAAACACCATTAAAGTATTCATTATCCTATTTACGTGTCATATCAAAACTGAAAAAAACTTTAGTGAGAAACCTCACATACCCCACACCGCCACATTATCATAGAAAAAAAAGTAATTCCCATGGCAGATTCTTCTGAAAATCGAACTCATCTTAGCTTTTATTCATGAAAATTCTTATGGCAAATTTGAGATATATTGGTCAAGAAATGAAAGTGCTATATGAGCAACAATGTAATATAAATCACGGACGGACGGACTGACGTGGGTCGGTCGGGCGGGCTGACGGACGGAAGTGTCAAAAACTATATGCCCCGTGCAGCTTCGTTGGGTGGCGTATACTTATTACTATTAATATCAGTAGTAGTAGTAGTAGTTGTACTGTTATCATCATTATTGTTATTATCATCATCATCATCCACATCTACATCACCACCATCATCATCGACTTCATCATCATTGTTGCCATCATTATCATCAGCTTCGTCACAATAACTAGTATCGTCATGTCTTATACAATGATATTTGAAAAGATACTGCCCATGCAATATTTTGTCCGTTTATTCTTTGCAATTAACATAACATTTTGCGAGAGAGTTTAAATTTCTGGGTAAAATGAATACTATACACGGAACATGTTTATATGTTTCATTGGCCACACACCAAGAAACACATGTGAAAAAAATACACCTATACTAAAATTTTGATCCAGTGTTATTTTCACTACTTCCAATTCGATCAAGCTTTTGAAAAACTATTGACCAAACAGTTAGATTTTAATGAGACGCCGAGTTACCCAGCGCCTCACCAGGATCTAGTCTGTTTGCAAATGTTACTGAGCTCGGGGATGACGCCGAGTTACCCAGCGCCTCACCAGGATCTAGTCTGTTTGCAAATGTTACTGAGCTCGGGGATGACGCCGAGTTACCCAGCGCCTCACCAGGATCTAGTCTGTTTGCAAAAGTTACTGAGTTCGGGGATAACGATGTACAGTAAAAACTCTCTATAACGACCAGCAAATTACATCAAGTATTTTGTGTTAAAGGCAGGTGGATGCTTAAAGCAATGTGAAAGTAAAACAGAACGCTCCTATAGGAGCGCTCTGTTTTACTTTCACCTTGCTTTAAGCAGCCAACTGCCCTATATACCATCTAATTAACACAATTTAGTGGTCGTTCTAAAGAGGTTTTACTGTATAATGGTATCAGTGCAGTTAGCTGCCCTATTATCCCGGTGTATAATGGTATCAGTGCAGTCAGTTGCCCTATTATCCCGGTGTATAATGGTATCAGTGCAGTCAGTTGCCCTATTATCCCGGTGTATAATGGTATCAGTGCAGCCAGTTGCCCTATTATCCCGATGTATAATGGTATCAGTGCAGTCAGTTGCCCTATTATCCCGGTGTATAATGGTATCAGGGCAGTCAGTTGCCCTATTATCCCGGTGTATAATGGTATCAGTGCTGTCAGTTGCCCTATTATCCCGGTGTATAATGGTATCAGTGCTGTCAGTTGCCCTATTATCCCGGTGTATAATGGTATCAGTGCTGTCAGTTGCCCTATTATCCCGGTGTATAATGGTATCAGTGCAGTCAGTTGCCCTATTATCCCGGTGTATAATGGTATCAGTGCTGTCAGTTGCCCTATTATCCCGGTGTATAATGGTATCAGTGCAGTCAGTTGCCCTATTATCCCGGTGTATAATGGTATCAGTGGTGTCAGTTGCCCTATTATCCCAGTGTATAATGGTATCAGTGCAGTCAGTTGCCCTATTATCCCAGTGTATAATGGTATCAGTGCAGCCAGTTGCCCTATTATCCCGGTGTATAATGGTATCAGTGCAGTCAGTTGCCCTATTATCCCGGTGTATAATGGTATCAGTGCAGTCAGTTGCCCTATTATCCCGGTGTATAATGGTATCAGTGCTGTCAGTTGCCCTATTATCCCGGTGTATAATGGTATCAGTGCTGTCAGTTGCCCAATATGTCTGATAGTCGTATTCCCTCTCCACGAAGTGTTTGGGAAGTTGCATCAATAATCTGTAAATAAAAACAAATCACAAGATAATACTGTTATAAAGATACAAAAAACAACTTGCGAGAAACAACAGAAATATGCATAATAAACAAGATAATTACAAGAAGTAAACACGGCAATCACGTGTGATGAACAAGATAAATACGTGTGATAAGTTTTGAAGCCACTGTGATAGAGCATTTGCTAAAGAGCAAATGCTCTATTTATCACAATTGTTTTAAAAGGTGAATTTTACATAGGCGACAATATGGGAGAATGGCTTACATAGGCGACAATATGGGAGAATGGCTTACATAGGCGACAATATGGAAGAATGGTTTACATAGGCGCAAATATGGGGGAGTGGTTTACATAGGCGCCAATATGGGGGAATGGTTTACATAGGCGAAAATATGGGGGAGTGGTTTACATAGGCGCCAATATGGGAGAATGGTTTACATAGGCGAAAATATGGGGGAATGGTTTACATAGGCGCCAATATGGGAGAATGGTTTACATAGGCGCAAATATGGGGGAATGGTTTACAGAGGCGCCAATATGGGAGAATGGTTTACAGAGACGCCAATATGGGGGAATGGTTTACAGAGGCGCCAATATGGGGGAATGGTTTACAGAGGCGCCAATATGGGAGAATGGTTTACATAGGCGCCAATATGGGAGAATGGTTTACATAGGCGCAAATATGGGGGAGTGGTTTACATAGGCGCCAATATGGGGGAATGGTTTACATAGGCGAAAATATGGGGGGAATGGTTTACATAGGCGCCAATATGGGAGAATGGTTTACATAGGCGAAAATATGGGGGAATGGTTTACATAGGCGCCAATATGGGAGAATGGTTTACATAGGCGCAAATATGGGGGAATGGTTTACAGAGGCGCCAATATGGGGGAATGCTTTACAGAGGCGCCAATATGGGAGAATGGTTTACAGAGGCGCCAATATGGGGGAATGGTTTACAGAGGTGCCAATATGGGGGAATGGTTTACAGAGGCGCCAATATGGGAGAATGGTTTACATAGGCGCCAATATGGGGGAATGGTTTAACCTATTAATGACCTATTAATCTTAACATGAAATCAAACAGAGTGAAAATCGGTTTAATTTATATCAAACATAGAGTTCTGCTTCTAATAAAATTCCAATTTTAATGCTTTTGTAAGTATAAATTCCAATAAACTTCACGACCTGATTCGCACTAGCAAACTGCTCGGATCCAGATTTGACACTCAATGATTCGGTGTCTCATCAGGATCAAAGCTGTTTGACACTTAGTCAATAGTTTCTCAAAAGCTTGGTCGAATTGAAGAAGTCACTAGATCCAAATCTGAGCAGACATTTTATATTTCTCTCGACCAACCTTTACTAGCACATAGTCTCCAGGTTGTGGATGCCGAATGGCGTCACTATCTCTAAGAGGCTCCAAAGGGAAAACAACACCTATGCCCGCATCATTTCTGCCGAACAGGTCAGCCTCCGACCTCCGACTGGTCTGTGAATAAACAAAAGTGTAACTGTAGGGCTAAAGAATAACAAAGTCACAAGTATAACTAATAGTTATAGACCAACCCAAACAAGTGTATAACAGGGTCAGGGGCTTACACAGTCACAAGTATTACTGATAGTTATAGGCTAACACAGACACAGTCACAAGTATAACTGATAGTTATAGACTAACACAAATACAAGTATTACAGGGTCAGTGGCTAACACAGTCACAAGTATTACTGATAGTTACAGGCTAATACAGACACAAGTATAACATAGTTATAGGCTAACACAGTCACAAGTATAACATAGTTATAGGCTAACACAAATACAAGTATATCAGGGCCAGGGTCTTACACAGTCACAGGTATTACTGATAGTACAGGCTAACACAGACACAGTCACAAGTATAACTGATATTTATAGACTAACACAAATACAAGTATACAGGGTCAGGGGCTTACAAAGTCACAAGTATTACTGATAGTTACAGGCTAACACAGACACAGTCACAAGTATAACTGATAGTTATAGACTAACACAAATACAAGTATTACAGGGTCAGGGGCTAACACAGTCACAAGTATTACTGATAGTTACAGGCTAACACAGACACAAGTATAACATAGTTATAGGCTAACACAGTCACAAGTATAACATAGTTATAGGCTAACACAAATACAAGTATAACAGGGTCAGGGTCTTACACAGTCACAGGTATTACTGATGGTACAGGCTAACACAGACAGTCACAAATATAACTGATATTTATAGACTAACACAAATACAAGTATAACAGGGTCAGGGGCTTACAAAGTCACAAGTATTACTGATAGGTACAGGCTAACACAGATACAGTCACAAGTATAACTGATATTTATAGACTAACACAAACACAAGTATAACAGGGTCAGGGGCTTACACTGTCACACGTATTACTGATAGTTACAGGCTAACAAGCACAAGTATAACTGACAGTTATAGAAAGGCATAGGCTGACACAGTATAACTGCATGACAAGGTTGACGCAAACACAACTATAACAGAAATCCATAGGTCAACACAGTCACAAGAATAACTGATATTATTGGCTAACACAAACCTTATAGTGTGACCACTCTTTAGAGAATCGTCTCGAAGAGACGATTCGAAAGACTTTAAGAGTTGTAACAACACATGGTTTGGTGAAGAAATGAAGAAGTTATTCTTGAAAATGTTTTAATTTACGCATCTTATCTGTACCTCTGAATGTTCATGTAAGAAATAATGATATCGTGATTATTAATACATTTATTTTTATAATGGCATATGAACCCAGGACATGTTTGGTCAGGTAGAATATATTAATATATAATAAATCAACAGAGCAGACCCAGAGCATACGGCTCCTATAGGAGCCTCTGACTTGGGCCTAGTCTGCAAAGGCTTGAAAAGGCGAATGTATCACGTAAAGAGTTAAGATATGGCAATCCTATCTAAAGTAATAAAGCGGAAACACCGAAGTTGACGCCACCCACCAGTCCGCTCGCACGACCGCCCATCTTGACAATGAATTCGCCAATCTAATAGCATTTAGTTTTAATTCTAATTTTTGCAGACCAAAGTAATGCCTAGTGTACATTTGCCCTGCGATGAGTTTAAGGCGTCCTGTAGACTCGTCGTAAGGTCATTTCCGCGCGGTCTCCGTACGGAGGCAGACGGTCGTCGTACGATTTTTGTACGGATTCCCGAGCGCAACAGCCTGCGATTTGTCATAAAAAAAGTTACACAATTTTTCAAAAATCCACAACCCGTAAACACGTGGTTACGGGCATCGAACGATATCCGCACGGGCATCGTAAGGAGGCTGCGCGAGGATTGTACGGCAAACGCTCGATATTCGGTAGACAGCTGAAAAATCGTGCGGCGGTCGTACGGTCATCGCAACGCTCGATGTCCCTGCAATAAACGTGAAACCGTCCACGTATTGCACGGTCATCCTGAGGCAACCTCACAGCGACTGCACGATGGCCGTGTGGCGATTTTGAGATTTCGGGTGGGTACATATTCATTTGACATTTCCCGCCTTTAATCGTCTAATTATAGAAGATGGAACAACCCCTCGGGCACAGAGCTGCCTACCTCAGGTTGCAGTTGAAGCAGGTCATTAGACGGGAGCAGGCTTTGACTGCAGTCCTTGTCGTCTTAGAAAAGGTCCGACATAGGCTTATTTTTAAGGACTACAAATTGGACAAAAATATGCTGAAAATGACACAGAACTCCTTTTATTGTACACAGTAGGGCGCTTGGCTACACCGTTGAATGATCATCGTACAGTCTTCGCACGGAAGCCGCACGGGCTCCGTACGATTGCCGTATCCAACCTTGCGGAGACCGTGCAGTCATGGCACGATCCGTACGGTCGTCGCTCAGTCATCGTACGGGTAAGCTAGGCTTTACTAATGCTTAGTTTACATTTGCCCTGCGAAGAGTTTACGGCGCCCGTAGACACGTCGTAAGGCCAAAACCGCACGGTCTCCGTACGAAGGCATACGGTCGCCGTACGATTTTCTTACGGATTCCCGGGCGCCGTAGCCTCTACGAATTATAAATTAAAGTTATACATATATTCAAAAATCGCAAGCCCGCAGCCCGTAAACACGTGGTTACAGACATCGTACGACCTCCGCACGGGCATCGTACGGAGGCCGCGCGAGGATCGTGCGGAAAACGACCGATTTTCGGTGGACATGTAGCAAAACAAGAGGGCCATTGGCCCTATATCGCTCACCTGAGTTACAGTAATATATTGACAATGTTAATTTTTCACTGGACAACATTTCTAGCAGATGATAGAAGCTTAGTGCACTGCTTTCACCCTTCCACTGCTGAATAAACTTGAACTGGATTCAGATCTAATACCAAGTGACTGGTTGACCAAGATCTAAACTGTTTACAACTTGTGACAATTTTGCCTTAGGTCAAAATGCCTAAAACTGGTCTTTGAGAAATTCAAATGACGTCAATAAAGCTATGCAATTATACCTTGATCCAGGTATATAGGCAACTAAAGTGTTAGGCAGTACATAATGCCAGTTTTTGTGTGAAATGACCAATAAAAATATCTTTAAAAATAGTTTAACCCTTTCCCTCATATAAACCTTTTTTACGCATTAGCAAACAGAGTAGACCCAGATCAGACGAGTCCTACGGAAGCTGTCTGATCAGGGTCTGCTCTGTTTCTTTTGACACAATATAGATCTGATTTTACAGTTTTTGTCAAAGCAAAAACTTCTCTTCACATAAATAATGTGTTTTACGCATTAAAAATAAGAGTAGACCCAGATCAGACGGCTCCTATAGAAGCTGTCTGATCAGGGTCTGCTCTGTTTGCATTTGACTATATATAGATTTGATTTTACAGGTTTTTATCAAAGCTAAAACTTCTATATATGGATGACGTTTTTACGCATTAGCAAACAGAGTAGACCCAGATCAATTTTTGTGAAAGCAAACAGGTAAAGGGTTAATATGTGTTTAGAAATAATTCTAGTTTTAGGTGTGAATATCTGATGATAAGTCAATTAAACGGGTCATTAGTTTTTTTAACAATTGAAATTGAGAAGAGTTACTCATTTTTTGAGTAACATTAATTATTGATTGACAATAATTTTGATTAACTTAAGACATTATTTGTTTTAAAAATCAAATTAAAATAAATACAATTAGTAGCAAGGAGAAAAGACTTTATTAAACACCTAAATTTCAACTAAATGCAATTAATGAAGACTCGCATAATAAAATTTATTAAAATAAATGATCATAATGGAACTATTTTTTTTCCCAATCACATAAATTAACTGCAGAAACAAACATAACATTGTGCAAAGACCTATGATAACATCTAGCTGTGAAATTCCCTGTGTAGCACCACAAATCACTCACACTACACACTATTGGGTTAATGGGTCAACATTCCTTTCAAAATGCTTTTAATTTTTCGTCTGCAACAAAAAGTTATTGTCATCTGCTTCAATTCTTAAAATAAACTTACTTTCATTTTTTTGCAAAAATATGGTTAAGATGACAAACAGTTTGGATCCTGATGAGACGCCGCATTATGCGGCCTCTCATCTGGATCCAAACTGTTTGCATAGGTAATCACACTTTCACCACTAGCGTGCAATGAGTTAAGAGTCATGCATTGACCTGGAGAGATTTTACTGCCCAGTGATGTAACCTTTTAACTGTAGTTTCTGATGTGAAGAAGTCTATTTAACCCTTAATTTCCCTCATATAAACTTGTTTTCACGCATCTGCAAACAGAGTAGACCCAGATAAGGTGGCTCCTATAGGATCAGGGTCTGCTGTTTGCTAATGGAGTTTGATAGATCTGTTTCTATGCCTTCTAAAACAGCTACACTGATCCACCTTCCATATTTTATTATAAATAGTTATAAATAGAATAACTATTCAGGAGGTACTAGAACTCCAATGCAGTTATCTCCCTTTGTCCCTTATGGCTATGCTGATGAGACAAGGGAAATAACTGTGAGGAAATTGCTAAGGGGGAAACTTTTTAACTGTAGTCTAAAGCCCCAGGGTGAGACCATTTTTGGCCCAGGGGTCATTATTTGAACAAACTGGGTAGTGGTATATTAGGTGATTCTTCATACCAAATATCTTAGCTCTAGATTATGTGGTTTCAGACAAGAAGATTTTTAAAGGTTTCCCTATATAAGTCTATGTAAAAATTACAAGCCCCAGGGCAGGCCATTTTTGGCCCGGGGGTCATCATTTTAACAAACTTGGTAAAGGACCATTAGATGATGCTATATACCAAGTACCAAAGCTCTAGAAATTGTAGTTTCAGAGAAGAAGAGTTTTAAAGATTTAAAAAAAAAAACCTTTAAAAGTAGTGGGGCGGGGCCATTTTTTGCCCGGGGGTCATGATTTGAACAAACTTGATAGAGGACACCCTAAGGTACATTTCTGTGAAATTTAGTTGAACTCCTCCCATTGGTTTAGGAGGAGAAGTCATTTGAAATAAAAGTGATTGGACAGACAGACGGACAGACGGACGACAGGCGGTCACAATAGCTCACCTTGAGCCTTTGGCTCAGGTGAGCTAAAAAATCGTACAGCGACCGTACGGTCATCGCAATATCACCGCTAGGCTTCCTCCGCTCGGTGTCCGTGCGATACCCGTGAAATCGTACGTACATCGCACGGTCATCCTGCGGCAACCTCATGGCGACCGCACGATGGCCGTGCGGCGGTTTTGAGATTTATGATGGGTGCATATTTATTTGACATTTCCAGCATTAATAGTTTGTATATCTATCGAATATGCAACAACCCAATTGGTCTTCGTATGGAACCCACAAAGGCTCCGTCCGGGCTCCGCACGGGCACCGTACGAATGCCTTATCCAAGCGGAGACAGCACGATGACTGCACGGAGATCGCACCATCTCCGTACGGTCGCTGCTCAGTCATCGTACGGATAAGCCCCGATCAGTATACACAAATAATCGTACGATGACCGTAGACAACGTAGACAAAAACATCGCAGCCCGTAGTCTTCTACGATGCCAAACAAAATCGTAGGAAAATCGCAGAGACAGAAATCGTATGGCCTCCGTGGCAAATGTAAACTAGGCATTAGGTGAAAGAAGTATTGAAGTTGTCTGTGTTATTGATTTACGCCGTACCTGATACAGAACAATAGGGCTTAATCCAACTCCGGGGGATTATCAATTGATATCAAAGTTTTGATCACATTAGAAGCTAGATTAACTCTTTGCACACTAGCGGCGAATTCGGGATTAACTATGTTAAAGTTTGGATCCTGATGAGACGCCGAATAACTCAGAATCCGAACTGTTTGTCATTCTGGTTGTGTTTATGTAAAACACAGTGACACATTGAGTTTTTGAAACAAACGGAAGAAACAATGACTGAAAATTGTAACAGACATTTTTCCTAACTAAAATTTATTTATACACGACGATGCGTTATAAAGTAGAACCTGTCTTGAGCGGCCATCAAAAAGAGGTCTAATTATGGGTCAATTAGGCAGGTGATAGCTTAATGCATGTCAAGCAGAAAGCTCCTGTAGGAGCTATTGGCATTATTTATGCCCTCCATTAAGCAACCATCTGCTTTTTAAGATGCCTATGTTCAATAAATGAATGCCTGATTATGACAAGTTCTTCTGAAGATGATACTGTGATTGCCAAATTAGACTGGAATCACTGGTACGCAATGAATGTACTTGCAAGAATTATTTGGAGAAACTGTTACAATAGCACATGAACACGTGAATATTTTGCCATGGCAATACAACAATAAAATACAGTACAAATCTAAATCTACAAAAGTACAATCTAACTGGCGAACAGTATCGACCGTGATCAGACAACACGTTTTGCAGCATCTGATCTTGAGCAAAACAGCTCGCATGGGCCAGCAGAGGTCGTTTCCAGCACCAAGATGGTTAATTTCAACGAAAGAGAAATGGCGCTGGGGGGGGGGGGGGGGTTGTTAAATTAGTTAAAAGTAAACGTAGTCAGCTCGTAACATGCACTGTAATTAAACCCCAAAACAGTTGTACATGTATATCTGTTCCAAATTGTAATACTGCATTTGATAATTGAAACACACAGTTGGACTTTACCCAAACTCAAATAAGCCCGCCATATAAGAAATTAATCGTGATTTTTTATCGACCATCACTATGCTGAACTAAATAGTCCGACTGACTACAGGCTGTTAACTCTTTATTCCATGAATGTAATAAATGGCAATGAATATTAATTATCTTAATATTTATAATAACAGGTAGGCTTTTCACGTGTCAACCAGGTAGGTTTTCTATGTGTCAGTCGGGTAGGCTTTGTAAGTGTCAGTCAGGTAGGCTTCGTAAGTGTCAGTCAGGTAGGCTATGTTAGTATCGGTCAGGTAGGCTTTGTAAGTGTCAGTCAGGTAGGCTTCGTAAATGTCAGTCAGGTAGGCTTTGTTAGTATCGGTCAGGTAGGCTTTGTAAGTGTCAGTCAGGTAGGCTTTGTTAGTATTGGTCAGGTAGGCTTTGTAAGTCTCAGTCAGGTAGGTTTTGCTACAATGTTGAACCCTTTGACACTTATAGCAACTTTCGTTTATAAATATTGTCGTCTGCTACATGTCATACATTTTTTTTCTCTACATGTCTATTCCAAAACACAACCAGAGTGTTAAGATAAGACGCTGAGTTGGTATCTCGTCTGAAACAAAACTATTTACAAAAGTAGTCAGAAATAATTCGGTTAAAGTGTGGTTATTATGAAGTATGAGTACTGGTTAAAACAGGGTACAATTGGAAGCAGACGACAATTCAACGCGGTGTGTCAGTAGAGGTAAAAATCTATAAAAGGCGATCGCTACATGTAACCTGTGCATTTTGAAATGTAGATCTATAACCACGTTTTATGTCAGATACGTTTAAACAAGAATTAAACAATGGCCAGCGCAGTTTTACGAACCTTGAAACAAACCATTGTCATGTACGTTTAATGCGTTGAGACAGATTCTTACACGGGCGCCGCGTCTAG